>CM033473.1:9829001-10429001 GCA_019447015.1 Hymenochirus boettgeri | reverse complement strand
GACTATATATATGTGTGTGTCTCGTATCTGTAAATAAGGTAAGTATTTGGGGTTCATCACTAATACTTGCACTTATATATGTGTGTGTCTCGTATCTGTAAATAAGGTAGTATTTGGGGTTCATCACTAATACTTGCACTATATATATGTGTGTGTCTCGTATCTGTAATAAGGTAAGTATTTGGGGTCATCACTAATACTTGCCACTATATATGTGTGTGTCTCGTATCTGTAAATAAGGTAAGTATTTGGGTTCATCCACTAATACTTGCACTATATAATGTGTGTGTCTGTATCTGTAAATAGTAAAGTATTGGGGTTCATCTATACTTGCAATATAGAATGTGTGTGTCTCGTATCTGTAAAATAAGGTAAGTATTTGGGTTCATCACTAATACTTGCCTATATATGGTGGTGGCTGTATCGTAAAGGGAGGGGGGATCAGTTTCGTTCATGTACTCTATAGCTAGTATAGTAACTCGGGGAGGGGGGATCAGTTTCGTTCATCGTACTCTATAGCTAAGTATAGTAACTCGGGGAGGGGATCAGTTTCGTTCATCGTACTCTATAACTAAGCGTAGTAACTCGGCAAGGGGGGATCAGTTTCGTTCATGTACTCTATACCTAAGCATAGTAACTCAGGGAGGGGGATCAGTTTAGTTCATCGCTACTCTATAGCTAAGCACAGTAACTCTGGGAAGGGGGATCAGTTTCGTTCATCGTACTCTATACCTAAGCATAGTAACTTGGGGAGGGGGGATCAGTTAGGTCATCATACTCTATAGCTAAGCATAGTAACTCGGGTAGGGGGGATCAGTTTCGTTCATCGTACTCTATAGCTAAGCATAGTAACTCTGGGAGGGGGGATCAGTTTCGTTCATCGTACTCTATAGCTAAGCATAGTAACTCTGGGAGGGGGGGATCAGTTTAGTTCATCATACTCTATAGCTAAGCATAGTAACTTGGAGAGGGGGATCAGTTTCCTTCATCGTACTCTATAGCTAAGCATAGTAACTCAGGGGGGGGCATCAGTTTTGTTCATCGTACTCTATAGCTAAGCATAGGAACTCGGGAGGAGGGATCAGTTCGTTCATCGTACTCTATAGCTAAGCATAGTAACTGGGAGGGGGGATCAGTTTCGTCATCGTACTCTATAGCTAAGCATAGTAACTCGGGGAGGGGGGATCAGTTTGTTCATCGTACTCATAGCTAAGCATAGTAAATCGGGGAGGGGGGATCAGTTTCGTATCGTACTCTATAGCCAAGCATAGTAACTTGGGGAGGGGGATCAGTTTCGTTCATCGTACTCTAAGCAAGCATAGTAACTCGGGAGGGGGGACAGTTTTGTTCATCGTACTCTATAGCTAAGTATAGTAACTCGGGGAGGGGGGGACCAGTTTTGTTCATCGTACTCTATAACTAAGCATAGTAACTCCGGGAGGGGGGACCAGTTTTCGTTCATCGTACTCTATAGCTAAGCTAGTAACTCGGGGAGAGGGGACCAATTTGTCATCGTACTCTATAGCTAAGATAGTAACTCGGGAGGGGGGGACCAATTTCGTTCATCGTACTCTATAGCTAAGCATAGTAATCCGGAGGGGGGGACCAGTTTCGTTCATCGTACTCATACCTAAGCATTGTAGATTTCACATATGTCTCGGGTGTCGCCCCCGTGGATGTAATAACTTTGTCCATCTGTTTCAATTTATTTACTTATTGATGATTCGGAAAATGTTTTCCGTATTAATGGAAGTTTTGTTCCACATCAGTTATCCTGCACATGCAGAGTTTATACAGCTTCCAACAAAAGAACATTTAGTTTCACCTTAAATATTCCACCCTGGGGCCATTCTCATTCTCTTGGTACAGTGAAGCAGTTAGAAAATATTAAATAGAAAGGAAACAGGACAGGTCTGTGATATCAAACTAGTACATTAGGGATATTTCCTTTATGGTGGATTAAATGAAAATACTGCAAATACTAATTTGGAAATAATGACAATGCCCAAACAATGATGGTTATCATTATGCAAATTGTCCACTGTAAAATTAATAGCAGAATTCTCACATTACTTCCCAGGTCCCCCAATGAGGTAAGTCAATAGTATTGTTTATTACACCATTTCTTTCTATTCCTTTTGCTTAATTTATTGGTTCAACTAGTTGGCTCCTCCCCCAGTTCCTCTCCCCTCAATTAATATATGCTTGCCTTTCAGAGAGAAGGAGTGTCATGGACACTGATTGTGAGAGGAGCCTGAGGGCAGTCAGTTACTGCAAGAGTATAGTATCCCTTAAGACCTGTCATTTATCAGCCTTAAAAATGGTGGTCTACTATAAAGTTATAATAACTTCTTATGCATAGAGGAAATGGTTAATTCGGCAGTTAATACTAATGTTCTGGAAATGAAAAGGGTAACTGTGGTCTTGAATTCTTCCAAATTAGAAAGAATTAAATAAAAAGCCTTCTATCACAACCTTCAAAATAAAACCTAAATCACATCTCTAGATAAAATTTGTTATGCTGGAAAGGTTCAGCAATATTACTTCCTGCTTGAACACTTCTGTTTTCAGCTTTGTGACCAGTGTTTTGTAGTCATGTGACCAGCCTCTGCCTGCATTAATAGGCTCCCCTTCTCAACTGTCAATTTTTTCCCCGGACTTCCTGATTTCCCCAGCATTAAAGGACAATTATACTCACCTTCCCCGCTCCACATCTTGTGCAGTAGTTTACTCAGGGTGAGGACCTGAACCGCTAGTCCTCACCCCTGGATTCGCGAGAACCTACAGCATCGTCTAGAGCAACTCTCTAAGACGGTTCGGGTCCTACCCTGAGTTAAAGCTACTGCACAAGATGTGGAGCGGGGGAAGGTGAGTATAATGTTCTTCAAGTCTTAACTGAGCATGCTTCTCCCCCAGGGTCCAGGGTGGAGGGCGGGGCAGAGGTCATGTGATGTCACTCAACCTACTGGAAGGTTGAGTCATGTCACTCAATCCCAATGTAATTTCTTACAGGCTCAGCCAGAGATGTGATTGTCGGCTCATTTTAAAGGACATATCGTTTCATTTAACTCTAACTTGTTTTGAGACCACAGTTGCCCTTAATGTTAATACAAAAGTCTGTGCTGTTGGTAATGAGGATTGTAAACCTTGGTCTACATTCTGCTTCTTCTAATGCTCCCTGCAACCGAACATTCAATAACAAGAGATGAGGATGAAGAAACCTATTACATGGGATACAAATTATCCTGCAACTAGAAAGCGTTGTATAACAGATCGCTTGATTACGGCTTAAACCTGAGTCAATTATGCAGCCTCGGCCTCTTGGAGGTAGTGAACTTCTGGCCTCATGGAAAACAATGACTTTCCCATTATTATTGTTTCTCTAACAGGGGAGAAGATAATGTGGGTAAAAGAGAGAAAAAGATGTCTAACCAGTAAAGGCAACAGTGCAAACAAAAACAACAAATTATAAATTAACGGGTATGTTCACCTCAACCAGTAAAATCTATTATTACCTTCCATCAACCCCTAACCCCAAGTTGTCCCTGAATCTCCCAATTCTTACTATTCTCAATGCTGTGGTCTTCCCTTGCTGCTGGATGTTTTTAGATTGCAGCTACCAGTCCGTGATGGTGAGGTCACACAAGTGACTAACGCTGCATCCCAGCATGTCTCATCCATGTCTCATCCATGTCTCATCAGTATCATCTAGAAATTGGATTTTCCAAAAGTTTAGAAAATTGGAAAATAAACCCAATAGAATTCAATGGAGTGTCAAGTTCCGAAAGTTTGAAAGGTTTAAATGGTTAAAATTGTATCTAATATCAAAATGAGTTTTGTACAAATGGCACAGGGACTGAAGAACATGTGAAGAACACAACCTTCTATCCAAATCTATACGGATTTTCATGTGCAACCTGTTTTAGAGATGTCTGCTTCGTATTTTAATATTTATCCAAAACCCCTGAAAATTCTGATCTTGAAAATACAAGAAAACTAGAAAATTCCGAAAGTTCCTCGGAAGTTTGAAACAGGCAATTCGACTTGGATCCGGGATTGTCTAGAACTAGAAATCCTTCCTAGTCTACACAGTAACAGATTTCTCATCTGGTAGGAATGGCTCCTTCTTGACAGGAATACAGGCAGATGTGTACTCACAGTTCCAGGTAGATATGTGTAATATATTAACAATTTAAATCATGTCTTTAAAACCTGAAGTCTATACATAAGCGATATGATGCATTATGAATTATTATTACAACATGCTACTCATGGGGATTCTTTCAGTACGAGCTGTATTCCAGTTCTGCTGGAATAACTGAATATACATCAGGAAAAATTAGCTCCAGTGAGTCATTGAGCTTACAGAGAGAGGTAAATAAACTTCCTTTAGGAGCCAGAGGAGGCAAGTAAATGTGGGTGGAGAATGGAGTATAGATTTTACTGCTGGGGTTGTACATACCCTTTAATTCATCCATTTTCTACTATAAAAATGGGGGAACCAACTTTTCCTTGTCAATGAAAACACAATGACCGAATGTTCCTGGGTAACTCAATAGAAATTACATTATCTACTCATTGAAGAAAGACACACACAATGAAACATGGAGATTTTATCACCAACCTTATTGGAAGGGTTGAGAGAAGAGTTGGTCCCTAATCTGGAATGGAAGTTGTACTATTGGATGATACTGAGCTCACAAAAAGAAAATGTCAATGTACAAGTCTCCTAGGGTCGGAGAGGCCTGTGAATTAATTCTAGAACAGGAGAATGAACTCGGACATTGGGAAAACACAATTAGTCCTAATCATCTCTCAATTGATTTGCTGTAACACAATTCCCTGCACGAACCTCTTACTGAACTGATTATTCCTAAAACACCTGCCCAGGACTGTCAGAGAGAGATTTAAATTCACCTCAGGACTGGTTCCAAGTTCCCCGACAGATTCTGCTGTGAAAATTATAGGGTTATCTGGTGCCCTAAATTCCATGTGGCTTACGTATTGATGTAAAGTCCTCTAGTGTGAAAAAGAACCAGTGGAACAAAGGACTTATAAATATTCAACAAATGTTTGATGTTTTATAATAGACTCTTATCTCCAAAAATGCGCTACAACTATTATTTATTGATAATTATTTATACATATCACTGGATTCTATGTATTGGGACCTTGGAAATGGATAATACACATGCATAAAATGCTCACCAAAATAAAGAACTATACTAGTAACTGGGTTCCCTAACTGGCTGCTAGGGGTTCCACAAGGCAGGAGAAAGGAAAGTCCCTTATGATACATTTCACCACATCTGTTTTTTTTATAGGCACATTATTGATCTATTGCATTTGGATGAATTGTGTATTTTGATGCGTTGATTGAGAAAGATAGAAATAAAGAACATAATATTTTGTAATGTAGGGGCTCATCAAGACTTAACAATTGCCTTAAGTTTTCTACAAAAAGGGTGAGAGACACCCTGAAAGATGAGACATCCATTTTGGCTATTTCTAGATGTTAGAAAGAAATGCATGAATTGTTGTTTCTATAGTGAAATCCAGTTTCCCCTCTCTCCTTAGCAAGGCAGCTTACTGCTGGATAATAAATGGTAAGATTTTCTTTCAGCTGTAGGATTTTGAAGGGGGGTCTGGAGGACTCTGGAATGGTTTCTTTAGGCTCAGACAGCACAGAGAGCAGCTAACTGTAGGCTTGGGTTTGCAACTTCAGGCAGAGAGAAAGCACAGAGTATCAGACAAAGTTATTTCTCTCAGGATCATAATGCTGAATCAATTGCCATATAGTGTCAGTGACAGAGTAACAGGCTTTGCTTTCATAAAAAGTATAATTTTTTTACTTATTGTGGGGCCAGGGGAAGGGACTGGCATATGCAAAGTGTGCAGGTGATTGCCAGTGCCCTGTCCCTTTGTGCAAATGAAACTTCAAGAGCAGAAAAGAAAGGAAAGGAGGTTTTGAACAGGGCAAGGATTTAGGTTAGTGGCAATTAATCCTTATTGCTGCGTGTTTAGTTCAAAATAAACTAGCAAAGTTCATTTTATGCTTAGAAAGTAGCACCAAAGCATCGTTAAACTGCTTTACTGCCAAAAAAAGATGGGGTACATCGAGAAGCATGGATTTTCTATAGCACAAGCATTTGTATTGGAAGCGACACTTGTCCTCAGTTTCAAACTGTTTATTATAACACACACATGAACAACGTTTCGGGAGCACTATGTCCTTCATCAGGTATATATATGAAGGAGACATAGCGCTCTCCGAAACACTATAATACCTGATAAGGAGACATAGTGCTCTCCGAAACGTTGTTCATGTGTGTGTATAATAAACAGTTTGAAACTGAGGACAAGTGTGCGCTTCCAATACAAATGCTTGTGCTATAGCTGAGAGTCCTACAGGTAGAGGACGAACGGAAGCTGCACCTTCAACATTGGTGCCCGTTGCCAACAAGGAGTGCCTAGGCCCAAACCGATGGTATTGGAAATGGATTTTCTATAGCCCTATATATTGTATCATCCCCTAGATGTATAGTCAACTTGGCATTAAAGCTTTATCAACGTTACAATCTAACATCAGCAGATACTTTCTTCTGTTGTAAGGTGCATCCAGCAATGAACGTAGGCTAAAACATTAACAAACAGCTTTTGCATAGTCATAAAAAAATTCTACAAGGGCCATTAGGTAGAAGGGCGAAGAATAACCGGACACAGTAGATTTTAGTCTTCTGGTTATAATAATAACATTTTTATACTGTGAAATAATTGACAAATCTCCTGTACCATATTACTGAACACATTGTACTTTCCAACACATACAACATATAAAACATCATTTTCATGGCCATAAATGTTTGGAGAAGGTTCCTAATACTCTGGTCAGTTTTTTGAAAACAGTTTGAACATTTTGTCCATCTGTTGTTTGTGCTATGATGTTGGTTACAACTTAAACAGAATTCATTGAGAAGCACTGTCTGAATCTTGTTCTAAGTCGGGTTACTCACAGACTGTGCAGAACAGTCCAGTTTTTAGGGTCTGCAGGCTTTATCTGAGAATAGGTGGACTTGGACAATGGTGGGCCAATATTGTGTTTAGTTTTCTGGGGGGGGATGTATTAATGTTTAGAATACCTGGAACCCCACTTAATTTTGTATAGTGATTTGATTTAAGGAGGCATTAACCTGACTATCCCTCTTTTTCTCTAGGCTTTGGAATGACCACGCCTGCCACAGTACCGGGAAAGTGTTCCTCATCTTTTACGGGTCTTTGGATGTGCCGGAACCTTTTATTCTTTAACCTTTTCCTGGAACGTATTAATCACTTCTTGCTTTCGTTATGAAAGCTTGTCACGAAAGGCAACTACGAAGAAGTGGATTCTACCTCCCACCGTTCGAAGGGGATAGCGTTCCGAGGCGGACAGCCTTGTTGGTTGGAAGCCATCGGGTGTACATGTAATGCTCATCTTGGGTATATTTGCTATTACTCTTTCTGCTGTGCATCAGCTATGTATACTCCTGTGGAAGGATGGAACTATCGACTCTTTATATTATTGTTTGTGACATTTAGCACCATTGGCTTTGGAGATTTGGTAAGCAGCAGAACGCAGTGGATCAATATCAGGGATTATACAGGTTTGGAAATTTCATGTTATACTGTTGGGAGTTTGTTTGCATTCTCTCTTTTTAATGTCATTTCAATTGTAATCAAACAAGTTTTAACTGGATTTTAAAAAAATGTAGGTGAGATGCTGTAATAGGTGTCACAAATCAACGCCTGTCTGGGCAGACGCAATGCCCACGCCGGAGCTCGATTCCGAAGGAACCACCTATCGGGTGACACGATGGAAACTATGACAGCGACACAGAGGGCAGGAGACTTTCCGGTGGTGAGATGATCTCCATGAGAGACCTCACGGCATCCAATAAAGTCTCTCTTGCTATACTGCAGAAACAGTTATCTGAAACAGCCAATGGTTATCCTAGAACTGTTGCATCAATACAAGACAAAATGGATTCTCAGGAGGCATTGGAGCGCTTGCTATCATGAATAATAGGTTGGCTGAAACAAAGTGATTCTGGTAGAGTTTCTTATTTAATACATTTTATATACATATTTTAATATCTTCATTTTTTTACAAAAAAAAAATAATAAAAAATCACTAAATATTGATATTTCTGGATATTTCCATGCTAGGTACTAACCCTACACTCTGAAACCCTAAAAGCTCCATTCTTGCACATATCAAGCTTGTTTGCACCAACATCATTAAAAGGAATGACTTTGATGGGAACTCTCTGTAAGGGTTTGATCATGATTGATTCAGATTTGCATGTCTGTTGCAAGTTGTACCAAATGCATGGACATCACCGATAGGGACCCTCTACCTCATGCCCATTGTCATACATGAGGATAACCTTCCCAGGTCAACTTTACCCACTGCTCTTTCTGAAACAGGCAAAGGTTCGGCCATTTTGTCTTTGGTAAACATGACCCGAAATCAACCATTTTTTCTTGGTAACCTACACATTTTTGTTATTATAATGCATAGAGAGGGGGAAATTTATATTGCACTTATGTATAAGCCTCATGCTCAGTCTGTTTTATATCTCTTATGTATTCCTGTTGGCAAGTAACACAACACAAATGTCTATGACTATGAGTTTCATATTATTACTTCACCTGAATAGCCTTAAATATTGTAATATTTTGATGCACTTAAGTTCGTATTATGATACAGAACCTGTCAGGTCTGAATTCTGAAAACTGATAATCAATTTGTATGGTTATAGTCAGATATACTGTAGTCTCAAGGACACAATATGGCTCATTTACTAGAGCATTATGGGATTATGGGAACCTTGTCCCCTTACAACACACCCGGTATACTAAACTTGGTTTGTAGATCATATAAGGTTTTAAAGGGAGGGTCTCTCCCAAATAGTTTTAACACAAACTCAAAACGTGATCATGTTTAAGGGATTCCATTTTATTTCCTATTAAACTATACTTGACCTATAATTGAGATACCCCCCTTTGTATCCTATTGAATGAACACAATTACATGTTGCAGCTTAGACCAAAGATAATTGAAATAGTTTGAAGAGCTTGCAGTAAGTTCTTCTGGTCCATCAGTGATAGAAAGCACAATGGCTCCCTTACAGCTGGACAAGAACAAATGGGAATATTCCAACATTTTTATTATTTGACTTTGAAATCCACAGATAAGGCAAATGTTTGTTTTCTGGTAGCCTTCTCCCTTAGATAAAGATGTTCACTGAATCATGCTCTGGTTCTTCTTTAAATGAATTGTATGATACAGCAGGTGATACATTTTATAGAATTCTTTTGATTGGCAGCCTCAGTCCCTTTCACTCCTCCTCAAACTGTTTCTCAGATACATTGGTTCAGATACATTTCTATACCAAGTATGTGTAGGTTTGGTTTAGATACATTTCTATACCAGGTATGTGTAGGTTTGGCTCAGATACATTTCATATACCAGGTATGTGTAGGTTTGGCTCAGATACATTTCTATACAGGTATGTGTAGGTTTGGCTCAGATACATTTCTATACCAGGTATGTGTAGGTTTGGCTCAGCTACATTTCTATACAGGTATGTGGAGGTTTGGCCTCAGATACAATTTCTATACCAGGTATGTGTAGGTTTGGCTCAGATACATTTCTATACCAGGTATGTGGTAGGGTTTGGCTCAGATACATTTTATACCAGGTAAGTGTAGGTTTGGTTCAGATAACATTTCTATACCAGGTATGTGTAGGTTTGGCTCAGACATTTCTATACCAGGTATGTGTAGGTTGGCTCAGATACTTTCTATACCAGGTATGTGTAGGTTTTAGGTTTGGCTCAGATACATTTCTATACCAGGTATGTGTAGGGTTTGGCTCAGATAAATTTCTATACGTGAGTGTGTAGGTTTGGCTCAGATACTTACTATTCATACCAGGTATGTGTAGGTTTGGCTCAGCTACATTTCTATAAACAGGTGTGTAGGTTTGGCTCAGATACATTTTATACCAGTATGTGAGGTCTCAGATACATTCTATACCAGGTATGTGTAGGTTGGTTCAGATACATTTCTAACCAGGCATGTGTAGGTTTTGGCTCAGATACATTTCTATAACCAGGTAGTGTAGGGTTTGGCTCAGATACATTTATACCAGGTATGTGTAGGTTGTCTCAGATACATTTCTATACCAGTATGTGTAGGTTTGTTTCAGATACATTTATACCAGGTATGTGTAGGTTGCTCAGATACATTTCTAGGTTTGGCTCAGATACATTTCTAACAGGATGTGTAGTTTGGCTCAGATACATTTCTATACCAGGTATGTGTAGGTTTGGCTCAGATACATTTTATACCAGGTGTTGGAGGTTTGTCTCAGATACATTTCTATACCAGGTTGGTAGGTTTATCTCAGATACATTATATACCATGTAAGTTTCGTTCATCGTACTCTATAGCTAAGTATAGTAACTCGGGGAGGAGGGATCAGTTTCGTTCATCGTACTCTATAACTAAGCGTAGTAACTCGGCAAGGGGGGATCAGTTTCGTTCATTGTACTCTATACCTAAGCATAGTAACTCAGGGAGGGGGGATCAGTTTAGTTCATCGTACTCTATAGCTAAGCACAGTAACTCTGGGAAGGGGGATCAGTTTCGTTCATCGTACTCTATACCTAAGCATAGTAACTTGGGGAGGGGGGATCAGTTTAGTTCATCATACTCTATAGCTAAGCATAGGGGGATCAGTTTCGTTCATCGTACTCTATAGCTAAGCATAGTAACTCTGGGAGGGGGGATCAGTTTAGTTCATCATACTCTATAGCTAAGCATAGTTAGGGTGATTCCACATATCTATACCAAGGGTTATTCTGTGTTACTTTATTTTCAATCTGTTACGGTAATTTAGATAAATGATTGTTACTGTCCATTAGTGACATTAGTGGTCGTTAAAACAAGTCATAGAGGTATTATCGTTATTTAATGACACTGGGTGTTATGTAACAATAGTATGTTAAAGGACAAACACACTGTAATATAAACTTTTCAAAAATAAAAAGTACCTTGGGCAGGGGGTAGGATGGATTAGTCCTACTTCCCAATATAATTTTGTTAAGGGAACACCAGCATATACAGTTTATACTGCCAGGTTAGTGTGTTCTGGACTTTTTGTATAAAGATAGTGCGAAACACTGAAGAAGCCTGGCAGAAGCAGTTTTCTTTATGGTGGCACTTCTTTTGGGAGGAGGAAATTATCAATCCTACTTCCCTGCCCCAGTAAAGCCTCTGGGATGAACAACACCCCGACCACAAGGCACACAGGCAACGAACGGCCATTTTGCCCATATGAATGTGTGTATGCATTGTTCATAATCTTCCGAGGCTTGTCTGCTACTGGCAGCACCTCCCAGATGGCCAAATCTCATAGACATGCATTCATCTGGCATCAATAGTGCTGGGTCCATGACCAAAAGAAAGAGAGAGATTGCATCTGGAAAGGTTTAGCATTCGTAACAGAGGGAAATGTTCTCAAAATACTTCCATTCCAGGCAGTCCATTTATTATTACAACCAGCAAGTCTATATCAGAAAAGACATGATATAATGTATCTGGGAAGAGACGGAGAGTGGAGGTGCCAATTACAGTGCTGCAGGTCAATAGGACATTTCATGGACCATTGGGAATTTAGGTTTATTTAAAGTACAGTTACAATCAAACGTTCACTATTTAGCTGACATTATCACTGTCTCTATAATTAATGGCGCGGCTGGGAGGTTCAGCTCTTTGCGTTGAACAGAAAAGGCATTTAATGGTAATGATATGGTGGGTAATATTCTTTTTCCATAGTATCCTTACTCAATTGGGATTACAGAATAAAGTGAACAAGTTTTCTCCCAACCAATTAGCATCTCCGGTTTCTACACTTACTTGGTTTCGATGCGGAACTGCTGGTTTGGAAAATACGCAGATCCAGTGATTTTTTTAAAAAATTTTCGGGACATTCGATAATTATCGTAAAAAGGATAGAGTTATTGAATTGAAGAGCCAATCGCTAAGCTAGAATGTATCGTTCGATAACCCTCAAAGTATCGTTCGTTTTCAGTAACCCTCGAATGTAGGATCGTTTTCGCAACCCTAGAATGTATCGTTTACTAACCCTCGAAAGTATCCTTCGTTTTCGGTAACCCTGAATGTATGGATCGTTTCACTAACCTTAAATGTTGTTCGCTACCCAAGAATTGGCCGTAACCCTCGAATGTAGCTCGCTACCCAACAATTGCTTGCTCAGTATAAGAAGTGTTTTAACAAGCTTTGATAGTGATAGTGACATGTTCCCCAGACCATTTCCCAGGTGTCACAGCCATTTACAGTAAGATACCATTGTTAGTTTAGCTGTAAATCACCGAACGTTTCAAACTATCACTCTCCATTGACTTTAATGGGTCTGAATTTGAACTTTAGAACTTTTGTGCGATAGTTTGAAAATGGAGCGACCTTTATGAAATTCCGCATTCTACTGGTTCGGTTACTCTAGTAGGGAGTACTTTCTGGGATTCTGAGATGTTTCTGTCCAATATCATTGAATTGTTGGAAAAGCAGTAATTCTACCTCCTGTCTCTGTTCTTTACTGAATTTCCCTGGAGTTTTCTAAATAATAGAGAGCTAAGCTAATTTGTTAAGCAACCAATCCTCTCCCTGGTCATAAACAACTGGACCGGTGTGTGACCAGGCTGATTCCGCCTGACGCTCCAGCTGGATTACAGAATGGAAGGTCAAGTGTAAATAGAATCTGATGACTGGTTGTTGTACCGAAATATGAAGAGTTAACAAAAAATTCACTATTTTGTGTCTATAATGACTGATTTTAAAGGTCAAGGTCTACTGTTAGGTAGAAGCAATACGATCCTGTTACAAGAAATTCCCATATACAGCCCATTCCTCCTGATGTTTCCCAGTACCTTTAGTCCTTCTGGTTCTTCCGGGTAGCAGGAAGTCTGATTTCCACAATCAATGACTTTATGCTCCTCCCCAAACCACCCCCAGTGCAAACCAAGCTAATAAAGTTTAAAATAGCTCCAAACAGAGGGGATTGCAAACAAAGGGACAAATATCTGTCTTCAGGAACATCTTGTTGGAAGGGATATGTATTGGGTTATTGGGGTTGGGGTGCTTAACCTAATTGTAGAGTTTAGATTGGAAAGTGAAATTGCCCTTTTAAAAAATAAAAGTCAGGAATACTGGCCAGATAGTTATTATCAAGGGCAAATTATCAAATTATCTGACTGGGGATCAAAAGATCGTGAAATATCTTTCCATGTGTAATGAAGTGCAATCTATCACCAAATCCCTCTTATTAGAAAAGTGCGTCCATGTAATGATCCACTAATAGCTTTTACTCTTTCAGCTTTGTCCTTTCCAGTATCTGTCTTTACTTAAGGACTATTGAAAGTAGGAAAAGTAGAATATTAATAGGTTCAAACCTACGGGCTTAGAATTCTGTCAATAGTTCATCCAAATGCCATCTTCTACCGCTGACAGTTGCAGAGATGAGTTTTTGCTTCGTATAAAGATCAAAGGGAAATCAAACAAGCTTTACATGTAGTCAACAGCAAATTGAGTTTATCTCCTGTACAGAAATTATGTGACGCACTCAGTTAGTCCTAAGACATCAGAAGACTTTTACATGTTATCTAGAAGTTTTGAAGGGTATCCGTTAGAAAAATGGAAGAAATAACCCTAACTTTGTATACCGACACTTTGACAGGGAATAGCGTATAGCGTGCATATTATTAAACCTGTAATTAAAATTTGTGGTTGAAAAAAAAATGACACGTAAAAAGAAAATCACTTATTTTGAAGTGTGCAAAAGTTCATATTTCAAAAGATGAACCACATACTGTATAGTCACCATTGATAGATGACTGCAGCTCAGTGCCCCAAACATTCTTTAATAGGTTTTGCAGAACCGCTGTCAGAAACCACTTTCTTTGCCAGTTTCATTCACCTATTAGTCACATACAGTGACTTACACAGTGGGTGTGCTTGGATTCTGGAATTCTGGGAAAGGTACATCCCACATTTCTTATAATATAAATTTCTCGAGAGCTACAGCAAAATAGGGATGTGGCAAGAGTGATGTTTTAACAGCAAAGGTCCTGTCTTCTTATTTAATGTTGTTTGGAGGCTATAGTTGCCCTTAAGCCATATGAGGCCTTTGTGCAATCGTTTTATCACACTTTCAAGATCATTTGGCGGACGACAAACAAGAGCCAGGAGAAATCTTCATATGTTAAACTTCAGGAGCCAAAACCGTTTCATCACTGTCTATTTTCGTTACATGCTTCATAAAAACTCATTAAACTCATTAGAATTCAACAATTTAAGTTAATGTGTGCAATATGAATGTCAGGATTTATGTCACCTACAAACCTATTACAGCACATTAGGAAGAGGCTTAGGAGAGGTTGGATGTAATAATTAAAATTGCTTTTAGAGTGGGAAGAAGTATATAGCCTCTTTGCCATGTAGAAGTGTCGTCTGTTAGGGGCTCCTTAGGGAATGGCCCATATTGAGATGGATTCCTGTGGGAGCTTGCAGATTATCCTGGGACATATTATTTACTCACAGTAAGTCTATTGAATGTTAATGGATCTTTCTCTCACTCTTTAATTTGGCCTATAGCCCTTCCTCCCTTACATGAATTCCCCATCAAACCGGATGTTAGCAACCAAAAGCCCCTTGTGCGTAGATGGGGAGGCGATGATTGCTGCCAGATATTTGAACAGCTGGAGATGTGTGTGATGTACAAAACTATTGAGAGAGAACATACTCGGAACAGATTATGGGGCGTATTTAATAAGAGGTGCAGTATTTTACCGTGCTGTTAATCTACAGAAACCATCAGATCAGATGTTTCTAACTGAACTAACCACTAAAAAGTATCATCTTATTAGTTGGTGCAATTGACAGCACAGGCCTACCTTGGTAAATAAGTCTGACTGTACTTACCCTGAAGGAGGTGGTACAGAGAAATGCATTAGAGTGACAATTCACATAATAAAGTATTTGAAGAATCCTGAAAAAAACCTAAAAAGTATGCTATGCTTAGTTATAGAGTACGATGAATGAAACTGATCCCCCCTCCCCGAGTTACTATGCTTAGTTATAGAGTACAATGAACAAAATTGATCCCCCCTCCTCGAGTTACTATGCTTAGTTATAGAGTACAAACGAACGAAACTGATCCCCCCTCCCGAGTTACATGCTCAGTAACTCAGGGAGGGGGGGTGGTTCGTTTCGTTTTGTTACTCTATAGCTAAGCATAGTAACCGGGTAGGGGGGATCAGTTTCGTTCATCGTACTATAGCTAAGCATAGTACTCGGGGAAGGGGATCAGTTTGTTCATCGTACTCTATGGCATAGTAACTCGGCGAGGGGGATTGGTTTCATTCATCGTACTCTATAAACAAGCATAGTAACTCAGGGATGGGGGGATTGGTTTCATTCATCGTACTCTTAACTAAGCATAGTAACTCGGGGAGGGGGGAACAGTTTCGTTCATCGTTCTCTATAACAAATAGTAACTCGGCGAGGGGGGATCGTTCGTTCATCGTACTCTATACCTAAGCATAGTAACTCGGGGAGGGGGGAATCAGTTTCCTTCATCGTACTCATAACTAAGCATAATAACTGGGGAGGGGGATTGGTTTAATTCATGTACTCTATACCTAAGCATAGTAACTTGGGAGGGGATCAGTCGTTATTACTAGAGCGGGAGGGGGGTGATCAGTTTTCGTTCATGTACTCTATAATAAGCATAGTAACTCGGGGAGGGGGGATCAAGTTTCGGTCATCGTACTCTATACTAGCATAGTAACTCGGGAGGGGGGATCATTTGTTCATCGTACTCTATAGCTAAGCATAGTAACCGTGGGGGGATCAGTTTGTTCACGTACTCTATAACTAAGCATAGTAACTCGGCGGGGGGATCAGTTTTGTTCATCGTACTCTATAGCTAAGCATAGTAACTCGGGGAGAGGGAATCAGTTTCGTTCATCGTACTCTATAACTAAGCATAGTAACTCGGCAAGGGGGGATTGTTTCATTCATCATAACTATAGCTAAGTATAGTAACTCGGGGAAGGGGGATCAGTTTCGTTCATGTACTCTATAACTAAGCATAGTAACTCGGGGAGGGGGGATCAGTTTCGTTCATCGTACTCTATAACTAAGCTAGTAACTCGGGGAGGGGGGTGGTACTTTAAACTAAGCATAGTAAATCGGGGGAGGGATCAGTTCGTTCATCGTACTCTAAGCTAAGTATAGTAACTCGGGGAGGGGGGATCAGTTTCGTTCATTGTACTCTATAGTAAGTATAGACTCGGGGAGGGGGGATCAGTTCGTTATCGTACTCTATAGCTAAGTATAGTAACTCGGGGAGGAGGGATCAGTTTCGTTCATCGTACTCTATAACTAAGCGTAGTAACTCGGCAAGGGGGGATCAGTTTCGTCATTGTACTCTATACCTAAGCATAGTAACTCAGGGAGGGGGGATCAGTTAGTTCATCGTACTCTATAGCTAAGCACAGTAACTCTGGGAAGGGGGATCAGTTTCGTTCATCGTACTCTATACCTAAGCATAGTACATTGGGGAGGGGGGATCAGTTTAGTTCATCATACTCTATAGCTAAGCATAGTAACGGGTAGGAGGGGACAGTGTTCGTTCATCGTACTCTATAGCTAAGCATAGTAACTCTGGGAGGGGGGATCAGTTTCGTTCATCGTACTCTATAGCTAAGCATAAACTCTGGGAGGGGGGATCAGTTAGTTCATCATACTCTATAGCTAAGCATAGTAACTTGGAGAGGGGGATCAGTTTCCTTCATCGTACTCTATAGCTAAGCATAGTAACTCAGGGAGGGGGCATCAGTTTTGTATCGTACTCTATAGCTAAGCTAGTAACTCGGGGAGGAGGGATCAGTTTCGTTCATCGTACTCTATAGCTAAGCAAGTAAAAGTCGGCGGAGAGGCTCCCCGAGTTACTATGCTTAGCTATAGAGTACGATGAACGAAACTGATCCCTCCTCCCCGAGTTACTATGCTTAGCTATAGAGTACGATGAACAAAACTGATGCCCCCTCCCTGAGTTACTATGCTTAGCTATAGAGTACGATGAAGGAAACTGATCCCCCTCTCCAAGTTACTATGCTTAGCTATAGAGTATGATGAACTAAACTGATCCCCCCTCCCAGAGTTACTATGCTTAGCTATAGAGTACGATGAACGAAACTGATCCCCCCCTACCCGAGTTACTATGCTTAGCTATAGAGTATGATGAACTAAACTGATCCCCCCTCCCCAAGTTACTATGCTTAGGTATAGAGTACGATGAACGAAACTGATCCCCCTTCCCAGATACTGTGCTTAGCTATAGAGTACGATGAACTAAACTGATCCCCCTCCTGAGTTACTATGCTTAGGTATAGAGTACAATGAACGAAAACTGATCCCCCCTTGCCGAGTTACTGCTTAGTTATGAGTACGATGAAAAACTGATCCTCCTCCCCGAGTTACTATACTTAGCTATAGGTACGATGAACGAAACTGATCCCCCTCCCCGAGTTACTATACTTAGCTATAGAGTACAATGAACAAACTGATCCCCCTCGAGTTACTATACTTGCTATAGAGTACGATGAACGAAACTGATTCCTCTCCCCGATTACTATGCTTAGTTATAAAGTACCCCCCTCCCCGAGTTACTATGCTTAGTTATAGAGTACGATGAACGAAACTGATCCCCCCTCGAGTTACTATGCTTAGTTATAGAGTACGATGAACGAAACTGATCCCCCTTCCCCGAGTTACTATACTTAGCTATAGAGTATGATGAATGAACCAATCCCCCCTTGCCGAGTTACTATGTTAGTTATAGAGTACGATGAACGAAACTGATTCCCTCTCCCGAGTTACTATGCTTAGCTATAGAGTACGATGAACAAAACTGATCCCCCGCCGAGTTACTATGTTAGTTATAGAGTACGATGAACGAAACTGATTCCTCCTCACGAGTTACTATGCTTAGCTATAGAGTACGTGAACAAATTGATCCCCCTCCCTGAGTTACTATGCTTAGTTATAGAGTACGATGAACGAAACTGATCCCCCCTCCCGAGGTTACTATGCTTAGTTATAGAGTACGATGAACGAAACTGATCCCCCCTCCCAAGTTACTATGCTTAGGTATAGAGTACGATGAATTAAACCAATCCCCCTCCCCGAGTTATTATGCTTAGTTATAGAGTACGATGAAGGAAACTGATTCCCCCTCCCCGAGTTACTATGCTTAGGTATAGAGTACGATGAACGAAACTGATCCCCCCTCGCCGAGTTACTATGCTTTGTTATAGAGAACGATGAACGAAACTGTTCCCCCCTCCCCGAGTTACTATGCTTAGTTATAGAGTACGATGAATGAAACCAATCCCCCCATCCCTGAGTTACTATGCTTAGTTATAGAGTACGATGAATGAAACCAATCCCCCTCGCCGAGGTACTATGCCATAGAGTACGATGAACAAAAACTGATCCCCTTCCCCGAGTTACTATGCTTAGCTATAGAGTACGATGAACGAAACTGATCCCCCCTACCCGAGTTACTATGCTTAGCTATAGAGTACAAAGAACGAAACGAAACCCCCCTCCCTGAGTTTTGAGCATAGTAACTCGGGGAGGGGGGATCAGTTTCGTTCGTGTACTCTATAACTAAGCATAGTAACTCGAGGAGGGGGGATCAATTTTGTTCATGTACTCTATAACTAAGCATAGTAACTCGGGGGGGGGGATCAGTTTCATTCATCGTACTCTATAACAAGGATAGCATACTTTTTAGGTTTTTTTCAGGATTTCTTCAAATACTTTATATGTGAATTGTCACTCTAATGCATTTCTCTGTACCACCTGCCTTTAGGGTAAGTACAGTCAGACTTATTTACCAAGGTAGGCCTGTGCTGTCAATATGCACCAACTAATAAGATGATACCTTTTTAGTGGTTTAGTTCAGTAGAAACATCTGATATGGTTTTGTAGATAACAGCACAGGTAAAATACTGCACCTCTTATTAAATACGCCCCATAATCTGTTCCAGAGTATGTTCTCTCTCATAGTTTGTACATCAACACACATCTCCAGCTGTTCAAATATCTGGCAGCAATCATCGCCTCCCCATCTACGCACAAGGGGCTTTTGGGTTGCTAACATCCGGTTTGATGGGGAATTCATGTAAGGGAGGAAGGGCTATAGGCCAAATTAAAGAGTGAGAGAAAGTCATTAACATTCAATAGACTTACTGTGAGTAGAATAATATGTCCCAGGATAATCTGCAAGCTCCCACGAGGAATCCATCTCAATATGGGCCATTCCTAAGGAGCCCCTAACAGACAGACACTAGTCTACATGGCAAAGAGGCTATACTTCTTCCACTCTAAAAGCAATTTTAATTATTACATCCAACCTCTCCTAAGCCTCTTCCTAATGTGCTGTAATAGGTTGTATGTGACATAAATCCTGACATTCATATTGCACCATTAACTTAAATTGTGAATTTCTAATGAGTTTAATGAGTTTTTATGAAGCAATGTAACGAAAATAGACAGTGATGAAACGGTTTTGGCTCCTGAAGTTTAACTATGAAGATTTCTCCTGGCTCTTGTTCTGTCCGCCAAATGATCTTGAAAGTGTGATAAAACGATTGCACAAAGGCTCATTGGCTTAAAGGGCAACTATAGCCTCCAAACAAACATTAAATAAGAAGACAGGACACTTTGCTGTTAAAACATTCATCTTTGCCACATCCATATTTTGCTGTAGCTCTCGAGAAATTTATATATTAAGAAAAGTGGGATGTACCTTTCCCAGAATTCCAGAATCCAAGACACACCCACTGTGTAAGTCACTGTTATGGGACTAATAGGTGAATGAAACTGGCAAAGAAAGTGGTTTCTGACAGCGGTTCGCAAAACCTATTAAAGTAAATGTTGGGGCACTGAGCTGCAGTCATCTATCAATGTGTGACATACAGTATGTGGTTCATCTTTTGAAATATGAACTTTTGCACACTTCAAATAAAGTGATTTTCTTTTACGTGTCATTTTTTTTCAACCACAAATTTTAATTACAGGTTAATAATATGCACGCTATAGCTATTCCTGTCAAAGTGTCGGTATACAAAGTTAGGGTATTTTCTTCCATTTTCTAACGGATACCCTTCAAAACTTCTAGATAAACATGTAAAAGTCTTCTGATGTTAGGACTAACTGAGTGCGTCACATAATTTCTGTTACAGGAGATAAACTCAATATGCTGTTGACACATTGTAAAGCTTGTTTGATTTCCCTTTGATCTTTATACGAAGCAAAAACTCATCTCTGCAACTGTCAGCGGTAGAAATGGCATTTGGATGAACTAGTGCAGAATTCTAAGCTCCGTAGGTTTGAACCTATTAATATTCTACTTTTCCTACTTTCAATAGTCCTTAAGTAAAGACAGAACTGGAAAGGACAAAGCTGGAAAGAGTATAGAGCTATTAGTGGATCTATTACATGGACGCATTTTCTAATAAGAGGGATTTGGTGATGATTGCACTTCATTACACATGGAAAGATATTTCACGATCTTTTGATCCCCAGTCAGATAATTTGATAATTTGCCCTTGATAAATAACTATCTGGCCAAGTATTCCTGACTTTTATTTTTAAAAGGGCAATTTCACTTTCCAATCTAAACTCTACAATTAGGTTAAGCACCCCCAAAGCCCAATAACCCAATACATATCCCTTCCAACAAGTGTTCCTGAAGACAGATATTTGTCCCTTTGTTTGCAATCCCCTTCTGTTTGGAGCTATTTTAAAACTTTATTAGCTTGGTTTGCACTGGGGAGGTGGGTTTGGGGAGGAGCATAAAGTCATTGATTGTGAAATCAGACTTCCTGCTACCGGAGAACCAGAAGGACTAAAGGTACTGGGAAACATCAGGGGAATGGCTGTATAGGGGAATGTCTTGAACAGGATACGTATTGTCTACCTAACAGTAGACCTTGACCTTTAAAATCAGTCATTATAGACACAAAATAGTGAAATTTTGTTAACTCTTCATATTTCTGTACAACAACCAGTCATCAGATTCTATTTACACTTGACCTTCCATTCTGTAATCCAGCTGGGAGCGTCAGGCGGAATCAGCCTGGTCACACCAGGTCCAAGTTGTTAATGACCAGGGAGAGGATATGGTTGCTTAACAGAATTAGCTTAGCTCTCTATTAATTTAGAAAACTCCAGGGGAAATTCAGTAAAGAACAGAGACAGGAGGTAGAATTACTGCATTTTCCAACAATTCAATGAATATGGACAGAAACATCTCAGAATCCCAGAAAGTATCCCTACTAGAGTAACGAACCAGTAGAGATGGGCGAATTTCATAAAGGTCGCTCCATTTTCAAACTATCGAACAGAAAAAGTTCTAAAGTTCAAATTCAGAAGTATATCATGGTAATATAAATATATACCCACAATATATAGGTACATACAAACATTACATCCAAATATATGGTATATACTAAACATATGCATGCAATATATATGGTATCTACTAAACAATGCATGCAATATATATGGTATATACTAAACTATGCATGCAATATATATGGGATATTACTAACATATGCATGCCCAATAGATCTGGTATATACTACATATGCATGCATATATCTGGGATATACAAACATATGCATGCCAATATATATGGTATATTACTAACATATGCATGCATATATGTATATACAAACATAGATGCAATATAGATGGTATATACAAACATATGCATGCAATATATATGGTATATACTACATGATGCATGCAAAATATATGGTATATACTAACATATGCATGCAATTATATATGGATATACTAACATATGCATGCATATATATGGTATATACTAACATATGCTCACAATATATAGGTATATACTAAAATATGCATGCATAGATATGGTAATACAACATATTTGCATGCCAATATATATGGTATCTACTAAAATATGCATGCAAATATAAGGTATTTACATAACATATGCATGCAAATATATGGATAATACTAACATATGCATACATATATATGGATAGACTAACAATGCATGCAATATATATGTCTCTACAAAAGAGCATGCAAGATATATGGTATATACTAACATAGCATGCACAAAAAAATATATGGTATATACTAACATATGCAGAAATATAATGGTATATACAACATATGCATACCAAATATATGGTATGATACTAACAATGCATACAAATATATGGTATATATAACATTGCCTACAATATATAGGTATATACTAAACATATGCAACATATATATCGAGTATATACAAACATACATACAATATATATGCGTATATAGTAAAATATAATACAAGTAGATGGTACATACTAACATATACTACAAGATATAGGGTATATAATACATTACATACAATATGTTATGGTACATACTAACATATACATACAATATATATGGTATAACTAACATATATATACAAATATATTGTATATACTAACAGATACAAACAATATATATGGGTATATACAAAACATAACATACAATAATATATGGGTATATAATGGTACTAACTAACATAACATACAAATATATTAGGTATTATACTAACAATAAAGACAATATATATGGTATATACTAACTATACATAACAATATATCTGGTATATCAAACATATCCAGAAAATATATATGGTATATACTACATATACATACAATAATATGTATTATTACTTACATATACATACAATATATTGGTATATACTAACATATACATACAATATATATGGGATTACTAACATATACATACAATAATATCGGGATATAATAACATATACATACCATATATATGGGTATATACTAACCTATACATACATATATATGGTATATACAAAATATAATCAATATATATGGTATATTACTAATATATACATACAATATATATGGTATATACAAACATGACATACAACATTGTAATACAATAGAGTTAAGGTCTTTATAAATCTTTGGGGCTATATTACCAAGTTGATGTCTTAAAGTCCCATTTAACCCAATGTACCAAGAGTAACATACTTTAAGACACAAACTAATGGCAGTTGCGGCGGTTTACAAAAACCAGGTCATGACAACTGCCAAAACCAATGTACGAGCCGATTTTTCGTTAACGAAATGGATCTTTAACCCAGCTCTTAAAAGATTGGAATGGGATAACCCCTTCGCTATGCACAGCCACTATCATCTAGATGCAGGCCTAAAGGGGGCATAGAACGCAAGTAGTGTCTCCTCCCGGTACATAGCCTAATAATGTTGTAAAACCAAAAGGGTTCATCCCGTGCTGGTGGGTCTGACTGCTTCTGGGTTAAAGTATACTACAGGGTGAATGCGCGTATAGCATAGTATAAGCAGTAACAGTCGGGGGAACTGTCAGACAGGAGTCATGCACACAAGGAGGGTTTTATAATTTGTTCCTCGCTCCTGATAGAGAAAGTGAAGACAGGAGGTTAAGACATAGATCCCTTCCTCCTGTCTACAATTAATAAGTTAAAAGGAAAGCGTTCTCTTATTGAGTGTCCTTTAAATGCCAGGGGAGGGTGCAACAAGAAACATCGCCAATGGAATATCCAACATATCCAACATTGTTGGGAAACACGGGGCTCCAGTCAGAGCTCAGTTGGGGTCTTACCACAGCGTACATGGATAAAAACAATCGATGACAGGAATTATGGAACCTGAATTACAGAATTTCCTTTCTCCGCTATGGCAACTTGCATGGTCAGAGTGGTTTGGGGGATTTGGAAAATTAGCAATTGTGCAAAATCTGAGGGATTAGAGGATTAGGTTGACAACGGGGAAAGCGTCAAAGCAGTTTGAGAGTAATTGAAGGAGTACTAAGGGAAGAAGCTGTTTTGCAGACTGCTATTACAGAGCCGAATGGAACGGTTATTTGCAAATCACCCGGAGTGAAAACATTTTTGATTACCTAAGGTGAATTACTAGAATATTTTTTTGACAAACTTTCTAAAATATCACCGTGAGTTCCTCGATGTTCTAATGGAGGCAAAAGAGAGTCGGCTGAGATTGTAAGCTCTTGGGGCAGGGGATATCGTCACTGTGTTGAGGCTTGTTACAATTATATCCATTTATACATAATGTTATATATATGCCTTTCTTAACCGATGTATGCAAACTGTATTTAATTTAATGTTTATATATCTGTTATGATGGCACTATCCCCTTGTTGATATTTTATAATGTACAGAACTGAGTACCCCAGTGGGCTTATCAATGCAATATACATACATACTGTATAATCTGTATTGTTATAATGTACAGCGCTGTGTAACCCAAGTGGCGCTATATAAATAAACATATACATACATACTGTATAATCTGTATTGGTATAACGCTACAGCGCTGTGTCCCACGTGGCGCTATAAAATAAAACATATACAAAATCCTGTTAATCTGTAGTGTATACTGTAAGCGCTGTGTACCCAAGTGGTGTATATAAATAAACATATACATACATACTGTATAATCTTGTATGTTATAATGATACAGTGCGGTATTCCAAGTGCGCGCTATATAACGAAACCTTACATACATACGTATAATCTGTATTGTTATAATGTACAGCGCTGTGTACCCAAGTGGTGCTATATAAATAAACATTACATACATACTGTATAATCTGTATTGTTATAATGTACAGCGAGGTGTCCCCAAGTGGCGTAGATAAATAAGATATACATACATACTGTATGATCTGTATGGGTTAATGTACAGCGTGGTCCCCAAGTGGCGCTATATAATAAACATACATACATCTGTAAGTCTGATTGTTATAACGCTACAGCGCCCTGGTACCCAAGTGGCGCTATTAAATAAACAATTACATACATAGTGAATCTGTATTGTTAAATGTACAGCGCTGTGTACCCAAGTGGCGCTATATAATAAACATATACATACATACTGATAATCTGCATGGTAAGTTTAGAAGCGCTGTGTACCCAAGTGGCGCTTATAAATGAAATTATACATACACTGTATAATCTGTATTGTTATAATGTACAGCGCTGCGTCCCCAAGTGGCGCTATATAAATAAACATATCATACATACTGATAATCTGTATGTTATAATGTGCAGTGAACTGCGTACCAACGTGGCGCTTTATAAATGAAATTATACATAACATACTGTATAATCTGTATTGTTATAATGTACAGCGCTGTGTAACCAAGTGGCGCTTTAAATAAAACATATACATACATACTGTATAATCTGTATTGTATAATGTACAGTACTATGTACCCAAGTGGCGCCTATATAAAATAAACATATCCATTACATACTGTATAATCGTATTGTTAAAGCTACCGTGTGTGTACCCAAGTGGCCGTATAATCAAACAGTATACATATCTGTATCATCTGTATGGTGATAATGTACAGCGCTGTGTACCAGAGTGCACTATATAAATAAACATACACATACATACTGTATAATCGGTATTGATAATGTACAGACGATGTGTACCCAAGTGGCGATATATAAAAGAAACATATACATACATACTGTATAACTGTAATTGTTATAATGTACAGTGCTGTGCTACAAGTGGCCGCTATATAAATAAACAGATACATACTAATGTATAAATATGTATGTTATAATGTGCAGCGCTGTGTACCCAAGTGGCGCTATATAAATAAACATATACATAATACTGTATAATCTTATTTTATAATGTGCAGCGCTGTGTACCCAAGTGGCGCGATATAAAAAAAATATACATAATACTGTATAAGTCTGTATGTTATAAATGTACAGCACTGTGTACCAGTGGTGCTTACAGATATACCGTGACCTGGATGAATGAATATTACAGATATACCGTGACCTGGATGAATGAATATTACAGATATACCGTGACCTGGATGGATGAATATCACAGATATACCATGACCTGGATGAATGAATATTCATCCAGTTTCAAGAACTAAACTTCAAGTCCAGTTGATCTAATTGAATACAACAGATAAATAGGACCAATAAAAAAGCAAAACATCGATTTTCAGAATTTCAATAAGTTACGCAAAACCATTGACGGTTTCATTCATCTCTAGTTTCAAACAATAACGCCCCTTTAATCTGTATGTTTCTTTTTAGCAAGTTATCTATCTTAAAGGGGATGAGCTTTCTATTGGGTTTTTTTGGGGGGGAAACTAGAAAACTAGAGGTCTATTTATATCCATTACCAATAACATCCTATGTCATCTTTTTACAACACCGTCATAAATTACCGACTGATATTTTTTGTTTACGCCCCAGCTATACTTTACGGTAATGTTATAAAATACCATGGGGCAGAATGGTGTAAAATAATGTGTGGTGTTCATATGGTCGTAAATTACCAGTATATTCATTCATTAATGGGTCTTGCAGAATATTTACTATACTGTATATCATAAAGCAACGATTAGCAGTTATTTACAGTTCTAACTGAAACATTTTTCTTTCTGGTAGGAAGACAACGTTCCACACAAACATCACTGTCTTGTGTATCTGAATAAAGACCAGTGTCATTCTGAATGAAGTGTCTCCCAGAAATAAAATCCTTTTCATCCATAACCTATAGATTTTCCTACAAACATTGCTACGATCCTTTTAAGTTTGGATCTGACAGAGCAAGCCTGGCGTTCTGTATTTGGATCTTCCCAATTTAACATGTTCCCGACACAGCGATGAACATTCAGATCAGCAAAAAGAAAAATCCCTCTCCTGGCTGTACAGCAATTTGTTTTATAATCTCTAGAAATGTCACCTTGGAAGTCATCCCGTACAGAAGGAACATCGACTTGGCAAATCTGTTTCATCCTCAGCTGGGTTCATGTCTTGATTCCTTCATTAAAAATAGTTATCACCTAGTCAGGGCAATTTCCCCCCCAAATACTGTAAATATTTAATAGTTTTACTTCTCATCCATGCAAGCAAACTTCATATATTGTGTGTTGCAGTTTATTTAAACCGTAGGTATCGCCCTTTACTAAGGGGGTCCTATTTATTTTTAATGAGACATAGAAAGGGAGGTTTCGAGTTGCCATTCGTTGCATTGGTAACACTTGGGTTTGGAAAAGAGTAAAGAAAAAATTAATCTTAACATCGCTCCCCCGTATAGTGCACATGTCTATATTGCATTATTAATTTTACAAGTGATTTTATTAAAGGACAATTATACTTATATTTTCCTTGTTCCATAGCTGCATACTACCCAGGATGAGGACCTAAATCCCTAAGTCCTCACCCCTGGGTACGTAACCTAACAGCTGTTATACTTACTTTAAGTTTCCCTCAGCGCTCCTGTCCGTTCCACCCCTCTGCACAGTCAGTGACAGTCCGCGATGTAGCCAATGGGAAGACACGATTCTTTGCAGAAGATTATCGACTACATTGTGGATTTTGGAAAAGGACCGGAACACAAAGAGTGAAACTTAATGTACGTAAGCACAGCTGTAAAGTTCCCATGGGTGAGGACATATCCGTTTAGGTTTTTACCCCGGGCACTGTCCAGCTATGAAAGAAGAGGAGCGAGGGGGGGATGGGTTTTTAGGATGTAGATCCTAAAACCATCCAGAAGTACAGTACTGCCAATGACTGGCGGATAGAGATGTTCGAAACTGTTGAGTTTCGTTCCGTTTTCGAATTTTCAAAATTTTCAGAGAGTTCAAGTTTCAATTTTCAAAAATTGTCTACTTTTGATTTTTGGAAATCAGCTACTTTCGATTTTCGATGATTGTCTACTTTCCATTTTCGATGATTGTCTACTTTCCATTTTTTGAATGATGTCTACTTTCGATTTTCGATGATTTGTCTACTTTCCATTTGCGATGAGTTGTCTACTTTCCATTTTCGATGATTGTCTACTTCCATTTTCTGTGATATTGCTACTTTCGATTTTTGTGATTGTCTACTTTCCATTTTCGATGATGTTCTACTTTTCCATTTTCGATATGGTCACTTCATTCGAATTGCCTACTTTCCATTTTCGATGCTTGTCTTACTTCTTCATGATGCCTTCCATTTTTCGATGATTGTCTGACTTTCATGTCTTCGATATTCACTTTCTTTTCGATGATTGTCCTACTTTCGATTTTGTCTATCTTTCCCGATTGTTTCGTGATTGGTCTACTTTCGTTCATTGGACTTTCCATTTTCGATGAATTGTCTACTTTCTCTTATTTGATGTGCTCTTTCCAGTATGATTGTCTAACTTGTCTACTTTCCATTTTCGATGATGTCTACTTTCCTTTGTCGATGATTGTCTACCTTTCCCTTTTCGATGATTGTCTACTTTCCATTTTCGATGTTGTCCTCAAACCTTTTTTTCCATTTTCGAGGTGATTGTCTACTTTCCATTTTCGATTGATTGTCTACTTTCCATTTTCAATGATTGGTCTACTTTCCATTTTCGACTGATTGTCCTACTTTCCGATTTTCAATGATTTGTCTACCTTGCCCATTTTCGATGATTGTCTATCTTTCTCATTTCAATGAGTGTCTACGGTTTCACATTTTCAATGATTAGTCCTACTTATCCATTTTCGATGATTGTCTACTTTCCCATTTTCGATGATTTATCTACTTTCATTTTCAGATGATTGTCTACTTTCCTTTTCGAGTGATTGGTCTACTTTCCTCCATTTTCGATGACTTGTCTACTTTCCATTTTCGATTATTGTCTAACTTTTCCATTTTCGATGAGTGTCTACTTTCCTTTCCATTTTCGATGATTGTCCTTTCTCCATTTCCGATGATTTGTCACTTTCCATTTTTCGATTTTTCGATGATTGTCTACTTTCCATTTTCGATGATTGTCTACTTTCCATTTTCGATGATTATCTACTTTCCATTTTCGATGATTGTCTACTTTCCATTTTCGATGATTGTCTACTTTCCATTTTTTCGATGATTGTCTGCTTTCCTGTCCTAACTTTCGATTTTCGATGATTGTCCTACTTTCGTGATTTTGATAATGCATCGACTTTCCATTTTTCGATGATTGTCTACTTATTCGTCTACTTTCCATTTTCGATGAATTGTTACTTTCCATTTTCTGATGATTGTCTACTTGTCTTTGAGTTCTTTCCATTTTCGATGATGTCTACTTTCCCTTTTCGATTGATTGGTCTACTCCATTTCGAAATTTCCCTACTTTCATCGATGTGTCTACTTCCTTCGATGATTTCTACTTTCCATTTTCGATGTTGCACTTTCCATTTTCGATGATTGTCTACTTTCATTTTCGATGATTGTCCTACTTCTCATGTTTCCGATTTCGCGATTGGTCTACTTTCCTTTCTCCGAATTGGTCTACTTTCCATTTTCAGATGAATTTGTCTACCTTGCCTACTTCATTCGATGATGTCTACTTTCCATGTTTCAGATGATGTATGTCTACTTTCCATTTTCAGATGATTGGTCCTACTTTCCATTTCGATGATTGTCTACTTTCCCTTTTCGATGATTATCTACTTTCCATTTTCGATGATTGTCTAAAACTTTTTTCCTTTTCGAGGTGATTGTCCTACTTTCCCATTTTCGATTGACTTGTCTACTTTCCATTTTCGAATATTGGTCTACTTTTCCAATTTTCGTGATTGTCTACTTTCCTTTTCTTCACTTTCCATTCGATGATTGTCTACTTTCTCCATTTCGATGATGTACACGGTATTCCATTTTCAATGATTATTGTCTACTTTCCTTTTCGATGATTGTCCTACTTTCCATTTTCGATGAATTGTATCTACCTTTCCATTTTCAGCAGATTGTCTACTTTCCATTTTGCGATGATTGTGGTGCTATACTGGTTCCATTTGTTCGATGATTGTCTACTTTCCATTTTCGATGATTGTCTACTTTCCATTTTCGATGATTGTCTACTTTCCATTTTCGATGATTGTCTACTTTCCATTTTCGATAAAAATCAAAAATGCAAAAAATCCGGGTCTCTGTCCCTGTCTATGTAATTAGTATTGCACCTGTTCTCCAATGTAACATAATATTTTCATATCTATCCCTTGGCCCCCATTCAATTTATCCCCTTAAATATTGAGACCCCGTGCACTTTGTATACACCTCAGTGGGGGGCTAGTGTGGGTTTTGCACTGAAGTAACAGGGCCTGTACTGTTTCCAATAACGGCCCCGGGCACTAAGCAAAACTGCACTACTGTGTAGCGCAAAACTTAACGTCTATTCAATGGAGGCGTAAAATAATACCAAATGCTGCCACTGTCTGCACTAATATTATGAGTGGATTGCCCTGCATATGGGGTAGGTAATAGCCTATTCAGTATATGATGAAATTGCCATGGCTACCAGTATGTGATGAAATTCCTATGGCTACCAGAATTTAATGAAAATCCCATGGCTGCCAGTATGTGATGAAATTTCCATTACTACCAGTATGTATTGAAATGCCCATGGCTACCAGTATATACTGAAATTTCCAGTTTGCTACCAGTATATACTGAAATTTCCAGTTTGCTTCCAGTATATACTGACATTTCCAGTTTGCTTCCAGTATATATTGAAACAGCCTGCGTGCTACCAGTATAATGGAATACTGTGCCTCTGGGTCATTAATTTGTGTATCTCTGTCTGCACCTCTGTCTGTCTATTTCTCTGTCTTTCTATTTATAACTTCCTGGCTGTGTATCTATCTCTCAGTTTGTCTATGTTTGTCTCTGTCTATATCTATATTAAGTACCTAGTTGGTGTGGCCTAATTGGGGCGGGGAAGGGAGCATGACCTAAAAATATTTTGATGTGCTGCGCACGGCACATAGAGTGCTCAAATGTGCCCCTGATCTTCGCAGACCCTAGAGACGCCCCTGCGGGTAAGTAACATCCCTGTATGTTGTCTATGAACCCTTTCCAATTTATCATTTCTATGGACAGAAGTCCAAAACTGCACAGAGTAACAGAGCCATAATATTTTTATCTTCCATCCCTTTTCCATTTTTTCTTGTTTCTGTAACTGAAGGTTATAGTACAACATCCAAAGGGATGCCACATATATAAAACATAATGCAAGTCTGAGAACTTTCCAGGTATGACTTATTATTCATACAGAGCTACATTTTTAAAGTTGCTATGGTGTAGGGCCCCATGTGTATTCACAGTGACTTTAACTGCAGTAAATTGGGATGTGCAAATACAAACCCAGAACAAAACAAGTGAGGACATCGGAACACGGTGGTAATAACATTGCAAAAATGATTTGATTTCAGAAAATTGTATTGTACTGTGTATGATAGAAAATAGAAACTCTTGTGATTACATGTCTTACATTGTTGCTGCTAAAGCTTTCAAGCCAAGAGTTGGTGTCACTGGAATTACTAATATTTGTATGCTCAGAAATGTGCTTAAAATTTAACCTACTGAGTATTTTATTATTATTGAAAAAAGAGGGAACGTGACATGTTAATATTTATCTTGTCAAACTGAGAGTTCCAAGGATTGTACAAAATGGTGGCTTCAGGTTATTTTTATCTTTTAGTGAGTGTGGAAGGGCATATTAGAGTTTATATACATACAGGGAGATTCAATAAAAGTTCTTATCGTTTAAAATGGTGCTAATTTTGCCCCAATTGTCTACTTTCCATTTTCGATGATTGTCTACTTTCCATTTTCGATAAAAATCAAAAATGCAAAAAATCCGGGTCTCTGTCCCTGTCTATGTAATTAGTATTGCACCTGTTCTCCAATGTAACATAATATTTTCATATCTATCCCTTGGCCCCCATTCAATTTATCCCCTTAAATATTGAGACCCCGTGCACTTTGTATACACCTCAGTGGGGGGCTAGTGTGGGTTTTGCACTGAAGTAACAGGGCCTGTACTGTTTCCAATAACGGCCCCGGGCACTAAGCAAAACTGCACTACTGTGTAGCGCAAAACTTAACGTCTATTCAATGGAGGCGTAAAATAATACCAAATGCTGCCACTGTCTGCACTAATATTATGAGTGGATTGCCCTGCATATGGGGTAGGTAATAGCCTATTCAGTATATGATGAAATTGCCATGGCTACCAGTATGTGATGAAATTCCTATGGCTACCAGAATTTAATGAAAATCCCATGGCTGCCAGTATGTGATGAAATTTCCATTACTACCAGTATGTATTGAAATGCCCATGGCTACCAGTATATACTGAAATTTCCAGTTTGCTACCAGTATATACTGAAATTTCCAGTTTGCTTCCAGTATATACTGACATTTCCAGTTTGCTTCCAGTATATATTGAAACAGCCTGCGTGCTACCAGTATAATGGAATACTGTGCCTCTGGGTCATTAATTTGTGTATCTCTGTCTGCACCTCTGTCTGTCTATTTCTCTGTCTTTCTATTTATAACTTCCTGGCTGTGTATCTATCTCTCAGTTTGTCTATGTTTGTCTCTGTCTATATCTATATTAAGTACCTAGTTGGTGTGGCCTAATTGGGGCGGGGAAGGGAGCATGACCTAAAAATATTTTGATGTGCTGCGCACGGCACATAGAGTGCTCAAATGTGCCCCTGATCTTCGCAGACCCTAGAGACGCCCCTGCGGGTAAGTAACATCCCTGTATGTTGTCTATGAACCCTTTCCAATTTATCATTTCTATGGACAGAAGTCCAAAACTGCACAGAGTAACAGAGCCATAATATTTTTATCTTCCATCCCTTTTCCATTTTTTCTTGTTTCTGTAACTGAAGGTTATAGTACAACATCCAAAGGGATGCCACATATATAAAACATAATGCAAGTCTGAGAACTTTCCAGGTATGACTTATTATTCATACAGAGCTACATTTTTAAAGTTGCTATGGTGTAGGGCCCCATGTGTATTCACAGTGACTTTAACTGCAGTAAATTGGGATGTGCAAATACAAACCCAGAACAAAACAAGTGAGGACATCGGAACACGGTGGTAATAACATTGCAAAAATGATTTGATTTCAGAAAATTGTATTGTACTGTGTATGATAGAAAATAGAAACTCTTGTGATTACATGTCTTACATTGTTGCTGCTAAAGCTTTCAAGCCAAGAGTTGGTGTCACTGGAATTACTAATATTTGTATGCTCAGAAATGTGCTTAAAATTTAACCTACTGAGTATTTTATTATTATTGAAAAAAGAGGGAACGTGACATGTTAATATTTATCTTGTCAAACTGAGAGTTCCAAGGATTGTACAAAATGGTGGCTTCAGGTTATTTTTATCTTTTAGTGAGTGTGGAAGGGCATATTAGAGTTTATATACATACAGGGAGATTCAATAAAAGTTCTTATCGTTTAAAATGGTGCTAATTTTGCCCTTACCAATCAGAACTTATGTAACAGTTGAAAGCTAACATCTGATTGGTTGGGGCCAAAAAAAAATTAGCACCATTTTAAACGATAAGAACTTTTATTGAATAACCCCCATAATCTTTGTGGCCATACCACATTAGAAACAAAATGCTGAGTAACCCAAAGTTTCCTCACCCTGAGGCTAGAGGCAAAGCAGGTCTTACTTAGGTGCCTGGTTTGAACATTACACATTTCATTCAAGTTATTTCCCAGTTTTTAATGCCATGTTCACCCAAGAAGGAAAGACATTTTGTTGCACTATATTAAATGAAATGGAACTACGGGTATTAATATGAAAATGTCAATGTCCTCTGGGCAATGCAACTTCATCATATTCCCTCTGCCTTATCCGAGTCAGAAAAGCAGACTAGGATTAGAAGACAATGCACCAAGTAGTTCTTCCAGTGGCCAGACAAATGTCACATCTTCCATTGAGACCGGGTGACATTATTCCCCAAGCCCTAATGGCACAATAAAAGTTGGGATTTTTGTTGTATTCAATTAGTTCAACTGGACTTGAAGTTTAGTTCTTGAAGACGTTTCGCTAGTCATCCGACTGGCTTTCTCAATTCAGAATGACTTGTACAAGAATCTGTGGCAATTATGTACCCTGGAAAATCCCAATTAACATATCACAGCCAAGTGTTAAGGGCATGATTGGATAGTGGCTAAGAGATGTTATAGGATTGCCCAGGGTAAGGTGTCAAAACAGCATTGTACATGGCAGCCAGTTGGTGTCGAACCCCCCCACCTCTATTTAGGCTTGGCTTCTTTATTTTCACATAAATGGCCTCCTTGACACCTCTCTTGAACCAGTCACATTCCTTTGCCAATATGTTGACATTACAATCTTCAAAGGTATGTCCTTTATCCTTAAGATGCAGGTACATGGCTGATTCCTGACCCAAGGAATTGGCTCTTCTGTGCTGGGCCATACATTGATGGAGTTGCTGTTTGGTCTCCCCCACATACATATCAGAGCATTCTTCACTGCACTGCACTGCATATATGATGTCGCTTTTCTTGTGTTTCGGTATTGGGTCTTTCGGATGTACCAATTGCTGCCTCAGTGTGTTGTTCGGTTTAAAGCAGACAGGGATACGATGTTTTTTGAAAATTCTTCTTAATTTCTCGGAGACCCCTGCTACATATGGGATGACCATGTTCTTCCTCCTGTCTTGCTTTTCCCCTTCACTGTTGGTATTTGTGTTCTTTTCTTTCCTTCTACTTCTTTTGACAAAGGCCCAGTCTGGATATCCATAAGTTTTAATGGCTCCTCTGAGATGTTTCATTTCTTTAGCCTTCGTGCTAGTGGGGATGTTCTCATCTCTGTGTTGCAGGGTTCTGATGACACCGAGCTTGTGATCTAAAGGGTGGTGGGAGTCAAACATCAAATACTGATCTGTGTGGGTTGGTTTTCTGTAAACCTCTACTTCCAGTTTACCATTCTCCCTGACTTATACCAAGCAGTCCAAGAAAGCCAGTTTGTTGTTTTGTACCTCTTCCCTTGTAAATTTGATGTTTTGGTCTACCGCATTAATGTGTTCTGTGAAAGCTTGTACTTCCTTCTGGTGGATTTTAACCCAGGTGTCATCCATATATCTGAACCAGTGGCTGGGTGCTATTCCCTTAAAGTTTCAAGCGCCGGTTTTCTACCTCCTCCATGTAAAGGTTGGCCACAATGGGTGAAACTGGAGATCCCATAGCACATCTGTGTTTTTGCTTGTAGAACTTATCCCTGTATTTAAAATAGGTGGTATTCAGGCACAAGTCCAGTAAGGAACACACCTGTTCTAGGTTGAGATCAGTTCTGCTGGTAAGAGTGCTGTCTTGGCCTAGCCGTTTTCTCACCATGTCAACAGCCTCCTTGGTGGGTATACATCACATCATAGGACACCATAGTTTCTTCTGCACTGAGTACTATATCTTCAATCTTGTTGGTGAAATCCAGAGAGTTCTGGATATGATTCTTAGAACTTCCCACCAATGTTACTAAGATGTTGACTAGGTATTTTGCCACCTTGTATGCTACAGAGTTGATGCTGCTGACTATCGGTCTTAGCGGTGCCCCTTCCTTATGTATCTTTGGGAGTCCATATATGCATGGATGTGCCTCACCAGAGTATAGGCGACATGCTCTTAACACCTGGCTGTGATATGCAAATTGGGATTTTCCAGGGTACATAATTTCCTACAAGTCATTCTGAATTGAGAAAGCCAGTTGGATGAATGGATGAATATTACAGATATGCCATGACCTGGATGAATGAATATTACAGATATACTATGACCTGGATGGATGAATATTACAGATATACCATGATCTGGATGAATGGATGAATATTACAAATATACCATGACCTGGATGAATGAATATTACAGATATACCGTGACCTGGATGAATGAAATATTACAAATACCATGAACTGGATGAATGATATTACAAACTATACCATGACCTGAGATGAATGAGATTACCAGACTATACAGTGACCTGGATGAATGAAGCTATTACAGAGATACATGACCTGAATGATGAAGTAGAATTATACCATAACCATGGATTGACATGAGGATAATTACAGATATAAATACCTCCTGAATGGATGAAATATACAGAATTATACCATACCGCTGGATGACATGGAAATTACAGATCGTATATCCATGACTGGAGGTAACGGAATATATCAGATACAGCCACTGGACCTGGATGAATGAATATTACAGACTATACCTGACCTGAGAGAGAATGAAAGGAATATTACAGATATACCATGCACCTGCTATGATGAATCTTACAGATATACCATGTACCTTGGCATGGAACGAATATTACACTTATACCATGACCGGGATGAACGGACAATTACAGATATACCATGACCGTGGATGACATGAAACATTACAGTACTATACCTTGAACCTGCATGAATGATATTACAGATCTATACCATGACCTGGTATGGATGAATATTACAGATTACCATGACTGGATGCAATGAATATTACCAGAGATCCATGCCTGGATGGATGATATTAAGATTATACCATGCCTGGATGAATGAATATTACAGATATACCATGACCTGGATGAATGAATTTACAGATATACCATGACCTGGATGAATGAATATTACAGATATACCAGTGACGGATGAACGAATATCAGTAAAGATATACCCGTGACGCCTGGATGAACGAATATACAGCACTTATACCGTGGACCTGAATGATGAATATTACAGAATTAACATAACCTGGATGAACGAATATACAGAGTACCATGACCTGAATGGTATGAATAGTACAGAGATACAATAACATGGATGATATGAATATTACAGATCTCATATTATACCATGACCTGGAGATGAATATTACATATACATGGACCGGCTGGAATGAATATTACAGATATACCATGAACTGGTATGAATGAATATACAGATTATTACCATGACATCGGGTGAATGAATATTACAGATATACCATGGACCGGATGACTGAATATTACAGATATACCATGACCGCATGAATGAATATGTAAATAATTGTACATGCCCTGGATGAATGGAAGTATTACATCATATACCATGACCTGGATGAATGAATATTACAGATGACCATGACTGGATGACATGAATATTACAGATATACCATGACCTGGCATGAATGACATATTACAGATAAATACCCATGACCTGGATGAAATGAATATTACAGAATACCATGACTGGATGAATGAAATTACAGATATACCATGACCGCATGAATGAATATTACAAAGATACCATGACCTGCATGAATGAATATTACAGATATAACATGACCTGGGAATGAATGAACAATTACATATATACCTGACCTGGATGAATGAATATTACAGAATTACCATTGACCTGGATGAATGAATATTACAGATTTATACCATGACCTGCGGATGCATATTACAGATATCCATGACTGAGATGATGAATACCTACGATATATACCATGACCTGGATGGATGAATATGACAGATATACCATGACCTGGATGAATGAATATACAGATTACCTGACCTGGAGCTGAATATACAGACTTTACGTGACCTGGATATGATGATATTAACAGATATACCATGACCTGGATGAATGAACTAGTTACAGATTGATACCATGACTGGATGAGAAGAATATTACAGATATACCATGACCTGGATATTACAGTATAGACTGGTGACCTGGATAAGGAATATTACTGATGATTACCGTGACCTCGATTAGATGAATGAAATTACAGATTTATTGGCCAGTCATGACCTGGATGGATGAATATACAGATATACCGTGACCTAGGATGGTGAATATTACAGATATACCGTGACCTGGATGAATGAATATTACAGATATACACGTGACCTGGAGTGACATGAATAGTACAGATATACCGTGACCATGGATGAATGAATATGACAGATCGTATACCGTGACCTGGATGAATGAATATTACAGTTATACGTGACCTGGATGGGTATATAAGTTATTATAGATAAACCGGGACCTGGATGGATGAATATTTACAGATAACCGTGACCTGGGTGAAAGATGAGTTACAGCTATCCGGAAGGTGGATGAATATTACAGATTATACCGTGACCTGGGTGAATGCAATTATACAGATATAACCGTGACTGGACCTGGATGAGGAATATTATGGATATACCGTGACCCCGGATGAAGGAATATTACGGATATACACGTGACCTGGATGAGGAAATTACGGAATATTACCGTGACCTGGATGAGTGAATAGTACAGATTATTACCGTGACCTGGATGAATGAATAGTTACAGATATACCTGACTGGAAAGAGAATTGAGAATACAGATATAACCTGACACTGGATGGGATTGAATATTACAGAGTATACCATGACCGGGATGAATGAATATTACAGATATACCATGACCTGGATGGATGAATATTACAGATATACCATGACACTGGATGAATGAATATTACAGATATGACCATGACCTGAGATGAATGAATATTACAGATAACCATGACCTGGATGAATGAATATTACAGATATACCATGACCTGGATGAGGAATGAATATTACAGATATACCATGACCTGGATGTGATATTACAGATATACCATGACCTGGATGAAGTAGAATAGTACAGATTATACCAGTGACCTGGATGATGAATTATACAGAGTTACCATGCACTGATGAGAATATTTACAGATATCCATGACCTGGATGGATGAATATTACAGATTATACCATGACCCTGGATGAATGAATATTACAGATATACCTGACCTGGATGAATGAATATTACAGATATACATGACCTGGATGGATGAATATTACAGATATACCTGACCTGGATGAGAATATTACAGATATACCGTGACCTGGGTGAATGAATATTACAGATATACCAGTACCGTGACCTGGATGATGTAGATACGATCAATTGTACCATGACACTGGTATGAATGATATTACAGATATACCATGACCTGGATGAATGAATATTACAGATATACCATGACCTGGATGGATGAATATTACAGATATACCATGACTGGATGAATGGATGAATATTACAAATATACCATGACCTGGATGAATGAATATTACAGATATACCGTGACCTGGAGAATGAATATTACAGATTATACACTGACCTGGATGAATGAATATTACAGATATACCATGACTGGATGAATGAATATACAGATATACCATGACCTGGATGAATGAATATTGATATACCATGGATGGCATGAATGAATATTACAGATATACCAGTGACCTGGATGAATGAATATTACAGATTATACATGACCTGAATGGATGAATATTACAGATATACCATAACTGGATGAAGAATATTACAGATATACCATGACTGAATGGATGAATATTACAGATATACCATAACTGGATGTGAATGAATATTACAGATATACCATGACCTGGATGGATGAATATATACAGATTACACCATGACCTGGATGAATGGAATATTACAGATATACAGATGACCTGGATGAATGAATATTACAGATATACCATGACTGCTGATGAATATTACAGATACATGACCTGGATGAATGAATATTACATATATACATGACCTGGATGAATGAATATTACAGCATATATACCATGACCTGTGATGGAATGATATTACAGATATACCATGACAGCCTGGATGAATGAATATTACAGAATACATGACCGGAGTGAAATTACAGATATACCATGAACTGGATGATGAATATTACAGATATACATGACCGGATGGATGAATATTTACAGAGATGACCATGACCTGGATGAATGAATATTACCAGATATACCATGACCATGGATTGATGAATATGAACAGATATACACGATGACCTGAGGTGACATGAATATTACAGATATACCATGACCTGGATGAAGAATATTACAGATATACCGTGACTGGATGAAGAATATTACAGAATATACCGTGACCTGATGAATGAATATTACAGATATACCATGACCTGGATGAAGAATAGTACAATATACCATGACCTGGAGACATGAATATTACAGATATACCATGACCTGGATGAATGATATTACAGATATTTTACCATGACCTGCATGGATGAAATTCAGAGTATACCTGACACGGAGGGCATGGATATTACAGATATACCGTGACCTGGATGGATGAATATTACAGATATACCATGACCATGGATGAATGAATATTACAGATTTACCTGACCTGGATGGATGAATATAAACAGATATACCGTGACCTGGATGAATGAATTTACAGATATACCATGGACCTGGATGAATGAATATTACAGATATACCATGACCTGGATGAATGAAATTACAGATATACCATGACCTGGATATACAGAATAGGAATGTGACCTGGATGAATGAATATTACAGATATACCGGACCTAGATGAATGAATATTACAGATATACCGTGACCTGGATGGATGAATATTACAGATATACCGTGACCTGGATGGATGATATTACAGATATACCTGACAGAGATGAATATTACAAGTATCCGTGACCTGGATGAATGAAATTACAGATATACCGTGACCTGGATGAATGAATATTACAGATATACCGTGACCTGGATGGATGAATATACAGATATACCGGACCTGGATGGATGAATTACAGATATAACTGACCTGGGTGATGAATAGTACAGATATCACCGTGACCTGGGTGGATGAAATAAAGAATACCGGACCTGGGGTGAATGAATATTACAGAATATACCGTGACCGGATGGAGGAAATATGGATATACGGACCGGATGAAGAATATTACGGATATACCGTGACCTGGATGAATGAATATTACAGGATATACCGTGACCTGGATGGATAAATATACAGAATCGTGGACATGGATGAAATGAATATTACAGATATACCGACTGGTGAATGAATTACAGATATACATGACCTGGATGGATGAATATTACAGATATACCATGACCTGGATGAATGAATATTACAGATTATACCATGACCTGGAGGATGAATATTACAGATATCCCTGCACCTGGATGAATGAATATTACAGATATACCATGACCTGGATGAATGAATATTACAGATAGACCATGACCTGGATGAATGAATATTACAGATATACCAGACCTGGATGAATGAATATTACAGATATACCATGACCTGGATGGATGAATATTACATATATAACATGACCTGGATGAATGAAATATTAAGATATACCATGACCTGGATGGATGAATATTACAGATATACCATGACCTGGATGGATGAATATTACAGAGATTCCTACCATGACCTGGATGAATGAATATTACAGATATACCATGACCTGGATTGAATGAAAATTACAGATATACCATGACCTGGATGAATGGAATATGACAGATATACCCTGACCCTGGATGGATGAATAATTACAGATATACTGACCTGGAATGAATATTAAGATATACACTGCCTGGATGAATGAATATTACAGTATACCTGACCTGGATGGATGAATATATACAGATATACAGACCTGGATGAATGAATATTACGATGATACCATGACTGGATGAATGAATATTACCAGATATACACATGACCTGGATGGATTGAATATTACAGATATACCATGACCTGGATGAATGAATATACAGAATACCATGACCTGGATGGGATTTGGAATATTACAGATATACCATGACCTGGATGGATGAATATTACAGATATACCATGACCTGGATGGATGAATATTTAGATATACCATGACCTGGATGGATGAATATTACAGATATACCATGACCTGGATGATGAATATTACAGATATTACCATGACCGGATGAAGAATGATATACAGATATACAGTGACCTGGATGAATGAATATTACAGATACCAGACCTGAGAAGAATATTACAGATATACCATGACTGGATGAATGAATATACAGATATACCATAACCATATGAATGAATATACAGATATACCATGACGGGATGGATGAATATTACAGATATACCATGACCTGGATGAATGAATATTACAGATATACCATGACCTGGATGAATGAATATTACAGATATACCATGACCTGGATGAATGAGAACCGTCACAAGCAAAAGTTGGGAATTCTTACAGAATAAAAGAGACAATGACCCAGGGGTCTGGAAGCTTTAATGTTCCTATAAAATGTCTGTAAGTTATTCATAACAAAGGCGTAAAGTTGCCCAAAGTTGAAAACAGCAGCACTAAACCTAACGTGTACCAACCACATTTAATTTTTAGGTTCCACAATCTCTGGATTTCACCTAAAGTCAAGGGCAGCAAATATTCCACTGGATGTTGGTGTAGAAGTTTGCAGAGGTAGGACTTTTAGTGCTGTAGTTAATGACTAGTAAGGTTCAATTGGTTTTTATGCTATAGTTTCCTGATTGACATGGTCTTGGTCCAGGCCAAGATTGATTAGTTAAAATTAACACAAACGTCAAATAACCTATTTTATTACTTCTAAGCTGAAGGCAGTTGACTGCTTCTACTACTACAACTCCAGTTATCAATCAGTAGATCATTTAACAAGCCAAATAAAAGGCAGGGGAAGGTTTGCAGTTACTGCATCTTCTGTAGGCCTGTTGCAAACGTGTATGAGTCCCCTAGACTAAATTTCACTCCAGGCTGATCAGATGGGGCTGATATGAAACATTCCTGCCACCTAGTGGTGAATTTTCGAAAAAATGATCATGCATGCTTGTTTATTTGGAACATTTTCAGCATAGTGCACATTGATATACCCTATATACTCGAGTATAAGTCGATCCGAGTATAAGTCGAGGTACCTATTTTTACCTGAAAAATTAGAAAAACTGATTGACTCGAGTATAAGTTGAGGGTAGAAATATGACCACTACTGACTTCTGATTTTGTATTGTTTTGTGGCTAAGTTGCCCTTAAATAGACAGCAGAATTCCCATACGTAGTCCTATACGATAGCCAAATCCAGTACCAGTAAACCCCCAATTCCTTGGCACTCCAGATGTTTGGAAACTAAACTCCCAACATGCTATGGTTGTGGGAGTTGTAGTTTATAAACATGTGGAGTGGCAAGGTTATAAACTTTAATTAAAGCTTACCATATTTACATTCAACTGACCCCCATATTGTTAAGGCTTGACCCCCCCTATAGTAAGGGCACTTCTGACCCCATATATGAAGGGCCTCTGACCCCCATATAGTAAGGGCACTCTGACCCCCCATATAGTAAAGGGCACTCTGACCCCATATAGTAAGGCACTCTGCCCCCATATATAAGGGCCTCTCTGACCCCCCATATAGTAAAGGGCGCCTCTGACCCCCATATAGTAAAGGACTCTCTGACCCCCATATAGTAAAGGGCACTCTGACCCCATATAGTAAAGGGCACTCTGGACCCCCATATAGTAAAGGCACTCTGACCCCATCATAAGGACTCCTGACCCCCATATAGTAAAGGCCTCTGACCCCATATAGTAAAGGCTCTCTGAAAGAACCCCCATATAGAAAGGGCACTCTGACCCATATAGTAAAGGCACTCTGGACCCCATATAGTAAAGGGCACTCTGCCCCCATATAGTAAGGCCCTCTGACCCCCATATAGTAAAGGACTCTCTGACCCCCATATAGTAAAGGACTCTCTGACCCTCATATAGTAAAGGACTCTCTGACCCCATATAGTAAAGTGCCCTCTGACCCCCATATAGTAAAGGACTCTCTGGCCCCCATATAGTAAAGGACTCTCTGGCCCCCATATAGTAAAGGGCAATCTGACCCCATATAGTAAAGGGCACTCTGACCCCCATATAGTAAAGGACTCTCTGGCCCCCATATAGTAAAGGACTCTCTGACCCCATATAGTAAAGGACTCTGGCCCCCATATAGTAAAGGGCACTCTGACCCCCATATAGTAAAGGGCACTCTGACCCCATATAGTAAAAGGCCTCTGGCCCCCATATAGTAAAGGGCACTCTGACCCCATGTAGTAAAGGGCAACTGACCCATATAGTAAAGGGCACTCTGACCCCCATATAGTAAAGGGCACTCTGACCCCATATTAGTAAAGGGCACTCTGACCCCATATATTAAAGGGCACTCTGACCCATATAGTAAAGGGGCACTCTGACCATAGTAAAGGCATCTGACCCCCATATAGTAAAGGGCACTTGACCCCCATATAGTAAAGGGCACTCTGACCCCAATAAGATATCTTGCCCAATAGTAAAGGGCACTCTGACCCCCATATAGTAAGGACTCTCTGACCCCATATAGTAAAGGGACATCTGACCCCCATATAGTAAAGGACTCTCTGACCCCCATATAGTAAAGGGCACTCTGACCCCCATATAGTAAAGGGCACTCTGACCCCCATATAGTAAAGGCACTCTGACCCCCATATAGTAAGGATCTCTGGCCCCCATATAGTAAAGGGCACTCTGACCCCCATATGTAAAGGGCACTCTGACCCCGATATAGTAAAGGGCACTCTCGACCCCCTATGTAAGGGCACTTGACCCCTATAGTAAAGGGCACTCTGACCCCATATAGTAAAGGGCACTCTGACCCCATATAGTAAAGGGCACTCTGACCCCACTATAGTAAGGGCCTTGCACCCCCATATAGTAAAGGACTCTCTGACCCCCATATAGTAAAGGGCACTCTGACCCCATATAGTAAAGGGCACTCTGACCCCCATATAGTAAAGGCACTCTGACCCCATATAGTAAAGGACTCTCGACCCCATATAGTAAAGGGGCACTCTGACCCCCATATAGTAAAGGACTCTCTGACCCCCATATAGTAAAGGGCACTCTGACCCCCATATAGTAAAGGACTCTCTGACCCCCATATAGTAAAGGGCACTCTGACCCCCATATAGTAAAGGACTCTCTGGCCCCCATATAGTAAAGGGCACTCTGACCCCCATATAGTAAAGGGCACTCTGACCCCCATATAGTAAAGGGCACTCTGACCCCCATATAGTAAAGCATCTGACCCATATAGTAAGGCACTCTGACCCCCATATAGTAAAGGGCACTCTGGAACCCCCATATAGTAAAGGGCACTTCTGACCCCCATATAGTAAAGGACTCTCTGAACCCCATATAGTAAAGGACTCTCGGGCCCCATATAGTAAAGGGCACTCAACCCCCATATAGTAAGGGCACTCTGACCCCCTATAGTAAGGACTCTCTGACCCCCATATAGTAAAGGGCACTCTGACCCCATATAGTAAAGGGCTCTCTGACCCCCATATAGTAAAGGACTCTATGACCGCCCTATAGTAAAGGACTCTGACCCCCATATAGTAAAGGGCTCTCTGACCCCCATATAGTAAAGGCCACTCTGACCCCCATATAGTAAAGGCACTCGACCCCCATATAGTAAAGTGCACTCTGCCCCCATATAGTAAAGGACTCTCTGACCCATATAGTAAAGGGCTCTCTGACCCCATATAGTAAAGGGCACTGACCCCCATATAGTAAAGGACTCTCTGACCCTCATATAGTAAAGGGCACTCTGACCCCCATATAGTAAAGGGCACTCTGACCCCCATATAGTAAAGTGCCCTCTGACCCCCATATAGTAAAGGGCACTCTTGACCCCCATATAGTAAAGGGCACTCTGACCCCCATATAGTAATGGGCACTCTGACCCCCATATAGTAAAGTGCCCTCTGACCCCATATAGTAAAGGGCACTCTGACCCCCATATAGTAAAGGCTTCTGACCCCCATATAGTAACGTGCCCTCTTACCCATATAGTAAAGGACTCTCTGACCCCCATATAGTAAAGGGCACTCTGACCCCATATAGTAAAGGACTCTCTGGCCCCCATATAGTAAAGGGCACTCTGACCCCCATATAGTAAAGGGCACTCTGACCCCATATAGTAAAGGACTCTCTGACCCCCATATAGTAAAGGGCACTCTGACCCCATATAGTAAAGGACTCTCTGACCCCCATATAGTAAAGGACTCTGACCCATATAGTAAAGGGCACTCTGACCCCATATAGTAAAGGCTCTCGACCCCATATAGTAAAGGCACTCTGACCCCCATATAGTAAAGGGCATCTCGACCCCATATAGTAAAAGGCATCCGACCCCATTAGTAAAGTCCCTTGACCCCCATTAGTAAAGGACTCTCTAGCCCATATAGTAAAGGGCTCTCGACCCCTATAGTAAAGGGCACTCTGACCCCCATATAGTAAAGGATCTCTGACCCTCATATAGTAAAGGGCATGACCCCATATAGTTAAAGGTACTCTGACCCCATATAGTAAAGTGCCACTCTGGCCCATGATATAAAGGGCACCTGACCCCCATAGTAAAGGGCACTCTGACCCCCATATAGTAAAGGGCACTCTGACCCCCATATAGTAAAGTGCCCTCTGACCCCCATATAGTAAAGGCACTTGACCCCATATAAAAGGACTCCTGACCCCATAGAGCCTCTGACCCCATATCAGTCAATAGTAAAGGACCTCTGACCCCCCATATAGTAAAGGATCCTGACCCCCATATAGTAAAGGACTCTGGCCCCCATATAGTAAAGGACTCTCTGACCCCATATAGTAAAGGGCACCTGACACCCCATATAGTAAAGGGCACTCTGACCCCCATATAGTAAATGCCCTCTGACCCCCATATGTAAAGGGACTCTCTGCCCCCATATAGTAAAGGACTCTCTGACCCCCATATAGTAAAGATACTGCCTACTGAAAGCACTCTGACCCCCATATAGTAAAGGGCACTCTGACCCCCAAATAGTAAAGGACTCTGACCCCATATAGTAAAGGGCTCTCTGACCCCCATATAGTAAAGGCTCTCTGACCCCCATATAGTAAAGGGCTACTCTGACCCCCATGTAGTAAAGGGACTCTGACCCCATATAGTAAAGGGCACTCTGACCCCATATAGTAAAGGACTCTCTGGCCCCCATTAGTAAAGGGCACTCTGACCTCTATATAGTAAAGGGCACTCTGACCCCCATATAGTAAAGGAATCTTGGCCCCCATATAGTAAAGGACTCTTGACCCCATATAGTAAAGGACTCTTGACCCCCATATAGTAAAGGACTCTCTGGCCCCCATATAGTAAAGGGCACTCTGACCCCCATATAGTAAAGGACTCTCTGGCCCCCCAATAGTAAAAGACTCTTGCCCCCATATAGTAAAGGACTCTTGACCCCCATATAGTAAAGGACTCTCTGACCCATATAGTAAAGGGCACTCTGACCCCCATATAGTTAAGGACTCTCTGACCCCATATAGTAAAGGGACTCTGACCCACATAAGTAAAGGACTTCTGACCCCCATATAGTAAAGGACTCTCTGACCCCCATATAGTAAAGGACTCTTGGCCCCATATAGTAAAGGGCACCTGACCCCCATATAGTAAAGGACTCTGGCCCCCATATAGTAAAGGACTCTTGACCCCCATATAGTAAAGGACTCTGACCCCCATATAGTAAAGGACTCTGACCCCATATAGTAAAGGGCACTCTGACCCCATATAGTAAAGGGACTCTCTGACCCCATATAGTAAAGGGCACTCTTGACCCCCATATAGTAAAGGACTCTCTGACCCCATATAGTAAAGGACTCTCTGACCCCCATATGTAAAGGCACTCGACCCCATGTAGAAAGGACTCTCTGACCCTATATAGTAAAGGACTCTCTGACCCCATATAGTAAAGGACTCTCTGACCCCATATAGTAAGGGCACTCTGACCCCCATATAGTAAAAGGCCCTCTGACCCCATATAGTAAAAGGCACTCTGACCTCCATATAGTAAAGGACTCTCTGACCCCCATATAGTAAAGGACTCTCTGACCCCCATATAGTAAAGGGCACTCTGACCCCCATATAGTAAAGGTCACTCTGACCCCCATATAGTAAAGTGCCTCTGACCCCATATAGTAAAGGAGCACTCGACCCCCATATAGTAAAGGGCACTCTGACCCCCATATAGTAAAGGGCACTCTGACCCCATATAGTAAAAGTGCCTCTGACCCCCATATAGTAAAGGCACTCTGACACCCTATAGTAAGGATCTTGACCCCCATATAGTAACGTGACTCTGACCCCATATAGTAAAGGACTCTTGGCCCCCAATATAGTAAAGGACTCTCTGGACCCCATATAGTAAAGGACTCTCTGACCCCCATATAGTAAAGGACTCTCTGGCCCCCCCATATAGTAAAGGGCACTCTGACCCCCATATAGTAAAGGACTCTCTGACCCCATATAGTAAAGGGCACTCTGACCCCCATATAGTAAAGGGCACTTGACCCCCATCTAGTAAAGGCCTCTGACCCCCATATAGTAAAGGGCACTGACCCCCATATAGTAAAGGGCACTCTGACCCCCTATAGTAAAGGGCACTCTGACCCCCATATAGTAAAGTGCCCTCTGACCCCCATATAGTAAAGGGCACTCTGACCCCCATATAGTAAAGGACTCTCTGACCCCCATATTAGTAAAGTGCCCTCTGACCCCCATATAGTAAAGGACTCTCTGGCCCCCATATAGTAAAGGACTCTTGACCCCCATATAGTAAAGGACTCTCTGACCCCATATAGTAAAGGGCACTCTGACCCCATATAGATAAAGGGCACTCTGACCCCCATATAGTAAAGGACTCTCTGACCCCATATAGTAAAGGGCTCTCTGACCCCATATAGTAAAGGGCTCTCTGACCCCCATATAGTAAAGGGCACTCTGACCCCCATGTAGTAAAGGGCACTCTGACCCCCATATAGTAAAGGGCACTCTGACCCCATATAGTAAAGGACTCTCTGGCCCCCATATAGTAAAGGGCACTCTGACCTCTATATAGTAAAGGGCACTCTGACCCCCATATAGTAAAGGACTCTCTGGCCCCCATATAGTAAAGGACTCTCTGACCCCCATATAGTAAAGGACTCTCTGACCCCCATATAGTAAAGGACTCTTTGGCCCCCATATAGTAAAGGGCACTCTGACCCCATATAGTAAAGGACTCTCTGGCCCCCATATAGTAAAAGGACTCTCTGACCCCATATATAAAGGACTCTTGACCCCATATAGTAAAGGACTCTCTGACCCCCATATAGTAAAGGGCACTCTGACCCCCATATAGTAAAGGACTCTCTGACCCCATATAGTAAAGGGCACTCTGACCCCCATATAGTAAAGGACTCTCTGACCCCCATATAGTAAAGGACTCTCTGACCCCCATATAGTAAAGGACTCTCTGGCCCCCATATAGTAAAGGGCCCTCTGACCCCCATATAGTAAAGGACTCTCTGGCCCCCATATAGTAAAGGACCTCTCGACCCCCATATAGTAAAGGGACTCTCTGACCCCATATAGTAAAGGACTCTCTGACCCCATAGTAAAGGCCTCTGACCCCCATATAGTAAAGGACTCTCTGAACCCATATAGTAAAGGGCACTCTGACCCCCATATAGTAAAGGACTCTCTGACCCCCATATAGTAAAGGACTCTCTGACCCCCATATAGTAAAGGGCACTCTGACCCCCATATAGTAAAAGGCCCCTCTGACCCCCCATATAGTAAAAGGCACTCTGACCCATATAGTAAAGGACTCTCTGACCCCCATATAGTAAAGGCACTCTGACCCATATGTATAAGGGCACTCTGACCCATATAGTAAAGGGCTCTCTGGACCCCCATAGTAAAGGACTCTCTGACCCCCATATAGTAAAGGACTCTCTGGCCCCCATATAGTAAAAGGGCACATCTGACCCCATATAGTAAAAGGGCACTCTGACCCCATATAGTAAAGGACTCTCTGACCCCATGTAAAGGGCTAATAGAAGGCACTCTGACCCCCATATAGTAAGGGCACTCTGACCCCCATATAGTAAAGGGCACTCTGACCCCCATGTAGTAAAGGACTCTCTGACCCTCATATAGTAAAGGACTCTCTGACCCCCATATAGTAAAGGACTCTCTGACCCCCATATAGTAAAGGGCACTCTGACCCCATATAGTAAAATGCACTCTGACCCCATATAGTAAAGGACTCTCTGACCCCCATATAGTAAAGGGCACTCTGACCTCCATATAGTAAAAGGCACTCTGACCCCCATATAGTAAAAGGCACTCTGACCCACATATAGTAAAGGGCACTCTGACCCCATATAGTAAAGGGCACTCTGACCCCAGAAATCTGACCAGCGCCTTGTCATTAGCCCATAACAAACCCTTTGTAAGAGTTTTATAACTGCCACTAACAAGCTGGGGTCAGAGTCACGCTAACTGATTAGATATCGGTTAGAGGGACTTTAGCATCGCCGCCGGCTGTGCGGAAATCTTACGAAAACAATCGTAAATACATGATCACGATTGTAGATTTACAATGCCCATAAAGTACCGCATGGGATTCTACCACCGAACATTCGTAAATGAACGAACGTTTGCCATTAAAGTACAATGGGGACCATACATTTGCGGCCACCATCGTACATTTACCAATAACGTGCAGTATCGCTAATATACGATACCCCGCGTTTGTGAATATGGCCCATATTGTTTAGAAAGAATAGTAACACAGGCCATGGTTATTAGGATATAAAACAGTATAAAAGGGGTTTCGACCATAGTTCCCCTTTAAGAGGTAATGCACAACTTAAAAAAAATAATAAAGATATTAGCTGTCAACTTGGATTTTTGCGATTCCTTTAAAGTCCCTTAGCCTACAGCCTAGTCAAGTACACAGCCAGGGAACACATCAGTGACTTGGAATTTGCTGTGTGTGGTATAAAGATCAGTCTACACTGCACCCACCACCGAGCGAGTTATCGTCTTGTTATGTACAGAGCCCAGCAGAATTTTAGCAAATTCATCAGTTATGTCATATTTATACATAACAGATCTCCCTGTTTTCACTGCTGGCGTGAACAATAGAGATGAATTCAGGGCGACACTTGTTAACAAGGATGTGCGTTCGAGCCTTTGATCACATTATGTAATGCCAAGGGTTCAATTCTTTCAAAAAGAAATTTCTCCCAAGCCTCTGGAGTTAATAAGATTCGCCGTCTAATGACGGATTTCATTATGTCTCAGGTAAGAAATACCAGCGTCCAGCGTAATAAGGATGCTGACATTTGCTGGGGCATAACTTCATAAAGGAATTTCTTCAAGCCTAACAATATGCAAAGCGCAACTGAGCCAGCGCTGAAACGTTTTCCTATCAGATCTACTACAGTTGTGTGGCTTGTGTATAGAAGGTTATTCATTTCAGTTCATTGGACCAGAGCTAGGTGATTATCAACATAATAACACTTAACTTTGCAATAGGGAACGCCATTGAATTTCTAGCTGGGGATTTAATTACATTTCAACCTGCCAATAGTGTAGGGATCCAGATGTAAAGATTGCCCAGTCCCTTATGTTAGAAGAGATTTTCTAGAGCCCTGGACAGAACATGATAATGGATCTAGATTAATTGACTTTTTTTTTATAAATCTTATTTTCCAAAACAAATTTTTTTCTCTTAAAGGAGAAGTAAAGTTCACTGATTAAACTCGTAGAGCTGCCCAGACAGATGTTTTTATGGATTAGGCCTAATGTTGGAAGGTATGGAAAGTGTCGCCCTACCTTAAAGGGAATGTTCACCCTGGTCAATGTTCAGTTACCTGCCTCCAACCGATATTTTGTGCACTTTATATTTACAGATAATTATTGTCCCCATCCTGGCAGAGTAAGCTGGCCCCTTCCAAGGATGTGACTGCATGGCGTCACGCCCAAACAGCTGATCACGGGCCCCCTCGGCCCCCTGCCGCGTGTGTGTACCCGGACTAAGATTTAACCGTGTAGCTTTAATTACATATATAGGAAGAAACATATTGTTTCAATCAACCGTTTCTGGCCTGTAAATTACGGTGAATTTCTTCTTTAAATATGAAAACGAGGGACACAAGGAAACTGGACATATCCCAAATTAATCATTAGGCACAGAACAGCTGAGAAGCCTCTGACTGCACATCAATGCAACAGAGCAGCAACCAAACTGGGACCTTCCAGATGTTAACTTGTCTATGCCAGTCAGAGTCTCATTAAATATTGAACACAATACGGTTGGCTCAGAACCAACGGCACATAAAGATTTCACTGCCACAATCTACAAGGTACGGAGACACCATATCAGAAGCCTTAGACATAGACACACGTAATGTCTAAGAAATGAAAAAAGCTATTTCTCCTGGCCAATGGAAACGCACAATTTTTTCAGAGTCCGTCTTCTGATTGGCCAGGTGTCTTAACAAGAGGGAAGTAGGGCAAAGGTAATCACAGGTGGAGGTGCACTCTCTCCCAAGCAGTGGGTGCAGACACCTCAAATGGTTCTCCCTCAAGAACCTGCAAAATCTCAGAAAATAAAAAAACTGAGTGTCGCACTCCAAATTATTATAGATTTATTGTGAAGATTCATTCTCCACCTGAAGAAGGGTGAACTTTATGTCCCCGAAACGTTTTGTTTCATGTGATGTGTGGTTCACAATAAATCTATAATTATTTGGAGTGCGACCCTCAGTTTTTTTATTTTCGGAAGTTGGGCAAACCGCAAGGGACAGTTACAAGGTAACTGTAACAGTTCTAAGGTAAGACTAAGCGGTTAAGGTCCTAACTAGATATGGCCAAAAACTGGTAAGATCCGTTCCGTTTTCGGATTTCGGGAAAATCCCGAAGATATGACTTTGGAGCGCAATTCCGATGATTATCGATCGTTCAAGGCTATTTTCGTCAATCCTTGAAAATACGATTGGAAACTACTGTTGAATTTCCAATTGTATTTTCGAAGATTATCAAACGTTCACGACTATTTTTGAGCATTATTGAAAATATCCTTGAACGTTCGATAATCATCAGAAATGCATTCCAAAGTCCCGAAAGTACATTCCATTTTCGAGTTTTCCGAACAATTCGCCCAGTTTCAGACATTACATTGGGATTTCGGAACCGTTCCATGTCTGATCCGGATCCCATCTCTAGTCCTTATACTTTTATTGGGTTAATTGGGAGGGGGGTTGGTGGAAACAGGATAATTGCCCTCAAATATTTTTTTAGGCAATAACCTAGGGGCATATTTATAAAGGAACGATGTTAGCGCAAAAAAATTACCGACGCACATCGCGGCCGCGAAAATAGCGCTATCGCCGTATTTATAACGGGCTATTCCCGCGATCACCTATCGCGGCCGCGATGTGCTGCGGTAATTTTAAGCCCCTTCCGGCGATACTATATAGTATCGCCGCGAAGGGACTTAAAATCCCTTCCCGACGCCGCTCCTAAGGGGGCGGGGCATACGCCCACCCCGCCCACACCCCCCGCGGCGGCAGCGGCGACCACCCACCGCCGCCGCCACTTCCCAGCAGCCCCTCCCAACCCGTTCCCCGTTCGCGGCAATCTCGGAACGGGAGGCTAGAAGGGGCTGCCGGGAAGGGGCCGCAGCAGGTCGCGCACCCCCTCCCCGGCAACCCCTCCAAGCCCCCCGCCCCGGCCGCTCCCGGGGAGGGGACGGGAGGGAGCCGCTGGGGGGGTGGAGGCTCCCTCCAGCGGGGCCCTGAGAAGGGCCTTTTGGGGCTTAAGGGGTCCCGCAGCCCGAACCGGGACCCCCCTCCCCGGCCCTTATAAGGGCCCTTGCGGCACTGACAAGTGCCTTTGGCGGGGGTCCCGCAGCTGAACCGGGACCCCCAGTGCGGCTCTTAAAAGAGCCCTTGGGCGACGTCTTCTTTCTTCCAGTCCCGGCGACACCAGCTCCGCCGAGGCCGCCGACCCCCGAGAGGTACCCCTGCGGCCGCCAGGGGTACCCCCGGCGGGCGCCGGCGACCTCAACGAGGCCGATGTTGCCGGCGTCTTGATCCGACGCGACGTCTTCGGGCTGGCGACACCAACCCCACTCAGGTCGCCGATGCCAGGCAGACTCACTGCGGCCGCCAGTGAGCCCGCTGGCACCGCCGGCCTCAGCGGAGCCGATGTTGCCAGCCGCCTCTTTCTTCTTTCTTCAGCCATCTACTGCGATGGCATCTGAGTTCCGCGCGGAAAGCTCCTCTTTATATAGGTTTGCAGAAATCCATAATCCGTTTCTGATTGGTCAATTTTTAATACTTGCTTACATTAACCAATCAGATTTCTGAAAGTTCTGAAGCCCCAAAAGGCCCTTCTCAGGGCCCCGCTGGAGGGAGCCTCCACCCCCCCAGCGGCTCCCTCCCGTCCCCTCCCCGGGAGCGGCCGGGGCGGGGGGCTTGGAGGGGTTGCCGGGAGGGGGTGCGCGGCGGGTGGTCGCGACCACCTGCTGCGCCCCTTCCCGGCAGCCCCTTCTAGGGGGCTGCCGGCTGCCGGCTCCTGCCCATCCCCGCCGCGGGAGGTTAGTATCGGCTGACTTCGCCTCCTTCAAGGTGGCGAAGTAAACAGCCGATACTAGCCGAGCGAAACCAGTACCGCCGCTTTATAATAGAGCGGCGGTACGGGTAAGTATCGGCGCGAAAGGTTAACGCTTCGTTAACTTTTCGCGGCCGTTTTCGGGCCTTTATAAATCCGGTAAACGCGATTATGCGTTAATGGCCGCAAACGGCCGCGAAAAGTTAACGAACCTTTATAAATATGCCCCCTAGTGTTTACATAGACAATACTTAGCCAGTAGGGTATAATAAGAACTATCACAGATAATAAGTTTATCTGAGCCATAAGGGGCAGATCCTCTCTTTCAATATCGCACATCCCATTGTAATGTCTCTAAAGGGATTTAGCTAATTGCAATGCATTCGGATGCTGTACTGGACCTGTTCCTGGTGGAATTTTGTAAAATTAATGGGTAAAAAAAAGACTTTAGACAATTATACTTAACCCTCCCACGCTCCACATCTGCGTAGTGCCCAGGGTGAGGACCTAAACCACTAAGTCCTCACCCCATGATGTTTCTCTCTGCTCTATGGTCCGACCTTTTGCTGCTGTCAGTGAGGTCCACGATCTGGCCAATGGGAAGACGCTTCTTTGCAGAGCCTAACTTCCCATTGGCTACATTGTGGGCTGCAAAGACCAGAGGACCAGAGTGGTGAGTATTGCAACTGATCTTTAAGTAACCAGGGCTCAGGACCTAGAGGTTTATACCTTCACCCTGGGTACTATTATTGGTGCAAAAAGAGGAGCGAGGGGGAGTGAGTATAATTGTCCTTTTACATCCGTATTAATCCCACTTGACTTTCTTGTAAGTTATACTGTTTACTTGATTATCAGGGCTATGGGCCATATTTATAAAGGCCCGTTAATGATTGGTTTAACGATCCTTAAAATGATTGTAAATCTACAATAATGATTGTAAATCTTTGACCACGATAGATTTATGATCCCCTTAGAATAGAATTGCAGTAGTTCACTACCACATGGTATTCTACAACCCAAAGTTCGGCGTACATTTGCGGCTCACTTCATAATTTTCCGATAATGTGTGTTATCACTTTTTAGAAATACCGCGTCTTTGCCGATTGGTTTGACGATCTTTAAACTGATGGTTCATTTCCGATTGCAATCCCCATAGAATACAATTGCAGTATTTTAGTTTAATTTAATTTGGTTAACAGGATTTTTAACCAATGCAAGTAAGTTGTAAGCTTTCATTTGCAATAAGCGGTGCAGTTTTGGAATGTTTATAACAATTGTAAACATCCATCTTTCCCATTCCGACCAATCGTAAACATCCATCTTTCCCGTTCCGACCAATCATAAACATCCATCTTCCCATTCCAACCAATCATAAACATCCATCTTTCCCATTCCGACCAATCGTAAACATCCATCTTTCCCATTCCGACCAATCATAAACATCCATCTTTCCCATTCCGACCAATCATAAACATCCATCTTCCCATACCGACCAACCATAAACATCCATCTTTCCCATTCCGACCAATCATACACACATCTTCCCATTCCGACCAATCATAAACATCCATCTTCCCATTCCGACCAATCGAAACATCCATCTTTCCCATTCCGACCAATCGTAAACATCCATCTTTCATTCCGACCAATCATAAACATCCATCTTTCGCATTCCGACCAATTGTAAACATCCTCCATTTTTCCCATTCCGACCAATCGTAAACATCCACCTTTCCCATACCGACCAATCGTAAACATCCATCTTTCCCATACCGACCAATCGTAAACATCCATCTTTCCCATTCCAACCAATCGTAAACATCCATCTTCCCCATACCGACCAATCGTAAACATCCATCTTTCCCATTCCGACCAATCGTAAACATCCATCTTCCCCATACCGACCAATCGTAAACATCCATCTTTCCCATTCTGACCAATCGTAAACATCCATCTTTCCCATTCCGACCAATCATAAACATCCATCTTTCGCATTCCGACCAATTGTAAACATCCATTTTTCCCATTCCGACCAATCGTAAACATCCACCTTTCCCATACCGACCAATCGTAAACATCCATCTTTCCCATACCGACCAATCGTAAACATCCATCTTTCCCATTCCAACCAATGTAAACATCCATCTTTCCCCATACCGACCAATCGTAAACATCCATCTTCCCATTCCGACCAATCGTAACATCCATCTCCCCATACCGACCAATCGTAAACATCCATCTTTCCCTTCTGACCAATCGTAAACATCCATCTTTCCCATTCGACCAATCGTAAACATCCATCTTTCCCATTCTGACCAATCGTAAACATCCATCTTTCCCATTCCGACCAATCGTAAACATCCATCTTTCCCATTCCGACCAAACATAAACATCCATCTTTCCCATTCTGACCAATCGTAAACATCCATCTTCCCCATTCTGACCAATCGTAAACATCCATCTTTCCCATTCCGACCAAACGTAAACATCCATCTTTCCCATTCTGACCAATCGTAAGCATCCATCTTCCCCATACCGACCAATCGTAAACATCCATCTTTCCCATTACGACCAATCATAAATAGGACCCTTATTCTCTGTTACCTCTCATGGTTATTTTTTTCTGTTTTCTGAACAGAAGCAGTAATATTATGCTGACAATTTCTATGTTTTCTTCTGCCAGGATAGTGGAGATGCGCTCCTAAGGGAAAGCTCTATATTACATTCTATGAAATAGCAGTCGCTGGTAACCAGGATGGATTTTCTGCAGCTGTGAGTGCTGCGTCCTGCTCCTTTTTTTGCCCATTCAAAAATGTTAACTCATTCTTATTAACTTTCTGTCCTGTAGCTGTGAATTAATTTGTATTGATCTTTGATTGTTTTGTATTACTATTAAATTTCCCTGCTACTCATTGTACTTTTGTTGGGGCTTTTTCCTTGGAATACCATCGCCTGTTTCGCTCAACACCACCCTCCGTACGAAGCATCTTAGTGGGATATCAATTTAATACTTTTTTCCTGACTGCAGAACATCTTCCTCCATTAAAGGCAAAGCAAACATAAAGTCCATTTACCGTGTTAGAACTCAAACTTAAATAATAAAAATGCAACCCCCCCCTCTGCTCTACCCTTTCCTACCCTTAATTGAGAAAAACGGTAAGATATTTTTATTCGACCAAGTGAATCGATAATATCCTACCGCACCACTGTTCCCCAACTGACATTTTTTTTCAAGACCGATCGCTTGCTAGTAGCGAGCGCTCAGTTATGACTTATAGTTTCCCGTGTACCCAGCCTAAGAAATGAATTAACAACAACCCACAAGGTGAACAGATTAGAAATTCAAAGTAAGCTGATATAAACTGTGAGATCAAAAACTGGGTCAAAGGGCCCTTACTTATCTTATTTCACTTTAACTGAAGAACGGTATTTAATGGAGTTACAATATGTCTAACTTTCCTAGGTAAAGGGAATCTCTGGACCCCCCATATGAGGAAAAGGACTCTTGACCCCCCATATAGTAAAGGAACTCATCTGACCCCCATATAGTAAAGGGGACATCTGGCCCCCATATAGTAAAGGCCTCTTGACCCCATATAGTAAAGGGCACTCTGACCCCCATATGTAAAGGGCACTCTGACCCCACTATAGTAAGTGCCCTCTGACCCCCATATAGTAAAGGACTCTCCTGGCCCCCATATAGTAAAGGACTCTCTGGACCCCCATATAGTAAAGGACTCTCTGACCCCATATAGTAAAGGGCACTCTGACCCCATATAGTAAAGGGCACTTGACCCCCATATAGTAAAGGGACTCTCTGACCCCATATAGTAACAGGGCTCTTGACCCCCATATAGTAAAGGGCTTCTGACCCCCATATAGTAAAGGGCACTTGACCCCAGTAGAAGGGCACTCTGACCCCCATATAGTAAAGGGCACTGACCCCATATAGTAAAGGACTCTCTGGCCCCATAAGTAAAGGGCACTCTGACCCATTAGTAAGGGCACCTGACCCCCATATAGTAAAGGACTCTCTGGCCCCCATATAGTAAAGGACTCTCTGACCCCCCATATAGTAAAGGACTCTCTGACCCCCATATAGTAAAGGACTCTCTGGCCCCCATATAGTAAAGGGCACTCTGACCCCCATATAGTAAAGGACTCTCTGACCCCATATAGTAAAGGACTCTCTGACCCCCATATAGTAAAGGACTCTGACCCATATAGTAAGAGGACTCTCTACCCCATATAGTAAAGGCACTCGACCCCATATAGTAAAGGACTCTCTGACCCCATATAGTAAGGGCACTCCCCCTGACCCCCATATAAGTAAAAGGACTCTTGACCCCCATATAGTAAAGGACTCTCTGACCCCCATATAGTAAAGGACTCTCTGGCCCCCATATAGTAAAGGGCACTCTGACCCCCATATAGTAAAGGACTCTGGCCCCCATATAGTAAAGGACTCTCTGACCCCCATATAGTAAAGGACTCTCTGACCCCCATATAGTAAAGGACTCTCTGACCCCATATAGTAAAGGGCACTCTGACCCCCATATAGTAAAGGACTCTCTGACCCCATATAGTAAAGGGCATCTGACCCCCCATATAGTAAAGGACTCTCTGACCCCATTAGTAAAGGACTCTCTGACCCCCATATAGTAAAGGGCACTCTGACCCCCATGTAGTAAAGGACTCTGACCTCATATAGAAAGGACTCTCTGACCCCCATAGTAAAAGGACTCTCTGACCCCCATATAGTAAAGGGACTCTGACCCACATTAGTAAAAGGCCCTCTGACCCCATATAGTAAAAGGCACTCTGACCTCCATATAGTAAAGGACTCTCTGACCCAATAGTAAGGACTCTTGACCTCATATAGTAAAGGGCACTCTGACCCCATATAGTAAAGGTCACTTGAACCCCATATAGTAAAGTGCCTCTGACCCCAATATGTAAAAGGGCACTCTGACCCCATATATAAAGGGACTCTGACCCCCATATAGTAAAGGGCACTCTGACCCCCATATAGTAAAGTGCCCTCTGACCCCCATATAGTAAAGGGCACTCTGACCCCATATAGTAAAGGACTCTCTGACCCCCATATAGTAACGTGCCCTCTGACCCCCATATAGTAAAGGACTCTCTGGCCCCCATATAGTAAAGGACTCTCTGACCCCCATATAGTAAAGGACTCTCTGACCCCATATAGTAAAGGACTCTCTGGCCCCCATATAGTAAAGGGCACTGACCCATATAGTAAAGGACTCTCTGACCCCATATAGTAAAGGGCACTCTGACCCCATATAGTAAGGCACTTGACCCCCATAGTAAAGGGCCCTCGACCCCCATATAGTAAAGGGCACTCTGACCACCCATAGTAAAGGGCACTCTGACCCCCATATAGTAAAGGGCACTCTGACCCCCTTAGTTAAATCCTGAACCAATAGTAAAGGGCACTCTGACCCCCATTAGTAAGACTCTCTGACCCCCATATAGTAAAGTGCCCTCTGACCCCCATATAGTAAAGGACTCTCTGGCCCCATATAGTAAAGGACTCTCTGACCCCAATTAGTAAAGGACCTCTGACCCCATATAGTAAAGGGCACTCTGACCCCATATAGTAAAGGGCACTCGACCCCATATGTAAAGGACCTCTGACCCCATATAGTAAAGGGGCTCTCTGACCCCCATATAGTAAAGGGCTCTCTGACCCCCATTTAGTAAAGGGCACTCTGACCCCATGTAGTAAAGGGCACTCTGACCCCCATATAGTAAAGGGCACTGACCCACTATAGTAAAGGACTCTCTGGCCCCCATATAGTAAAGGGATCTGACCTCTATATAGTAAAGGGCACTCTGACCCCATAGTAAAGGACTCTGCCCCATATAGTAACAGGACTCTCGACCCCCATATAGTAAAGGACTCTCTGACCCCCATATAGTAAAGGACTCTTTGGCCCCCATATAGTAAAGGGCACTCTGAACCCCATATAGTAAAGGACTCTCTGGCCCCCATATAGTAAAGGACTCTCTGACCCCCATATAGTAAAGGACTCTCTGACCCCATATAGTAAAGGACTCTCTGACCCCCATATAGTAAAGGGCACTCTGACCCCATATAGTAAAGGACTCTCTGACCCCATAGTAGTAAAGGGCACTCTGACCCCATATAGTAAAGGACTCTCTGACCCCCATATAGTAAAGGACTCTCTGACCCCATATAGTAAAAAGGACTCTCTGGCCCCCATATAGTAAAGGGCATCTGACCCCCATATAGTAAAGGACTCTCTGACCCCCATATAGTAAAGGACTCTCTGACCCCCATATAGTAAAGGACTCTCTTGACCCCCATATAGTAAAGGACTCTCTGACCCCATATAGTAAAGGGCACTCTGACCCCATATAGTAAAGGACTCTCTGACCCCATATAGTAAAGGGCACTCTGACCCCCATATAGTAAAGGACTCTCTGACCCCATATAGTAAAGGACTCTCTGACCCCCATATAGTAAAGGGCACTCTGACCCCCATATAGTAAAAGGCCCTCTGACCCCATATAGTAAAAGGCACTCTGACCTCCATATAGTAAAGGACTCTCTGACCCCCATATAGTAAAGGGCACTCTGACCCCATATAGTAAAGGGCACTCTGACCCCCATATAGTAAAGGACTCTCTGACCCCCATATAGTAAAGGACTCTCTGACCCCCATATAGTAAAGGACTCTCTGGCCCCATATAGTAAAGGGCAATCTGACCATATAAAGGGCACTCTGACCCCATATAGTAAAGGACTCTCTGACCCCATATAGTAAAGGGCACTCTGACCCCATATAGTAAAGGGCACACTCGACCCCCATATAGTAAAGGGCACTCTGACCCCCATATAGTAAAGGACTCTCTGACCCTCATATAGTAAAGGACTCTCTGACCCCATATAGTAAAGGACTCTCTGACCCCCATATAGTAAAGGGCACTCTGACCCCATATAGTAAAGGGCACTCTGACCCCATATAGTAAAGGACTCTCTGACCCCCATATAGTAAAGGGCACTCTGACCTCCATATAGTAAAGGGCACTCTGACCCCCATAAGTAAAAGGCACTCTGACCCACATATAGTAAAGGGCACTCTGACCCCATATGTAAAGGGCACTCTGACCCAGAAATCTGACCAGCGCCTTGTCATTAGCCCATAACAACCCTTTGTAAGAGTTTTATAACTGCCACTAACAACTGGGGTCAGCAGGTCACGCTAACTGATTAGATATCGGTTAGAGGGACTTTAGCATCGCCGCCGGCTGTGCGGAAATCTACGAAAACAATCGTAATAAACATGATCACGATTGTAGATTTCAAATGCCCATAAAGTACCGCATGGGATTCTACCACCGAACATTCGTAAATGAACGAACGTTTGCCATTAAAGTACAATGGGGACCATACCTTGCGGCCACCATCGTACATTACCAATAACGTGCAGTATCGCTAATATACGATACCCCGGTTTGTGAATATGGCCCATATTGTTTAGAAAGAATAGTAACACAGGCCATGGTTATTAGGATATTAAAACAGTATAAAGGGGGTTTCGACCATAGTTCCCCTTTAAGAGGTAATGCACAACTTAAAAAAAATAATAAAGATATTAGCTGTCAACTTGGATTTTTGCGATTCTTAAAGTCCCTTAGCCTAAAGCTAGTCAAGTACACAGCCAGGGAACACATCAGTGGACTTGGAATTTGCTGTGGTGGGTATAAAGATCAGTCTACACTGCACCCACCGAGCGAGTGTATCGTCTTGTTATGTACAGAGCCCAGCAGAATTTTAGCAAATTCATCAGTTATGTCATATTATACATAACAGATCTCCCTGTTTCACTGCTGGCGTGAACAATAGAGATGAATTCAGGGCGACACTTGTTAACAAGGATGTGCGTTCGAGCCTTGATCACATTATGTAATGCCAAGGGTTCAATTCTTTCAAAAAGAAATTTCTCCCAAGCCTCTGGAGTTAATAAGATTCGCCGTCTAATGACGGATTTCATTATGTCTCAGGTAAGAAAATACCAGCGTCCAGCGTAATAAGGATGCTGACATTTGCTGGGGCATAACTTCATAAAGGAATTTCTTCAAGCCTAACAATATGCAAAGCGCAAAGCCACTGAGCACTGAAACGTCTTCCTATCAGATCATACTACAGTTGTGTGGCTTGTGTATAGAAGGTTATTCATTTCAGTTCATTGGACCAGAGCTAGGTGTGTATCAACATAATAACACTTAACTTTGCATAGGGAACGCCATTGAATTTCTAGCTGGGGATTTAATTACATTTCAACCGCCCAATAGTGTAGGGATCCAGATGTAAAGATTGCCACGTCCCTTATGTAGAAGAGATTTTTAGAGCCCTGGACAGAACATGATAATGGATCTAGATTAATGACTTTTTTTTTATAAATCTATTTTCCAAAACAAATTTTTTTCTCTTAAAGGAGAAGTAAAGTTCACTGATTAAACTCGTAGAGCTGCCCCGACAGATGTTTTTAGATTAGGCCTAATGTTGGAAGGTATGGAAAGTGTCGCCCTACCTTAAGGGAATGTTCACCCTGGTCAATGTTCAGTTACCTGCCTCCAACCGTATTTTGTGCACTTTATATTTACAGATAATTATTGTCCCCATCCTGGCAGAGTAAGCTGGCCCCTTCACAGGAGTGGACTGCATGGGGTCACGCCCAAACAGCTGATCACGGGCCCCCTCGGCCCCTGCCGGTGTGTGTACCCGGACTAAGATTTAAACGTGTAGCTTTAATTACATATATGGAAAGAAACCATGTTTCAATCAACCGTTTTGGCCTGTAATTACGTGTAATTTTTCTTTTAAATATGAAAACGAGGGACACAAGGAAACTGGACATATCCCAAATTAATCATTAGGCACAGAACAGCTGAGAAGCCTCTGACTGCACATCAATGCAACAGAGCAGCAACCAAACTGGGACCTTCCAGATGTTAACTTGTCTATGCCGTCAGTAGTTCATTAAATATTGAACACAATACGGTTGGCTCAGAACCAACGGCACATTAAAGATTCACTGCCACAATCTACAAGGTACGGAGACACAATCAGAAGCCTTAGACATAGACACACGTAATGTCTAAGAAATGAAAAAAGCTATTTCTCTGGCCAATGGAACGCACATTTTTTCAGAGTCCGTCTTTGATTGGCCAGGTGTCTTAACAAGAGGGAAGTAGGGCAAAGGTAATCACAGGGGAGGTGCACTCTCTCCCAAGCAGTGGGTGCAGACACCTCAAATGGTTCTCCCTCAAGAACCTGCAAAATCTCAGAAAATAAAAAAACTGAGTGTCGCACTCAAACTTATTATAGATTTATTGTGAAGATTCATTCTCCACCTGAAGAAGGGTGAACTTTATGTCCCCGAAACGTTTTGTTTCATGTGATGTGTGGTTCACAATAAATCTATAATTATTGGAGTGCGACCCTCAGTTTTTTTATTTCGGAAGTTGGGCAAACCGCAAGGGACAGTTACAAGGAACTGTAACAGTTCTAAGGTAAGACTAAGCGGTTAAGGTCCTAACTAGATATGGCCAAAAACTGGTAAGATCGTTCCGTTTTCGGATTTCGGGAAAATCCCGAAGATATGACTTTGGAGCGCAATTCCGATGATTATCGATCGTTCAAGGCTATTTTCGTCAATCCTTGAAAATACGATTGGAAACTACTGTTGAATTTCCAATTGTATTTTCGAAGATTATCAAACGTTCACGACTATTTTTGAGCATTATTGAAAATATCCTGAACGTTCGATAATCATCAGAAATGCATTCCAAAGTCCCGAAAGTACATTCCATTTTCGAGTTTTCCGAACAATTCGCCAGTTTCAGACATTACATTGGGATTTCGGAACACCGTTCCATGTCTGATCCGGATCCCATCTCTAGTCCTATACTTTTATTGGGTTAATTGGGAGGGGGGTTGGTGGAAACAGGATAATTGCCCTCAAATATTTTTTAGGCAATAACCTAGGGGCATATTATAAAGGAACGATGTAGCGCAAAAAAATTACCGACGCACATCGCGGCCGCGAAAATAGCGCTATCGCCGTATTTATAACGGCGAGCGCTATTCCGCGATACCTATCGCGGCCGCGATGTGCTGCGGTAATTTTAAGCCCTTCGCGGCGATATAATAGTATCGCCGCGAAGGGACTTAAAATCCCTTCCCGACGCCGCTCCTAAGGGGGCGGGGCATACGCCCACCCCGCCCACACCCCCCGCGGCGGCAGCGGCGACCACCCACCGCCGCCGCCACTTCCCAGCAGCCCTCCCAAACCGTTCCCGTTCGCGGCAATCTGAAGGGAGGCTAGAAGGGGCTGCCGGGAAGGGGCCGCAGCAGGTCGCGCACCCCCTCCCCGGCAACCCCTCCAAGCCCCCCGCCCCGGCCGCTCCCGGGGAGGGGACGGGAGGGAGCCGCTGGGGGGGTGGAGGCTCCCTCCAGCGGGGCGCCTGAGAAGGGCCTTTGGGGCTTAAGGGGTCCCGCAGCCCGAACCGGGACCCCCCTCCCCGGCCCTTATAAGGGCCCTTGCGGCACTGACAAGTGCCTTTGGCGGGGGTCCCGCAGCTGAAACCGGGACCCCAGTGCGGCTCTTAAAAGAGCCCTTGGGCGACGTCTTCTTTCTTCCAGTCCCGGCGACACCGTCCGCCGAGGGGCCGACCCCCGAGAGGTACCCCCTGCGGCCGCCAGGGGTACCCCCGGCGGGCGCCGGCGACCTAACGAGGCGATGTTGCCGGCGTCTTGATCCGACGCGACGTCTTCGGGCTGGCGACACCAACCCCACTCAGGTCGCCGATGCCAGGCAGACTCACTGCGGCCGCCAGTGAGCCCGCTGGCACCGCCGGCTCAGCGGAGCCGATGTTGCCAGCCGCTTCTTTCTTCTTTCTTCAGCCATCTACTGCGATGGCATCTGAGTTCCGCGGCGGAAAGCTCCTCTTTTATAGGTTTGCAGAAATCCATAATCCGTTTCTGATGGTCAATTTTTAATACTTGCTTTACATTAACCAATCAGATTTCTGGAAAGTTCTGAAGCCCCAAAAGGCCCTTCTCAGGGCCCGCTGGAGGGAGCCTCCACCCCCCCCAGCGGCTCCCTCCGTCCCCTCCCCGGGAGCGGCCGGGGCGGGGGGCTTGGAGGGGTTGCCGGGGAGGGGGTGGCGCGGGGGTGGTCGCGACAACCTGCTGCGGCCCCTTCCCGGCAGCCCCTTTAGGGGGCTGCCGGCTGCCGGCTGCTGCCCATCCCCGCCGCGGGAGGTTAGTTCGGCTGACTTCGCCTTCTTCAAGGTGGCGAAGTAAAACAGCGATACTAGCCGAGCGGAACCAGTACCGCCGCTTTATAATAGAAGCGGCGGTAACGGGTAAGTATGGCGCGAAAGGTTAACGCTGTTAAACTTTTCGCGGCCGTTTTCGGGCCTTTATAAATCGCGGTAAACGCGTTTATGCGTTAATGGCGCAAAAACGGCCGCGAAAAGTTAACGAACCTTTATAAATATGCCCCCTAGTGTTTACATAGACAATACTTAGCCAGTAGGGTATAATAAGAACTATCACAGATAATAAGTTTATCTGAGCCATAAGGGGCAGATCCTCTCTTTCAATATCGCACACTCCATTGTAATGTCTCTAAAGGGATTTAGCTAATTGCAATGCATTCGGATGCTGTACTGGACCTTTCCTGGTGGAATTTTGTAAAATTAATGGGTAAAAAAAAGACTTTAGACAATTATACTTAACCCTCCCACGCTCCACATCTGCGTAGTGCCCAGGGTGAGGACCTAAACCACTAAGTCCTCACCCCATGATGTTTCTCTTGCTCTGGTCCGACCTTTTGCTGCTGTCAGTGAGGTCCACGATCTGGCCAATGGGAAGACGCTTCTTTGCAGAGCATAACTTCCCATTGGCTACATTGTGGGCTGCAAAGACCAGAGGCCAGAGTGGTGAGTATTGCAACTGATCTTTAAGTAACCAGGGCTCAGGACCTAGAGGTTTATACCTTCACCCTGGGTACTATATTGGTGCAAAAAGAGGAGCGAGGGGGAGTGAGTATAATTGTCCTTTTACATCCGTATTAATCCCACTTGACTTTCTTGTAAGTTATACTGTTTACTTGATTATCAGGGCTATGGGCCATATTTATAAAGGCCCGTTAATGATGGTTTAACGATCCTTAAAATGATTGTAAATCTACAATAATGATTGTAAATCTTGACCACGATAGATTAGATCCCCTTAGAATAGAATTGCAGTAGTTCACTACCACATGGTATTCTACAACCCAAAGTTCGGCGTACATTTGCGGCTCACTTCATAATTTTCCGATAATGTGTTATCACTTTTTAGAAATACCGCGTCTTTGCGATTGGTTTGACGATCTTTAAAATGATGGTTCATTTCCGATTGCAATCCCCATAGAATACAATGCAGTATTTTAGTTTAATTTAATTTGGTTAACAGGATTTTAACCAATGCAAGTAAGTTGTAAGCTTTCATTTGCAATAAGCGGTGCAGTTTTGGAATGATTTATAAACAATTGTACAACATTCCATCTTTCCCATTCCGACCAATCGTAAACATCCATCTTTCCCGTTCCACGACCAATCATAAACATCCATCTTCCCATTCCAACCAATCATAAACATCCATCTTTCCATTCCGACCAATGTAAAACACCATCTTCCCCTTCGACCAATCAAACATCCATTTCCCATTCCGACAATCATTAAACATCCATCTTTCCATTACCGACCAATCGTAAACATCCATCTTCCCATAGACACAATACGTAAACATCCATCTCTTCCCATCCGACCAAGTAAACATCCATCTTCCATTCCGACCAATCATAAAATCCATCTTCCCCATACGACCAATCGTAAACATCCATCTTTCCCATTCGACCAATCGTAAACATCCATCTTTTCCATTCCGACCAATCATAAACATTCATCTTTCGCATTCCGACCAATTGTAAACATCCATTTTTCCCATTCCGACCAATCGTAAACATCCACCTTTCCCATACCGACCAATCGTAAACATCCATCTTTCCCATTACCGACCAATCGTAAACATCCATCTTTCCATTCCAACAATCGAAACATCCATCTTCCCCATACCGACCAATTGTAAACATCATCTTTCCCATCTGACCAATCGTAAACATCCATCTTTCCCCTACGACCAATCGTAAACATCCATCTTTCCCATTCTGACCAATCGTAAACATCCATCTTCCATTCCGACCAATCGTAAACATCATCTTTCCATTCCGACCAATGTAAACATCCATTTTCCATTACGACCAATCGTAAACATCAACCTTTCCCATTCCGACCAATCGTAAACATCCATCTTTCCCATACCGACCAACCATAAACATCCATCTTTCCCATTCCGACCAATCATAAACATCCATCTTCCCATTCCGACCAATCATAAACATCCATCTTTCCCATTCCGACCAATCGTAAACATCCATCTTTCCCATTCCGACCAATCGTAAACATCCATCTTTCCCATTCCGACCAATCATAAACATCCATCTTTCGCATTCCGACCAATTGTAAACATCCATTTTTCCCATTCCGACCAATCGTAAACATCCACCTTTCCCATACCGACCAATCGTAAACATCCATCTTTCCCATACCGACCAATCGTAAACATCCATCTTTCCCATTCCAACCAATCGTAAACATCCATCTTCCCCATACGACCCATTGTTAAACATCCATCTTTCCCATTCCGACCAATCGTAAACATCCATCTTCCCCATACCGACCAATCGAACATCCATCTTTCCCATTCTGACCAATCGTAAACATCCATCTTTCCCATTCCGACCAATCATAAACATCCATCTTCGCCATTCCGACCAATTGTAAACATCCATTTTCCCATTCCGACCATCGTAAACATCCACCTTTCCCATACCGACCAATCGTATAACATCCATCTTCCCATACCGACCAATCGTAAAACATCCATCTTCCCATTCCAACCAATCGTAAACATCCATCTTCCCATACCGACCAATCGTAAACATCCATCTTTCCCATTCCGACCAATCGTAAACATCCATCTTCCCCATACCGACCAATCGTAAACATCCATCTTTCCCATTCTGACCAATCGTAAACATCCATCTTTCCCATTCCGACCAATCGTAAACATCCATCTTTCCCATTCTGACCAATCGTAAACATCCATCTTTCCCATTCCGACCAATCGTAAACATCCATCTTTCCCATTCCGACCAAACATAAACATCCATCTTTCCCATTCTGACCAATCGTAAACATCCATCTTCCCCATTCTGACCAATCGTAAACATCCATCTTTCCCATTCCGACCAAACGTAAACATCCATCTTTCCCATTCTGACCAATCGTAAGCATCCATCTTCCCCATACCGACCAATCGTAAACATCCATCTTTCCCATTACGACCAATCATAAATAGGACCCTTATTCTCTGTTACCTCTCATGGTTATTTTTTCTGGTTTTCTGAACAGAAGCAGTAATATTATGGCTGACAATTTCTATGTTTTCTTCTGCCAGGATAGTGGAGATGCGCTCCTAAGGGAAAGCTCTATATTACATTCTATGAAATAGCAGTCGCTGGTAACCAGGATGGATTTTCTGCAGCTGTGAGTGCTGCGTCCTGCTCCTTTTTTTGCCCATTCAAAAATGTTAACTCATTCTTATTAACTTTCCTGTCCTGTAGCTGTGAATTAATTTGTATTGATCTTTGATTGTTTTGTATTACTATTAAATTTCCCTGCTACTCATTGTACTTTTGTTGGGGCTTTTTCCTTGGAAATACCATCGCCTGTTTCGCTCAACACCACCCTCCGTAACGAAGCATCTTAGTGGGATATCAATTTAATACTTTTTTCCTGACTGCAGAACATCTTCCTCCATTAAAGGCAAAGCAAACATAAAGTCCATTTACCGTGTTAGAACTCAAACTTAAATAATAAAAATGCAACCCCCCCCTCTGCTCTACCCTTTTCTACCCTTAATTGAGAAAATACGGTAAGATATTTTTATTCGACCAAGTGAATCGATAATATCCTACCGCAACCACTGTTGCCCCAACTGACATTTGTTTTTTCAAGACCGATCGCTTGCTAGTAGCGAGCGCTCAGTTATGACTTATAGTTTCCCGTGTACCCAGCCTAAGAAATGAATTAACAACAACCCACAAGGTAACAGATTAGAAATTCAAAGTAAGCTGATATAAACTGTGAGATCAAGAAAACTGGGTCAAAGGGCCCTTACTTATCTTATTTCACTTTAACTGAAGAACGGTATTTAATGGAGTTACAGTATGTCTAACTTTCCATTCTTCTATCAAACCATAAGGAGTCAGGAGGGAACAGAAGAAACTTACCCACGATCGCACTCCTCTGCCAGGTCCTGACATCATCCACGCTCCCTTACAATGTACGCACAGGTATGAGCATGCACGTACACTATAATGGAGCATGACTATGGTCAGGACCTTTAATTTTTTTTTATTGATCCCTCTTTAAAATTTTAATTTTCCCCTAGGCTGATTAATCAAACAACGGAATTCCTACCACACCTAAAATAAATACACATTACTGCCCGAGCAAAAGCAATTCCATAACCAGTATGAAATAGAGACCCCACCACTGCATGATCATTGCAGAAAGGGGATGAACACCTTGTTTTTCTACGGGTGATTTATTAACAAGCCCAAAAACGTAGAAGGCTGGAAAGTTCAAAACCAGATTCTAGAGCAGCGTGTAGTGTAAATTAATCATTTTCGGAACCTTTTATTTGAAATGTTTACTATCTAATCATCCAAACTGAGATTGCCGTCACCCACAGCTACCTGGAGCGCATTAGATGCATGTGGCCTTTGATTGATTCAGCGTGACAGATGACTGTTTAAATCTGTTTCTATTAACTGAAATGCTTAGGCAACCTTGACTGATGTACGAACACTCTTAGTGTTTCGTGTAGCATGGGGCTCTTTGAGCCTGTCCGTATAAATTACAGATTCATCCTCTATTAGCGCTAGATGGTTTTGTGACAACATAGGTTCCCATAAATCCTCTCTTCTTATTTATAGCCTATTTATAGCCGTGTGTCGTAGAACATTTGCTACCTGTTGACAATTATTAATTTGATAAAGAGGAGATCTGACGCTCAGGTGGAAATATTCCTAGGTATACAAAATAAAGATGTCGATAATGATACAAATGTGACACTTACATAGGTTATAAAGAAAAGTCTACAATAAAGGTTTTAGTAAAAAATTAAATGTAAAATACTTTTGATATCAGCACAGATTTCTCTTTATTATTTTTCTCGTCGTTCTCTTTATGTGCTGACCTGACAATATTATGAGATTAAGCGATAACTGCCGGCGAATAATTAGCTGCCCGCACATTAAAGAGTTTTCTGCTTCTGTTTTGTTTTTAAAAAGCAGACTGGCTCTCTGATCAAATATAGCTATGGAAATTAAATTATAACTTGGTGTATTAGAAAACAATGAAACCCTATTTATTAATAACGTATTTTGAATGACACTTTATAAAGATGGATATGTTAATTATATGAAGACAAAGACAGAATATTAAAGTGGATTTAAAGGGCATGTCCACCCCCAAAACCAACCCCCCCCACTAATGGCCCCACCATGTAGTGTAATAAAATCCTTACCTCACATCCCAGCTCCGTATGGTTCTCCTGTAGTCCCCCCCAAAGTCCCAAAAACTGCCCACCAGGAGGATAGCAGAGTCCATATAGGACTCTGCCTCCTGTCTCGCCTCCGGGAGAAGTTTGGCATGCGTACTGCAGCCCTTCGCCCCCTCCCTCCCCCCTTCCGTTTTGCGATCCCTCTCCCTACCATAAAACCCCTTGCCCATATATTGGTATATCTTCCCCCAGCCCCAACTGCTAAAAAATAATTTTAAGAAAGTCCCCCGAACTCTATTTACCTTCCCTCGCTCCCCCGGCATTCTGAGAAGCCAGCAGCCGCGTCCGTGATTGGCTGCCTCTTAGCCAATCACGGACGCGGCTGCCGGTCCCGCCCCCTGCTTGCAGTGTCTTGCAAGCAGAAGGCCGGGCCGGGCGTCGGAGGAGAGAGGGAAGGTAAGTAAAGATCTGGGCACTTTCTTAAATTTATTTTATAGCGGTTGGGGCTGGGGGACGGCATTCTATTATATGGAAAAAAAAATTTATAAGGGTGGACATACCCTTTAAGTGGATTCCTTTAAATCTTTTTGCTGTTACATCAATGATGACAGTTGGAATGTATGAATTACATGCTGGGAATTTTTCTTAGTGTTTTCTTAGTGTTGGCTTATAGTGATTACTTAGCATGCCTGACTTCTCAGAAAGTCATGTCAGTTGAAAGGAGGAGTCAGTTAAGGCTGTGCTCTGACATCCTCTGCAAAGTCTGGGGATAAAGACTTTGCATGAGATCTTTCTGTAACATCATATAATATCCTTTTATTTTTGAAATGGCAGAACTGGGACCTTGGGGGCCAACACAGTGAAGTGGCACTTTGGACAAGGGGCAAACACTGTGAAGTGGCCCTTTTATAATAGTAAGCTTACACTTTAAAGTTTATTAATGGCTTATTTCCCGTCCATCCTTCAGGAGCTCGCTCCCCTTGCTAGTTCTCACTCCACTGGGGAGCACCACGGTACAGAGAAGCAGCTGGCGAGCTTTAATGATATTGGGACCGTTGGCAGCTAGTCTAATTCGGTGTGGCTTTGCGGCAGGACATTACACCAGCAGCCAATTAGTGTAGCTAAGTGTGTGGTGTTCAAATGTCTTCATGTAGTCAAAATACATTCCCCACTTTTTATGTTAATTAAGGCTAAGCCACACTAGCGCTTTAATCACGTGCTACAGAATGTGTTTCGTGATCCGTTAGGGCATGAGAAAGGCGTGGCGGTTAACAGCAATATGGGTGGGCGCATTGCATGCGCTGTGCTACTATTTGCAATTTTTTGTGCTACAATTATGCAAATTTGTTAAAATTGCAGGGCAAACAGACGTTAACATGGATGAAACTCGCACCTATGAAATGCACGCATGTTACTGTCCCATCCATTGTGGCCTCCGCCTTATTCAGACCTTTAACTCATTTTTACTGTTTACACTTTATATATATATGGGTACACAGACCTATGTATATATATGTATATATATATACATAGGTCTGTGTACCTATGTGTTTCATTTAAATCAGTAACATGATTACTGACCGTTACACACACATATATATATATATATATACACACATAGGTCTGTGTACCCATGTGTTTCATTTAAATCAGTAACATGATTACTGACCGTTACACAGCGGGAAGTCTGGTCAGGTGGCAGTCATTTATATACCAAGGCCGGATCCAAGCCCCCAACCGGCTGGCCATGCATGTGAAGTGTGGTCGGATGGTGTTTGTTGATCCGCCTAAGCCTGGAACCGAGCCCCCAACCGGCCAGCCACAGTTGTGAAGTTTGGTCGGGCGGTGTTTGTTGATCCGCCAAGGTCAAAACCGAGTCCCCAACCATTCAGACAAGCCCAGTAACGGATGTAAAGTTCGGTCAGGCTGCTTTCATTATTCTGCCTTGTCTGGAAACCGAGTCCCCAACTGGCCAGCCACGGCTGTGAAGTCTGGTCGGGCAGCGTTCGTTGATCTGTCCAGTGAAGGAACCAAGCCCCCAACTGGCCGGCGACGGGAGTGAAGTCCAGTCGGATGGCGTTCATAGATCCAGCAAGGTTGAGTGGCGTTTGTTGACTGATCATCCAGGAACAAAAAGAACCACCAGGATCCGAGGAGGATCCACCAGGAAGCGAGCCCACAAGGAACCGAGGAGGAGCCACCAGGAACAAACAGCAGCCAGTCACAGGCGTGAAGTCTGGTCAGGTGGCAGTCATTTATATACCAAGGCTAGAACCGAGCCCCCAACCGGCTGGCCATGCGCGTGAAGTCCGGTCGGACGGTGTTCGTTGTTTCGCCTAGGCTTGGAACCGAGCCCCCAACTGGCCAGCCACGGTCATGAAGTCTGGTTGGGCGGTGTTCGTTGATCCACCAAAGTCAGAACCGAGCCCCAAACCGTTCGGCCATGCCCGGCAATGGGTGTTTCGTCCGGTCGGGCTGCGTTCGTTATTCCGCCTTGGCTGGAAACCGAGCCCCCAACTGGCCAGCCATGGCTGTAAAGTCCGGTCGGGTGGCGTTCGTTGATCTGTCCAGGGAAGGAACCGAGCCCCCAACTTGCCGGCGCCAGGAGCGTGAAGTCCAGTCGGATGGCGTTTGTAGATCCACCAAGGTTGAGTGGCGTTTGTTGACTGACCATCCAGGAACAAAAAGAACCACCAAATCTTGGCTGGAAACTGAGCCCCCAACTGGCCAGCCACGGGCATGAAGTCCAGTCGGACGGCATTCGTTGGTCCGCCAGTGCCGGAGCCGAGCCCCCAACTGGTCAGCCACGGGCATGAAGTCCAGTCAACAGCGTTCGCTGATCCGCCAAGCTTGAGTGGCGTTTGTTGAAACCGAGGGGGATCCACCAGGAAGCGAGCCCACCAGGAACCAAGGAGGATCCACCAGGAACCAAAAGCAGCCAGTCACGTGCGTGAAGTCTGGTCAGGTGACAGTCATTTATATACCAAGGCTGGAACCGATACCCCAACCGGCTGGCCATGTGCGTGAAGTCCGGTTGGACGGTGTTCGTTGATCCGCCTAAACCTGGAACCGAGCCCCCAACCAGCCGGCCACGGTCGTGAAGTCTGGTCAGGCGGTGTTTGTTGATCCACCAAAGACGGAACCGAGCCCCCAACCGTTCGGCCATGTCCAGCAACGGGTGTTTCGTCCGGTCGGGCTGGGTTCATTATTCTGCCTTGGCTGGAAACCGAGCCCCCAACTGGCCAGCCACGGCTGTGAAGTCCAGTCGGGTGGTGTTCGTTGATCCGTCCAGGGCTGGAACCGAGCCCCAAACTAGCCGGCCACAGGCATGAAGTCCAGTCGGACGGCGTTCGTAGATCCGCCAAGGTTGAGTGGCGTTTGTTGACTGACCCACCAGGAACCGAGGAGGATCCAACAGAAAATGAAAGCAGCAGTCACGGTGGCTCAGTGGTTAGCACTCATGCCTTGCAGCACTGAAGTCCTGAGTTCGAATCCACCCTTGGACAAGGAGTTTGTATGTTCCACCAGGAACCGAGGAAGATCAAACAGAAACCAAAAGCAGCAGTTACGGTGGCTCAGTGGTTAGCACTCATGCCTTGCAGCGCTGAAGTCCTGAGTTCTAATCCACCCTTGGACAAGGAGTTTGTATTTTTCCCCCACAATCATAAAGACATACTGATAGGTTGTATGTGTCATATATGTGCTTAGATTGTAAGCTTTTCGGGGCAGGGCCTGATGTGAATGTATACATGTAATTGTAAACGCTATGGAAGATGTTGGCACTATATAAATCCACAATAATAATAATAAAAAACGGGTGTAAAGTATGGTTGGGCGGCGTTGATTTATATACCAAGGCTGTTGATACTCCATGGTCGAGCGATATTGGTTGATCCTCCAGGGACCGAAGAACTGCCAGAAACCGAGAAAAATGCACCAGAAACCAGATCCGTCAGGAAGCGAGTCCACCAGGAACCAAAAGTAGCCGGTAACAGGCGTGAAGTCCAGTCCGACGGTGTACATTGATACACCTAGGCCGGACACTGAGCCTCTAATCAGCCAGCCATGGGCGTGAAGTCCGGTCAGGCGACGTTCGTTGATCCGCCAGGGCCAGAACCAAGCCTCCAACCTGCCGGGCACGGTCGTGTAGTCCAGTCGGATGGTGTTCCTTGATCCGCCAAGGTCGAGTGACGATCATTGATCTTGCAGTAACCGAAAAAATCGCCAGGAAGCGAGCTCACAAGGAATCGAGGAGGATCCTTTAGAAACTGAGCCAGCAATCGGAAGTGAGCCCCCAATTAGCCTACCAAGGGTGTGAAGTCCGCCAGGAACGAGCCACAGAGAAAACGAGGAGGATCCACAAGGAACCAAAATCGACCAGCTACAGACGTGAAGTCCAGTCGGCCAGTATGCGTGGATCTGACAGGAACCGAGCCCCCGAGCAACGGAGGATGATCCACCAGGAACTGAAAGCAGCTTGCTCGGTGAGTGAAGTCTGCTCAGGCAGCGTTCATTTATATACCGAGGCCGGAACCGAAACCCCAACCTGTTGGCCACGGGTGTGAAGTCCGGTCAGACGGAGTTCGTTGACCTGCCAAGGTCACGTGACAATTGTTGATCATCCACAAACCGGGGAGGATCCAGCAGGAACCAAGCTAGGAACTAGAAGCGAGTCCCCAACCACGAGTGTAAAGTCCAGTCGGGGGTCATGCGTGGATCAATCAGTAACCAAGCCCCCAAGGAATGGAGAATGATCCGCCAGGAACCAAAAGCAGCCGGCTAGGCGCGTGAAGTGTGATCAGGCAGCGTTCATTTATATACTGAGTCCGGAACCGATCCTTGGTATGGTATATTTTTTAGAAAATGTTGCAAAATTATCTAGTTAGTTGAATACTAGTAGACATACTTTCTATTATATTTAGGAGATATGTTACCTTTTTTGGCCAAAAGATTTAACTAAATGACTCTTGCTTATTTATAAACAAGTTTTCCCAAGATATCAGTATAACAGCAAAAAAATTATTATTAAAGGAACACTAAATCCAGTTGTTTAATATTTGCCATCCGTTTCTATTATTAACAGGGAGGTGAGAACGTTATTCCCACCTCCTATGAATAATAGGATGCTCGGGGGACCTGGAACTTACCTTACCGCGCTCCTCTTCAAGCCGCTCCTGTATCTAACAGTTTCTGTCCCGATCACGCGCCATCATTGTATTGGCGCGCAGCGCCTAAGACGGGCGCGTGGTCGGGACAGAGCGGCTGTAGTGCAGGAGCGGCTTGCAAGAGGAGCGCGGTAAGGTATTGGTAAGGAAGTTCCAGGTCCCCCGAGCATCCTATTATTCATAGGGAGGTGGGAATAAGCGTTCTCACCTCCCTGTTAATAATAGAAACGGATGGCAAATACTTAAAAAACTGATTTATGTAGGTTTAGAGTCCCTTTAACTTTAGTTAATAAGTGTTTAGTTTTTATTTCTCTTTTCTACTTTTGTTTGGAACTTGGCAGGTTAGCTTTAGATAGATTTGGTTAGGTTAGGTTAGATAGATTAGGTTAGTTAGGGCCCTGCTGAAAGAGTCTACCTTGACGTGGTAGCAGGGCTTACAAATCTTTTGGCCAAAGATTTTTACTAAACAGAGGAATGGGATTGGTGGTATGATGTGGGCATGGTACATTATGTGTGGGGAGGCAATCGTTAAATGGGCAGCGTTCGCTTATCCGCCAAGGCTGGAACCGAACTTCCGACTGACTGGCCACCCGTCTGTGGTTGTAGTCCGGTCGGGCGGCGTTTGTTGATCTCCCAAGGCCAGAATGGAACCCCTGACTAATCGGCCATGCTCGACATTCGTTTCTTCACCAGGTTGGATCTGAACCCACATTTGAAAGTCGATGTGTGGTTATCGTTCAGTCATTGTCGGATCAAGGAACGCCTATTTAGATGAGGTAAGTGGTGTAGTCCATGGCGTACCGCTTGATTTTAGTGTCAAAGAGAACAAAGATCCCAATCAGTTTGCGACCAGATTAATATTTTTACTTTCTTGCCATTTGGAGTCAGGAAGGAATTTCTCCCCCGTGGGGTAAATTGCCCTCAGACAGGGTTTTTCGCTTTCCTCTGGATCAACTCTTAGCCACAAATTGCGTGGAAAAGTTTGACCTTAAGGGACATTTCTTTATTCAACCTTAACTACTATGTTCCTAATATTCCAATAAACATTTGAAATACAAACACTACGTATTGTCTGGTTTATAAGCCTGGGATCATATTATCTGAGGTACAATTTGAAAATCTTTAAATATATTGATAAGAAAGAATGGGATCGAAAAGTTTGAAGAGATGAGGTGACCTAAAAGGACCGACCTTCATGTAACTCAAAAAGAAATTGCTAAATATTTATTTACACACAACATGTTTCGGGTTTGTGACATGGTCCTTTCCCAAGTACCAGATGCCTACTACACTCTCCAGCACTCCTGCAGCATGAATGAAACCCCGTCTTGTCAGTACTTAGATGTACCGTATATACTCGAGTATAAGCCATGTTTTTTAAGGCATTAAAATGACCCCAAAAAATCAAACCTCGGCTTATACTCGAGTCAGTTACATACCTTCTATTCATCCGCAAACCAGAGCAGTCACGAGTAGGCGCGAGTTCACGGCAGCGTGGGCACGTAACTTATGTGCCTCTTCTCAGCAGAAGGAGCAAGGAAGGAGCATGTCCTCTGACACAGTGGGACTAGTAAGAACATGGCTTGCTCTTCTTTGGGGTCTATGGGGGATAGAGTTGGGAAGTAATTTTTATTAATGTGTGTTGTACAATTCTACACATCTGCAGTGCCAAGGAATTGGGGGTTACTGGTTTTGGGGTCTTTGGAGGGTTTAGAGTGGTGGGCAGGAGCTACCCTCGGCTTATACTCGAGTCAATCCATTTTACTCTTTAGGTAAAAATAGGCTTATACTCGAGTTGACTTATATTCCAGTATATACAGTGACCATGTCATGTCAGAAACATGTCGTGTGGAAATAAATATTTAGCGATTCCTTTTTTCCTTTTTGAGTTTCATGAAGTCCTTTTGGGTCACCTCATCTCAATACTATTACACTTTCTGGGGCAGAACATTGAGAATTGTACCGAGGCAGCTACCAGCAGTGGAATCTGACTAATATCTTCATTAATGCAAAAAAGAATAGGCTATTTCTCTATAGACAAACGTCTAATCTCTCTAATATTAGTGTATGGGCAACATAAGGCTTTGGCCAAATTGGTAGTAATCGGAATTTCGATAAATCAGGTGTGGTGATGCAATCTTTAATGGACAGTAAGATTATTGAGCCAAAGACACGTGAGCTTTAATTCCAGACAACTTATCCATGTTAAGGTCTGTTAACTGGGATATCGGGTATATGATATGTCTGTCCATGTGTACAGAGCCTTTCACTGTGCAAATTGCTGACAAACGGATGGGTAAAAGGACTGAAAGTCTGAGTCACATACAAGCAGTGTTCCCAATTTTCCCAGCAAGCAGTACTACGCTCCACGCAGTGTGATGTCACACAGGGCACAGTGTGTGATGTCAATGACGTTGGCTCCAGTGGTACCATACAATGAGTGGTCAGCACTTAAGGCTGAATTTGATTATTTAAATCAATTGGCTACAGCAAATGCCAAACAGGGTGGCAACTTCCTGGACCCCAAGGTATAAATAGGGGTCCGGAAAAAAGATGTTAAAACATTGTCAAAGTCTTAATAACAAAGGGATGTCCATCACTGAATGTTACCAGAATGTCAGTGATGTCACGGTCCCGCCGCCTCCCACCCAGGGACGGACAAAATCGAAATCGAACAAATTTAGATTCCATGTTTGAATCTTTTGTTAAGATAAAATCTTGCGTTAAAAATTTGAAGTAGAGTAAAAATGGAATTTACTTTATGTTTCCAAAAAGTGGCATATTGCACATGTGCATTTGGGACTTGTTACCCACATTAACCATTGGTATCTGTCGGCACACATGCTGTGGGTATTGCACATGCGGACCCGACCGATCCCCATATGCGGTATACGGATCAGTCAGCCATGCGACCATTCACAGTACAATCGGATCGGCTCCCTTTATTTAAAGTAAAGAAATCCGATACCAACCGACGGAAATTTTCTGTTGCTCCCGACAGACTGTAATGGTGACTACAGTTCAGCACTACGACCATTCAGGACACTAACGATAATGCGACAGGATTGGGACGGGATTTACCCATTATTGTTAGAGTGTATGGCCACCTAATAATTTGGCCCTGACATCACCCATGACTGCTATCTGGGAGGACTCTTGGACAGGATTTACCCATTATTGTTGAGTGTATGGCCACCTTAAGTAATTGGCCATGACATCACCCATGACTGCTATCTGGGAGGACTCTGGGACAGGATTTACCCATTATGTTAGAGTGTATGGCCACCTTAAGTAATTGGCCATGACATCACCCACATGACTGCTATCTGGAAGGACTCTTGGGACAGGATTTACCCATTATTGTTAGAGTGTATGGCCACCTTAAGTATTTGGCCATGACATCACCCATGACTGCTATCTGGGAGGACTCTTGGGACAGGATTTACCCATTATTGTTAGAGTGTATGGCCACCTTAAGTAATTGGCCATGACATCACCCATGACTGCTATCTGGAAGGACTCTTGGGACAGGATTTACCCATTATTGTTAGAGTGTATGGCCACCTTAAGTAATTGGCCATGACATCACCCATGACTGCTACTGGGAGGACTCTTGGGACAGGATTTACCCATTATTGTTAGAGTGTATGGCCACCTTAAGTAATTGGCCATGACATCACCCATGACTGCTATCTGGAAGGACTCTGGAGCCAGCAATGAAGAATAAGATCTCCTTTCAGGGACCATTGGGACACAGATATCTGCAGTGAATGTTTGTGTCGGACATGGTGTCTGTAACTTGTCCTTAAACAAACTCCCCTATCGTTTTAAAACCTCTCATTCCAACCATCAGCAAAAAATGGAGAAGACTTGACAGGGGAAGAATTTTTCTTAGTATTCTGTGTGTGTTCTATAAAGAATATCCAACGTCTTTTCACAATTCACTGTACAATGAAAAAAATGATGGATTGAAAATCGAAGAGCCCGAGATTTAACAGTGAAGGTTCCTGAACTCTATGTCATAGTCTCAGCAGATTTTATAGAAGCTCCATCGATTTACATTCCAACGCATTCATCACTCTTTTCATTTAGGAGAAAATATTCCCCATTGAGTGGAGACGTGCCAAAGAAAGGAATCGTTTCCCATCTATAGCCATGTAAAAACCCGTCTCCTGACACGACACCATTCCTGAATTTTTTGACGTTAATAAAAGGGTTGAAATAAAGTTTTGAAAGTTCATTTATGGCTGCATGAAAGAATGACATTAACATTCGGCTGTTAGAATTTGCTCTTTTCCACATGTCAGAGTTAAAATAAAATGGAAATAATATTTTTTTATATAGATTTCTGAGAAAAAGAACGATTCCTCACTAGAAACGGAAAGAGTATTTAGGTGGTGAAAACCCATTGGTGTAGCTTAAAGCAAAGGGCATCTACTGCTCCCTGGAGAGGTATTATGGACCAATTCTGGAATGGAGCCCCCTACAGCCCCCGTGAGTACTACATTATATGGAGCCCCCTACAGCCCAGAACACATTACCGGGACCTCACAGAAATTCTGGGTCTTAGAATGGTCAACAACAAAAAATTCCTTCCTCCAATTTTTTAAGGCACCTTGCAAGTGAACAGATGAGGCTATCGCAATTCATTGGTTCGCGTGCGGTATCCTGCACATGCTCTGCCATTCCTTTGATGTTAACATCGGCACATGCCAAAAATGGTGATCGCAAACCCCACGAAAAGGGTCGGCAGCACATCGCAGGGCATCGGAAATAGCGGGGCCATCCCCATCCTTTTCTATTGGATAACACAGCGGGCACCAAAACAGCCTAGTGGGGCCTAGCCCTTAGTGCTTACACCGTTTACAACACTTTCACCCTGACCGCAGCCCAATGTAACCAAGACATAGGGGTCTTAGTTACATGTTTACGATAATAAAAAATAGAATCTGTCCAGCTAATTACCATTCTCTGCATGGGGTTTCCAACGTTGGTGGGTGCAGGATGTGAATGAAACACAGAGGAGCACACTACTAAATGTATTACTGCAAAAACAAACAACTTTTCGGGAACGCTATGCCCCCCGAGAGCCCCCCAGTTCAGTGGAGGAGAGGGCTTGGGGTGTCAAGCAACACGTAAAATAGGCAGGGTAAATGCAAATTATCCAATACAGGGATCACATTGGTCCCACCACATTGAAATCAAGTACACATGCACAGGTATTTAAATGACAGCACTCACTTGGCTACTGCGTGCGCTTAAAGTGGGGAGGATACTCGCCACGCATTCCCAGTGGTCCGGGGGCAGCCGGCCCCTTCGTGTATTCCGCAAACACTGCACTGTATAAAGGGTAAACAGCTGCTGATCCCGGAGTATGAATGATCCATGCTTCCAGTCTTCAGTTAAGATCCAGTCTTTATTAATCCATTATACAGCAGACCTAAGAACCAGCAGGTTAAAAGGCCTTACACGTTTCAGACGTATCTTTAGTCATAGGCGTGCCTTTTAACCTGCTGTTTCTTAGGTCATACTCTGGGATCAGCAGCAGTTTACCCTTTATACAGTGCAGGGCTTGGTGTGTGTTCACTTGCCTGGGCAGTAAGTAGCACACAATCACTCCCCATTTACTGAGCACTACTTGGTGCCGGGCAGTAAGTGAGACAGTAGTGACGCCAGCTGGCAGATCAGTACATGCAGAGCGAGCAGAAGCCGGATTGCTGGATTGAAGACTGAGTGACCTGAGTATGAGCCGAGGTTCGGTTTTCAGGGTTTTTTTAAAACTTGAAAACCTCGACTTATACTCGAGTATATATGGTATATAAGTGTACAGAATATTATTGTACAGTATATAAATGTACAGTACATTATTATACAGTATATTAGTGTACAGTACATTATTATACAGTATTAGTGTACAGTACATTATTATACAGTATATTAGTGTACAGTACATTATTATACAGTATACTGTACAGTATATTAGTGTACAGTACATTGGTGTACAGTAAATTAGTTTACAGTATATTATTGTATATTACATGAGTACTTATAGTTTTTCTTTTCTTGTGCATGTCATTTTTCCTGAAGAGGCTTGAACAGAAATAACTTGCTGTTTATAGGGAAAGTATCTCATGCAGTTTGCTTGCCCAGGGCAGCATCATAATTGCTATTTTCTGCATTTTAGAATATTTATTCCATTCCCCCCATTTCTTTCATTTCTGACTGATATAAACTATTTTGGTTTCAGCCAATTCCCATTCAAATCCTGTTGCCATAGGCGATTAATCATTCCCTAAAATCCAGTTTACTGCAAATATTGGATAACGTAGCGCCAGTAGTCATCTGTCTTTATTTAGCCACGTATGGACTGCACTTACCCAATCACTCAGCACTGATGTCATGTCACTGATGTTTACCACCTGTGCTACATTACGAACAGGTTATATAGCAAATAAAGCGGAAGTCTATGTTAAACCTTAAGGGGCATGTTGACCCTTCAAATGTAAAATTATATATAGATAAATCACCTGCTAACCCTGATGTTATGCAGAGAAATGTTCTTCCTCTTCCATCTGCCTTTCAAAAGTTTCTGCCTTCCCTCCAAGCTCTTTTACAAGCTTGCAGATGCTCAAAGGAGGCAGCAAGGGACATAACTATGATGTCATCTGTTACATCCATGACCGACAGCTGCTGATTGGAAGAACCAGAAAGCAAAAAGAGAGGTAACAGTTCATCGGGCAGCATTTCAGGTTAGTCTAACATCTCGCAAATTTCTAATTATTTCAGTTTTGGGGTAATTTACCTATATACAATTATCCATTTAAGGGGTGGACTTAAAGGGCCCTTTAATTGCTGCCATTGAAAGACAAATCCCACGTGCCAGTAATTAGCATTTATACTATTCTTTCCAATATTCCAATATACCGGACATTCTGAGATGTCATCGTTAGTGTACAGACAGATTGACACTGTCTACTGAATAAACACAAACCCAATGCACTGGAATAGACCAAGCTGTTCTTTATATCGACTTTATTATAAACTTTGACAGTTCTCCTGTTGCCTTGATGCAATTCAAACATGAGCCATGACTGTCTAAGCAGCTATGTGCTGAATGAAGGACATGTTGAAAGTGATGAGTGCCCTTGGGAATTAAAACACCTGGATAGATTCACATCTGCACGTGAGAATTATCACCGCTTTGCACTAATGTTCTTCAACTGTCCGGACGTTCAATGGTTTCTGTATCTTTGTGTAACGGTAAGTAATCATGTTACTGAATTAAATAAAACACATGGGTACACAGACCTATGTATATGTAACGGTAAAGTAATCATGTTGCTGATTTAAATGAAACACATGGGTACACAGACCTATGTGTGTGTATATATATATATATATATATATATATATATATGTGTGCTTGGCACAGAGAAATGGGCAATACGCTTGGCACAGAGAAATGGGCAATATGCTTGGCACAGAGAAATGGACAATACGCTTGGCACAGAGAAATGGGCAATATGCTTGGCACAGAGAAACAGCACACACACAGTATACATAACTTAGTTACTTACAGTTACAGTTTCCCTGCAGATAGTGCTGACTCTGAGGAAAGTCTCTAGACATCCCAGGAAACTCTGGGGCAGGAGGGGGCGGAGCTCTGTGTTCTGATTCCCTCTGTCCCAGGCTCAGGCTCAGTGCAGTAAAGTTTCTTTTGGTAGAAAAAATGGAACTTCCAGTTTTTGAAAAACTTTATTGGCACTCACACTGCCTGGCCAGCCAGATACAATCCAGGAGCTTAGGAGGGGCGCCGAGACATGGGTAATGTTGGGAGCCAGCTATGGGAGGAGCTACTGACACCAGTGCACCCACAACCCCCCCCCCACCACCACCCCCGGACAGGGCTGCCATCAGACTTTTCTGGGCCCCATATTGGGTAAATTACTGGGCCTCCATAATAAGCACCAACTCACACTTTACACACAGACTAGAAGACACACTTTAGAACACATATGACACTTTAGCACACACAATTACATTTATATTACACTAAATAGTTGGAACTCATACACTGGTAAAATCATTGGCACAGACTCTGATAAATGGTTGGTACACAGATTGATAAAATCATTGGCACAGACTCTGATAAATGGTTGGTACACAGACTGATAAAATCATTGGCACAGACTCTGATAAATGGTTGGTACACAGACTGATAAAATCATTGGCACAGACTCTGATAAATGGTTGGAACACAGATTGATAAAATCATTGGCACAGACTCTGATGGTTAGCACACAGATTGATAAAATCATTGGCACAGACTCTGATGGTTAGCACACAGACACTGCTAACATCAATCAACTCCAACCCCAGACATTGCAGGGCAGCCATTTGGAGCAGTGATGTAAGGTAAGGATTTTCAGCACTACACAGTGGGGCCAGTAGTGGGTTAAAATATAGAAACCTCTCAGGCCCGGGACAACAGTACCTCCTTTCCCCCCCGATGGCAGCCCTGCCCCTGGAAATATTTAAAGGTACACTAGTTTTTTTTTCAGATTTTTTTTTTTTTTGGCCAGATTTCACTTGGGACCTAAGCCTTATGCAAAATCCGCCTAGGCTTCTTACCTAACTACTTACCACAGGTGCAGGAGACCGGGGATGAAGCAGGGAGGGGGCCCCTATTATAGTTTAGAGACCGGAAGGTTAAGAAGCTATTCCTTACCTTCCGTTCTTCAATCAATGCATGTGGTGCCAAGAACAAAGATAGGACAAACTTACCCTTCACGCAATCCTCCACAGCAGCACTAACAGGTCCTGAACGCTTCCTGGTTCTGTTTAACTATAGCGAGCATTATGGCGCATGTGCGCTATAGTTAATCAGAACCAGGAAGCGGTCGGTACCTGTCAGTGCTTCTGGGGTGGATCGCGTGAACGGTATGTTCATCTTCATTCCTGGCTTCACATGCATTGATTGAAGAACAAAAGGTAAGGCATAGCTCCTTAAACTCCGAGTCTTTTTTTTGCATTTTCAGTGAACTATTCCTTTAAAGGAAGTTATGTAATAAAGATTTTGTTGTAGCACCACTTGAGCGCACTTCAAAACGCTGTGAACTTCTGCGCGGTTTTGCTTGTGTCTGCTTTTACATGTGTTTGCACTTGTGTTTTGCAGGGGATTATGGATAAAATGTTAATTGTGTCCGCTTGTGTCCAGACCAAAAATGGTGTTCGCATGCTTTATAAAATCGCAATAGATCGCAACGCACACAGCGGGGCAGATTTCATGTGATTAACATTATAAATAAAAAGTCATGAGGATCAGAAAGAACAAACGGGTAAATAAACACGGCAAAAACACGTAAGATAATTATTCTTTTCTATTGTAGAACTAGTACAGCAGCGACATTGCCGTTTAGTAAAATGAGACATTTAATTTGTCATGTTATAGCTTTGACTGCCGATTAAATGCTTAAAATTTACTACAGTAGACAGGAACCAGTTTAAACAGGTAAACCCTATAAACTGTGTTTAAACTGCGCAGCCTTAACGCCACAGGTATAAAATGCCACAAAGGTTATGTTACTACCAATGTGGCCGGTACAGAGATATTTACTGGTATTGAGGGTTTATAAACTGGACCCTTAATTCGACATTCAGCTGCCATGTTTTCGTAGAGAGATTTCTTTTATCTGTGCTGCTAGAAAATATCATTGTGTTGTTATCAATACTACAGGAAGATAAATGGCTCTAAACATATTGACCTGTTTACATTGATGGGTCCAAATGGACAACAAGCAATACTTTCCAGTAATTGTGGGCGACATTTATTTAAAAGCCGATTCCACATCTTTCTAGGAAAGGCTGAAAAACTTTTTATTAGATTAAATCAATGAACCTCGAGAGGATTTAAGTTAATTCGTTAGGCAATAAATCTTTGAAGGCGCGATGATCAGGAAAACGGGAATCGGTCCTGAAACGTTATTAATAGCAAAGTGTCAGAGTTTGGAATATTTTAGCAGTTATATTTGGTGCTAAATTAACCTTTAATTTGACCTACTCTCCCCTCCAAGCCCAGCCACCATATCCCCCATACTCTCTCCATCTATTATAGAAATAAAATTATATATAAAATCAAAATAAGTTAAAGGAAAATTATACTCATGCAGGAACTGACTTCTTCTTGGCTCCTCCCACAGTCATTGTCACTGACCATTCTCCCTTCTTTGACATTGGAAAACATATATTAATGAAGAAGGGGGAGGAGCTATAAAGCAGCTAGTTACTGCATAAGTATAATGCTACTTTGTTAGTAAGTTTAGCATTAACCGGAATCTGCACCAATAAAAAGCTTCTCTACTCACTTTTACACACTACCTTTAGAAATCAAAAATGTATGTGTGTATGTAAAGTGTATGTAAGCTAGAAAAGAGTTTTGTATCTTCTCCTTCATCAACATATGTCCTCTAATGTCAGAGATGAATGAATCGTCAGTGACAATGACTGTGGGAGGAGCCAGGAAAGTTTTTTGTGCACATTTTGAAACTATACAATATTTCTTTAACTTTGACCTGTCCCAGCTAGCATTGGGTTAAAAATAAATTATCATGCAGAGTTCACCTATGTTGACATGTTCAGGCCCCATAAAAAAAAAAATCACTGAGCGTGTCTCAAGCAATTCACCGTCTATGGAAAGATGGAAAGGTTAATATTCCTTTTACATTAGGTGCATCTTTCACACTTTATGTACCAGATATTCATCTAAAGCCGTGCAGGGATGAAATCTAATGAGGATTTTTTTGTGTGTGTCTTTGAAAATGTTATTTATGGAATTTGTTCATCCAGGGAAAAAGATTAAAGCGCATGTTCAGGCTTAAAACAAAAAGGTCACTTGTTATTTATTTGCCAAAAATGCCAATTGCTATTTTAAGCACTTAATGACATGCATTTCTTACCAGATATTTAATTATGTATTGTCCTTGTTCTTTGCCTTGCTGGCAAAGATTGCCACCTTCTCTCCCTGCTCAATAAGCTTTTGAGAACTTGAGAATGTGCTGTGGATCAAACAGGGAAATCAGCAGTCAATCATTGTCTGTGATGTCAGCTGTCACAACATGATTAACTGCATGGAGGGAGGAGACAGCTTATTCTGCCAGAATGGGTACAATCATTTTATTAAATATCTGGTTAAAGGGGAAGTTCAGTGCAAATACATTTGCTTTTCAGAAAAAAGAACAGTATTTTTTTATCCCAATGACCTTAATCTGCCAATTCAGCCATTGAGTCTGTGTATAAATAAATGCTTCTGAAATACTGCCTTCCTGTTTGCAGGACCCCTAATAGAGACCGTTATGGTCTTGCCCTTGACCCAGCGCCTGGGTTGATTCAGTTGCTCAGTAGAGATCTGAGCATGTTTGACCCATCCAACAGCCAATCAGTAGAAATTACTGTTAGGAACATTCCAAGGAAGTGGTGCATTCTGGGAAGAAGAAGGACCGTTAGAACCTGAAATGTCAGCTCACTAATGTCAACAGCAGGGAACAGCAAAGGGGATGAAATCAACTGATTTTTCATAATGGGAGAGACTATGTAGAATAACTAAGAAGGCATCACACAAACTAACAATTTAACAAATATTGATCATTTCCACTGAACTGCCCCTTTAAAAATACATCTAATAATGTGCTGAATTAATTGGTTGGAATTTGGGGCAGGTAACTGACAAGTCGCCAGTTTTTTTAAAGGTAGGCGCACAGTATTCTTTTTAATTATACGGCAGAAATCCAGATCAGGCTAGACGTCTCCCTTCAATTTGATTTTGCAAGGAAAACTAATATATGAGGAATATGTTAAAAAAGAAAAGCAATTTTGTGATAATGATACATTTGCCTTTGTGTTTACGGTTATTGATGAAATGTGTAAGAACTGAGGGTTTTAGATTTTCCAAGTCTGGGAAGCCCACAGGGACAGCAGAATGAATGACTACTTCTTCAACTGGAATTGTATTGGCCATTCATTGTCTAGAAAAGCTAACCTGTCTACATGTTAACAAATCAATGGCAAAGTAAGCAACGCAATAAACTCCTCTCTTTTAGGGCGCTCATTAAATTGTGTCCCTTTAATGAAATACGGACAAATGGTATTTTAACACTTACATGGGGATTTGTTAAATAGAATTGGTAAAAATGATAACAAATAACAAAGAACAGAAATTAGCTGCTGTGCTTAGGTATCAAGTTTCCCAGAAATCCTCATCTTAAATTACAGACCCTTTCACATTCACATTATATCATATTATATTAATGTGAAACGCTTCATATTGCACATAAACTTCATGGTACTTGTGTATGGTAATACGTGTAACATTGCACGTAATTCATTTAGGAATGGCCTAATTCCATGTCTCCTAATTCATTCCTTAAAGCACCCCTCTACTCAGTAGCCATCATAAAACTAGAGGTGATATTAGCATACTAGCCTTGTAGAACAGGCCAATCTCGTGTCCAACTTGATGTTGGCTTTGTATGTCAGGTGTGACTGAAAATTCCCATTGGTTGGTGTCGGCTTCCTATACCAATAGTGTAAATTCATCACTTTGACTTTTGAAAATTTGGATGAAATTTCATAACAAATCCAACTAAATGAAAGAGATTTCAATTTCTAGTATCAAAGTCATATCAACTCTGTTGACGTACTGGGTCCAGCAGCATTGAGGGGAAATGTCTTCATGTCCAAAGAATCCAGTTTGGCTAGGGGCATCCGTATCACAGGGGCTTTTAGTTAGCGATTGCATCTATTTTGATTGCTGAGTATCTAATGAACAGGCTACTAACGGCAAATAATCTGAGGCACAGATAGGGATGAATCCCGGTTTTTCGAAAACCTGCAGATCCAACGGATTTTTTGGAAATCTGCAAGACATTTCATTGAAAATTCAAAAATGGGAAACTCAAAAATTCCACTAGAAATTTCAAAACTTCAAATTGAAAATTTCTACCGTATATACTCGAGTATAAACCGAGTTTTTAAGGTTCAAAAAATACCTTAAAAACCTAGGCTCGGTTTATACTCGAGTCATTAGGGAAAATCGGCCTGAAAATTATTTTTGTGTACCAGTACCTTATGATCGCAGTCCGGACCGAATGCTGAGAGCTGAGCTGGAGCAGGAGCAGTGAGACCGGGAGCTGTGAGACCCGGAGAGGCAGAGAGGGGCTGTAAGAGGCAGACCGGGAGCTGTAGAAGGCAGAGCGCGTGGGACGTGTGTAAGTTACGTGCCCACGCGCTCCGCTGACATCATCAGCCTGGACCCGATCTGTACCGGACCTTTCCTACCGGTATAATGGAGGAGCCTGCAGACAGCCACACAGGAGAACTGGTCACTTCTACCAGCACCAGTAAGGGTCCTGTTTTTCAATTTAATTATGTGGGTCCTGTTTTTCAATTTAATTATGTGGGTCCTGTTTTTCAATTTAATTATGCAAGGGGGGGTTTGGGGGTGGGGGGGTAGGTGGGGGTGGTGGTGGGGTGCTGGGTCTTCCTTGCAGTGGGAATGGCTGCTGGGTGGCATTATAAATGAATTTACATCTACCCTCGGTTTATACTCGAGTCAATCGTTTTTACTAGTTTTTTTAGGTAGAAATGGGTACCTTGGTTTATACTCGGGTCAGTTTATACTCGAGTATATACGGTATCGAAAAAGCAAAAATTCGAATCGAAAATTCAACAAATGCTATTATAAATTTGAAAAATGATGGGAAAGGATTATGGGAAATTTTCAGATAGAAAGTCGCCAGTTTCGTTCATCTCTAGGTACACATGCCTCCCTTTCTCCCCCAGAATCCCCCTTTGTTCACAGTAACTGCTCCCCGTTATGTTATGCTCATTGCTATCCCCCTGATGTACTCTGTGTGTAGGTAGTCGAACTTTAATAGCTCGATGAGCAAGGCTTAATACATTTCTGGAAGCTAAAATCCAACTGCATTATTATTATTTTACTGCCTAATGTTCTATTGATCATCAGTTATACTGAGACACATTAGTAGTAGAGGAGGAAAATTCTCTGGAACAGACTGAATCCAGTGTTCATGAAAAATCGAGGTCTCCCAATGTCTCTGCTATAAATCACATCTGTTCGTAGAGGGTAGAAAACCTTCCGCCACTGACTACAAAGAATAATTCATTTTTCAGCACTAAAAGGGACAGATTTTTAAAGGCATGGGGTTCCCACTTATAATAGGCTTTATGTTTTTTTGACCCAGCAGGATTACAGATAAACAACATCATATTCAGTGTGGAATCCTGTCTATAGTCATAGTATAGGGACATGGTTTAAGGTGAAGTAAAGCTGCTTCATTTGAAAATACAAATAATTGTAACAGTTGGGGTAGACATATTATGCAGAGCCTTGTGTAAATTGGCTTTATTTCTCCTTTACTGCGCTATGTACAGAGTGCCCCCTGAGTCCTATTAGATATAGTGGTTACACACCTGTATATTAACTTGTAACTTGAGCTTTTACTGCTCTAAAAGTAACCTCACAGCACTTACCAATGGGAACGTAGAATTCATTATGGACCATTGTACAGACTCCATTGTTCTTCTGATCCCGCATGAAAACCCATTAACTAGCGCAGTTCACGAGGATATCATTTATCTACGTTTGCATTAAGCTGCAATGTTATTGTTTATTCCAGAACTGGAAAGGGAAGCGAATGCATTTTATGAAATATAGACCATTAGAGCTTAGCGAGAGAATAATATAACAATACTTTACTATGGAATGAGTCACTGTGATCTTACAGAAATAAGTTGGTTTTTAAATGTCAGGTTTAGCTTCAACTAGTCACACACCATGCAATTTACTGTATATGAAGAATATTATCACCGTTATTTGCTATTAACAATTTCTAATTGATGCAGCTTTAGCCCTACCTAAATTGGGGTAAATTGGTTTGGAACATATACTGTAATCGTGTCTGTTATGGGAGAATTATACTCGTGCAGTAACTGACTGTATTCTGGCTCCTCCCACAGTCACTGTCACTGACCATTTTGCAAAACTGTGTGGATCGCAGCCCAAACAGAGGTTAACAAGCGTTGCCGTAAGGCACAGTGTGGCCTCAGCCTTATTTCAATTATTTTGCCTTAAGCACTGTACAACCGTCCAATATTTTGGTCCGATCGGTTGGCACAACCAAATTTTTGGTTGATTGCCCCGAAATATCAGAAATCATTTTTGGATGCTAACATACGATGCCAGTAAAATGTGTCCTATGGGTCGTAATGAAAGTGCGGATGCAACAAAGGTTGGATGTGTTCCATTCACATACAAACAATAATATTTTGGCCCCTCCAACTGGTCAAAATCAGCAATCGTCTGTCAGCCCAAAATATCTTCAGGTATCTGCCCAGCTATAGGATTACTCTAATAGACAAAAAGATCCAAAAGAAAAAAAAATCTAAATCCTTCCATTTATTTGATGCAAACAGGACAGTTCTTACATTGTTACATAGTTGACTAGATAAAAGGAAAACTAATAGGTTACATTTTAAAGGGTAAGTTTACCACTTGGGCATAATTTTATACCTTCCCCAATAGCCCGACCTTGCAAACCTTTCTTACCACCCTGAGTTCCTAAGATAATCACTCGCGTGGTAGACATGCACCAGTTTTGAGTGATGGATTATTTCCTCTGATCCGCTGCTAAAAGCCCCATCGGTGATCAAGTTAGTCCCTTTAGCCTGTCCGTGACATTAGGACTGTGAGTGTACTAGATGTTAATTGTTATATAGAGACTGCTTGTTCAATACACAGGACGGAGGTACCACTCTACTGTATATATAAATAGATATAACTTTGATACAATTTTGCACCTTTTGTATAGATGTGACAGGTAACACGCTATGTATATATTAGATTTTTTAATTGTTTTTAATAAGTTAGGAGGTATTTGGGTAGATATGTCCCTCAGTGTTAAATAAAGGATTTTTATTTTTACTATATAGAGTGTGCAGATTGCTTCTTTGAAGGGGATTCTGTGGTTTCTCTTGTATATATATAATCACCCCTGTCCTCAGTCCTCTTCCCCGGTCTTCTCGCTTTCTCCCAGTTTCCCCGACATATGACATCCCAGTCAATGAAAGACTGCCGCAGAACTGGCAACCTCCTTTGTACATGTGAGAGGGAGAAATAAATAGGGAAGAGGACAGCGGATTGCAGGTTGAGTATCTTAGTTCAGGAAGACCAGGGAGGTAAGTAAGGTTTGCAAGGCCAGGTTATCAAGGTGTGGAAGGTAAGTATAAAGTTTTGTCGAAAGGGTAAATTATTATTCCCTGTACCCATGTACAGATGTATCTCTCGGCGTTCTGTACCCATGTACAGATGTATCTCTCAGCGTTCTGTACCCATGTACAGATGTATCTCTCTGCGTTCTGTACCCATGTACAGATGTATCTCTCGGCGTTCTGTACCCATGTACAGATGTATCTCTCGGCGTTCTGTACCCATGTACAGATGTATCTCTCGCTCCTGTACCCATGTACAGATGTTCTCTGCTTCTGTACCCTGTCCAATGTATCTCTCGCTTCTTACCCATGTACAGATGTTCTCCTCTGGCGTTCTGTACCCATGTACAGATGTATCTCTCGGCGTTCTGTACCCATGTCAGCTGTATTCTCTCGGCGTTCTGTACCCATGTACAGATGTATCTCTCGGGTTCTGTACCCCTGTACAGATGTATCTCTCGGCGTTCTGTACCCATGTACAGATGTATCTCTCGGCGTTCTGTACCCATGTACAGATGTATCTCTCGGCGTTCTGTACCCATGTACAGATGTATCTCTCAGCGTTCTGTACCCATTACAATGTTCTCTCGGCGTTCTGTACCCATGTACAGATGTATCTCTCAGCTTTCTGTACCCATGTACAGATGTTCTCTCGGCGTTCTGTACCCATGTACAGATGTATCTCTCGGCGTTCTGTACCCATGTACAGATGTATCTCTCTCGGCGTTCTGTAACCCATGTACAGATGTATCTCTCAGGCGTCCTGTACCCATGTACAGATGTACTCTCTCGCGTTCTGTACCCATGTACAGATGTATCTCTCGGCGTTCTGTACCCATGTACAGATGTATCTCTCGCGTTCTGTACCCATGTACATGTATCTCTCCTTATGCGTTCTGTACCCATGTACAGATGTATCTCTCCTTCTGTACCCATGTACAGATGTATCTCTCGCGTTCTGTACCCATGTACAAATGTATCTCTCGGCGTTCTGTACCCATGTACAGATGTATCTCTCGGCGTTCTGTACCCATGTACAGATGTATCCTCTCCGGCGTTCTGTACCCATGTACAGATGTATCTCTCGGCGTTCTGTACCCATGTACAGATGTATCTCTCGGCGTTCTTGTACCCATGTACAGATGTATCTCTCGGCGTTCTGTACCCATGTACAGATGTATCTCTCGCGTTCTGTACCCATGTACAGATGTATCCTCGGCGTTCTGTACCCATGTACAGATGTATCTCTCGGCGTTCTGTACCCATGTACAGATTATCTCTCACTTTCTGTCCCCATGTACAGATGTATCTCTCAGCGTTCTGTACCCATGTACAGATGTATCTCTCAGCGTTCTGTACCCATGTACAGATGTATCTCTCAGCGTTCTGTACCCATGTACAGATGTATCTCCAGCGTTCTTGACCCATGTAAGATGTATCTCTCAGCGTTCTGTACCCATGTACAGATGTATCTCTCGGCGTTCTGTACCCATGTACAGATGTATCTCTCGGCGTTCTGTACCCATGTACAGATGTATCTCTCGGCGTTCTGTACCCATGTACAGATGTATCTCTCGGCGTTCTGTACCCATGTACAGATGATCTCTCGGCGTTCTTACCCATGTACAGGTATCTCTCGGCATCGTACCCTGTACAGATGTATCTCTCGCGTTCTGTACCCATGTACGATGTATCTCTCGGCGTTCTGTACCCATGTACAGATGTATCTCTCGGCGTTCTGTACCCATGTACAGATTGTATCTCTCGGCGTTCTGTACCCATGTACAGATGTATCTATCTCTCGGCGTTCTGTACCCATTGTACATGGTATCTCTCGGCGTTCTGTACCCATGTACAGATGTATCTCTCGGCGTTCGTGTACCTACCCATGTACAGATGTATCTCTCGGCGTTCTGTACCATGTACAGATGTATCTCTCGGCGCGTTCTGTACCCATGTACAGATGTATCTCTCGGCGTTCTGTACCCATGTACAGATGTATCTCTCGGCGTTCTGTACCCATGTACAGATGTATCTCTCGGGTTCTGTACCCATGTACAGATGTACTCTCGGCGTTCTGTACCCATGTACAGATGTATCTCTCGGCGTTCTGTACCCATGTACAGATGTATCTCTCGGCGTTCTGTACCCATGTACAGATGTATCTCTCGGCGTTCTGTACCCATGTACAGATGTATCTCTCGGCGTTCTGTACCCATGTACAGATGTATCTCTCCGGCGTTCTGTACCCATGTACAAGTTTATCTCTCGGCGTTCTGTACCCATGTACATGTATCTCTCGGCGTTCTGTACCCATGTACAGATGTATCTCTCGGCGTTCTGTACCCATGTACAGTATGAATCTCTCAGCGTTCTGTACCCATGTACCAGATGTATCTCTCAGCGTTCTGTACCCATGTACAGATGTATCTCTCAGCGTTCTGTACCCATGTACAGATGTATCTCTCTGCGTTCTGTACCCATGTACAGATGTATCTCTCGGCGTTCTGTACCCATGTACAGATGTATCTCTCAGCGTTCTGTACCCATGTACAGATGTATCTCTCTGCGTTCTGTACCCATGTACAGATGTATCTCTCAGCGTTCTGAAATGCATCACTGACTAATTAAATTAATTCACACCCAGCAGGTGATGGTATACACAGACAAGCTATTGTAAAGCTGGGTACACACTGTACCAATTTGTAAGATCTTTTAAAGAAGTGGCTACACACAGTCCCGAACTCCCTATACTACAATACAGGGGGGCGAACGTGGGAAGATTTTGGACTAATTGTTTCCAATGCCAACGCTGAATGTTCGTCTGCTTAGGAGGTGCACACAATATCATTAAAGGATCGATCGCATTGGTACCAACGTTATTGGTGCTTTATCGCTAATGTGTGTACCCAGCTTAACCCAATATCTAGGGACACCAAATTGTCTGCTGATTGGGAGGACACTCATAATGAGTGTTTTGTGGGAACACACAATGGGGCCGATTTACCAAAACGCGCTCGGCAACTATATGTGGAGTTAAAGTAGCGCTAACCGGTTCACTACCAGTTTACTCCATATTAGCGTTGCATGCACGGGTTATGCAAAAATCACCTGCGCATCCAACGCTCGCAATTCAATATCGCATTTGTGCTAGTTTTAGCGCTGGATTTTAACGCCAGCTAATAGCTGGCGCTTTAATCCCGCAGTGGGTAAATCCCTTACCAGGATTTACCCACATTCGCAAATGCGATATTGAATTGCGAAAGGAGAATTTACCCAGATCGATAGCGGCTCTGTGTAAATGAGCCCGAATAAGGACCGATCGCATTAGTACCAACGTTATTGGCCCTTTATCGCTAATGTGTGTACCCAGCTTAACCCAATATCTAGGGACACTAAATAGTCTGCTGATTGGGGGGACACTCATAATGAGTGTAATTAGCAGGGCTGCACTGATTGCATTTAAATTGCATTAATGCAATTGGACTTGATGGACGTATGTCTTTATTCAACCTTAATTACTATGTTACTATGTTACTATGTAATGCTGATTCCTTCTTGCTAAATGTCTATATCAATAGGTGTCCTATTAGTGCCCACTGATCTGGAAACCCTATAAAGTGTCTCCTAATCTAACAGAAGGATTTAGTATAAATTTAGTATGAAGACAAGCAAGTTCATATGGTAATTGCTATAACAAAACGTTTATTCCTAAAAGGTGAATTAAATCTAATAATAAATTAAGTTTGGTTATTAACACATGTAATAAGAAAGTGAACTGCTAACTATGTAAGAATTAGAAGTTGCCAAAAAATGGATGTGTTCATGTGTGCTGCCCCTCCTCTTTTTACCAAAATCCTCTGCTTCTGGTAACACCTTTCTCTGACTTTTTTTTTAAAAATTCAGACATCAGCCTTAAAAATATCATTGGGGCTTGCATCAACAGCAGCAGAGGACCATGGGAAAAATTAAGAGAGCATCTAATGTAGTATTATTAGATTTTCATACTCCATTGAAGGACATGTCCATCCTTAAAACCAAAAACTGTTTACCCGCAACTGCTATTTTTACCATTTTATTACATGCATTTGTAACTAGGTATTTAAAAATTCTATTCCATTCTGCCTTCTCCGACTGCTCAATGAGCTTTTTATAAGCTTGAGCATGTGCAGAGGAGGTAGCAGGTGAAACAGCAGTCAATCATTGGTTGTAATGTCAGCGGTCACAGCCTTGATTGACAGCATGGAGGGAGGGGCCAGCTTACTCTGCCAGAATAGGGACAATAATTAAATATCTGGTTAGTAATTCAGGTAATAAAGTGTAAAATATATCAGTTGGGGTTGGGGGCAGGTAACAGACAATTGACCAGTTAATTTACCAGTTTTTGTTTTTAAGGGTTTGTCCACTCACTGAAGAAACATGGGCTTGAATAGAAGTTCATCAGACTGTGTCCTTGTTTCCCCGATAGAGCTCTTGCAACTGCAATTATCCCTGGCACTCTCCCATACGCTCAGCACAATAGCTGAAACTCCGACACGCTTTCCTGTCCGCGCATGCAAAGAACATCCAGTGCTTCTTCGGAAACCCTGACCCCACTCTGGCAGAGAGAGCCAAGGGGACTGTATGAAATATAACAGAACATTTAATAGACATTTTTAGGAGGCATGCCCTTTAATCTATCATTTAAAAAGAGACAAATGTTTATAAAGTTCTCTCTTTCATTACCTTTGATTTATACCTAAGATTGGGACAAAAAGATAATTTCTCTGGTTTTCCCCAGTTATACACAAGTTTCTGTGGATTCTTCCATCCTAAAAAAGGATGAAAAACGTTACACAAGTTCCTACCTGGTGTATATCTTCAGGGAATGACTTTTATAACCTCAGGGCTAGCAGACAAATTAAATACTGAAATATGTTCCTAGTTTATGGTTGTGCATGTAAATGTGACTAAGCTTCTAGAGTTTACAGGGAGACTGCAGAGGTATTATATCTTTTATACTAATATTTCCAATAAGAACCAGAGCTATTTGGGAGAAGATGGGAAGTACAGATGGGAAGTTTGGGGAGAGAATTGTTTTAAATGTATGAAACGTAAATGTATAAAACGTACTTGCGCTATTTCTTATGGGCAATAACAAGAAGAGAAGAATTTTCATTCCTCTACATAAACCAAACTCTAATCCCAAAAGACATTCCTGTACTTTTCATTTCTCCCCCCTTACCGATGTGTATGGAAACCCCTTCAAGAACTTTTTTTAAATCTGATCCATTCACCAGATAAAGGCAAGAAACTGAACCCGGTTATGGAGTTCCTACGGGACCGTTTGAAACTTTCGGATCTCTGAAATCTTTCTAGATTTTTGGTAACTCTTTAAAATACGGAGCCCTTTTCAGGATTACCAAAGCTACTTTCAAGGATTACTAAGGGTTCATTTTGAGGGTTACCTAGGATATTTTCTCCCATATTCAGTAACCATCAAAAGCAGCCTGCGGAACCTCAAAATAACTTGTGTGTACAGGAAGTTCCTCTTTAATAAGTTTTGGTTATTTGTATGTATTCCCCAGACCATTTCCCAGGTCCCTGTGTCATTAACACTTACTCACTATTGCTATTTATACCTTTAACTTGATCGGAAATTTCAAATTTTAATCTCCCATTGACTTCTATGGGTTCGTTATCGGTTTCTCATTTTATTTCTCAAAAAGCTGAAAATAGGAACTTGCCGGTAATATCTTTACTTACGGTAAGCAGATATTTCATCCATTTGTTCAGCGATATTTCTCTAAATAGCAATTGAGAACCTGGAAGCTAGAACAACCACTGTTACAAGCGTGATCATATGACGTCATTTCCTTTCCTATATTTTCTTTTTTCATTTGAATTTCCAGAAGGCCTTGCCAATTAAAATGGCTACTTTTATTCCATTATTGAAGAGTGTGCTTGTATAAAGAATTTGCTTATCGATCTGTAACTTGGTGTTATAAAAACCCTTTAGATTGAAAAAAACCCTTTGCTGTGACATTGAAGTTAAATTATTTTGGTTTTAAAGGAATTTTTTAAAGGAAATCCCTCCTTAGTAGCATTCATCTCCCCTCCCCCAAAACCAACTATTTTGGATTGTTCGTGTTTGAATATTTTTCCATTTTCTTGAATTTTTTAGCCATCTGCCTGTTTATATTGTTGGCAAAAGAAGCCATATTCCATGGCCATTTTAGCAAAACTGCTTAAAGGAATATTGTCTTCCTATCCAAAAAAATGATTGCCCGAATTTAAAACCTCACACATGTAAGTAAATAATAAGTAAATAATTACAATAAGTAAAATGCCCAATAGAATTAAATATCAAAAATAATTCTGTTTTATTTACTGCATAGTAATTCCCATTTTGACGTTTGACAAGAAGTCAGCCATTGGATTCCGTCTTTCAGCGGAGGCCACTTAAAATATTCGTATAGCATGCGCTTCGATTAACGCATCAGACACCGCAGTGCTCCTAGTGTGGCCACAACAATTGGGCCACACTAGTGAACGCTTTTTAACACGCAATCCGATTGTGATCAGATGTGTGTTAAAACACTTTGATGTGGCAGAGCCCTTAGTTGAACTTACATAGTAACATAGTAACATAGTAATTAAGGTTGAATAAAGACATTCGTCCATCAACTTAACTTAACATTCAGGATATCCCATTGAAGAGAAACATTATTACCCTGTGGGACTCTGTAGACTATGGTCTGTCTTGGGAACTTTAGGACCAGAGCCATAAAAGCCACTACTAGTGCATTCCCAAGGCAGGTAATAAATGACTCCTCAATTCATCCATCACATTCTGTGGGAGGACTTGATTGTCTCTGACAAGATAATTCTCTCTCTCTCTCCCTCTCTCCGTTAGGCACAAAAATCCCTCATTTTCTCTTTGTCTCCTCGATTGCCAACGGAAACTTTGACCTTATTTATGGCATTAGTTTACCAGTTTCCAGTAGTGTAATTGTGATTTACATAATAATCAACTCACGTGGGGCTTATTTCCCTCTCTCCCATTGAAGTGAGTATGAAGTGAAGTGACCTGAAATTTTACCCTTAAAGGGAAAGTCCACCTGTCAAATAAAAAAAAATGTATATTAGTAAATCACACCCCAAAAATAACATAATTAAAGGGCATGTCCACCCCAAAACTAAAATTTAACCCACTACAAGCCCCACTCTGTAGTGTATAAAAATCCTTACCTTACATCCCAGATCCAAATGATTCTCCTGTAATGTCCCCCCAAAGTTAAAAATACTGACCATCAGGAGCCCTTCACTCACCCCCAACCTCCCTCTCCCTCCCTTTTGCTCTCCCTCCCCCTAGTGTAAATCTCCTTTCCCACAAAGTAGGGATAGTTTCCCCAGCCCCAACCGCTATAATATATTTGTCAGAAAGTCAGAACTGCCAGCAGCTGCGTCTGTGATTGGCTGCCTCTCAGCCAATCGCAGACACGAATGCTGGTCTGGTCCCCTGCTTGCAGTTCCATGCAAGCAGAAGGCCGGGCATTGTGGCGGAGGATAGAGGGACGGTAAGTACCGATTGGGGGACTTATTTGAAAATATAATATAGCGGTTGGAGCTGGGAGAACTAGCCCTACAGCATATCCAAAATTAGCAAAAGGGGTGGACATACCCTTTAAAAATATAGATAGATAGATAGATAGATAGATAGTAATATACGAGCCTTAAGGAAGCGTTCGTTCGTACACATCCTGCATCGTGGGTCGGGACCCATGATCGCATGTGTGTACGAGCTCAGTTTAACCAGTAACAGGAGAAAAACTAAAAGATATGCTGTGTGTGTGAGAGATAGATAGATACGGTAGATTGATAATAGATAGATAGATAGATAGATAGATAGATAGATAGACGTAGATAGATAGATAGATAGATAGATAGATGGATAGATAGATAGATAGATAGATAGATAGATAGATAGATAGATGCACGATGGATAGCTAGCTCGCTTGGCTCGCTGCTCCTCGCTTCGCATCAGCTATGCTCCGGTAATGCGTACTGCCATCCTAGCTTGTCTGATCTCGCTCCACGTCGCTCGCAGCTCGCTCTCTCCTGCTCTCTCGCTAGCTCGCTCGCTCCTCGCTCGCTGCTCGCTCGCTCCTCGCTCGCTCGCTGCTCTCTTGCTCGCTCTCTCGACTCGCTCGCTCGCTCGCTCGCTCGCTGCTGATAGATAGATAGATCGATAGATAGATAGATAGAATAGATAGATAGATAGATGTGATAGAGATGTACAAGCCTTAAGGCTCAGTATAACAGGAGAAAGACTAAAAGATATGCTGTGTGTGAGAGATAGACGTAGATAGATAGATAATGATAGATAGTTATGGATAGATAGTGATAGATATATAGAGAATGGAGATAGATAGAAAGATAAATATTGATAGAAGATAGTGATAGATAGTGAATGATATATAAATAGATGGATAGATAGATAGATAGACATAGATAGATAGATAATGATAGATAGTTATGGATAGATAGTGATAGATATAGATAGAAAGATAAATAGATTGATAGAAAGATAGATAGTGATTGATATTAAATAAATGGATAGATAGATAGACAGATAAATAGATAGTGTAATATGAATTGATAGATAGATAGATAGTAATAGCTAGTGATAGATAGATAGTGATTGATATATAAATAGATGGATGGATAGATAGATGATAGATGGATGATAGATAGACAGATAGATAGATAGACAGATAAATAGATAAACAGATAGATCTAGATAGACAGACAGACAAATAGACAGACAGACAGATAGATAGATAGATAGATAGATAGATAGATAGATAGATAGATAGATAGATAGATAGGTAGACATAGATAGATAGATAATGATAGATAATGTACGAGCCTTAAGGCTCAGTTTAACAGGAGAAAGACTAAAAGATATGTTTTGTGTGAGAGGTAAATGTAGATAGATAGATAATGATAGATAGTTATGGATAGATAGTGATAGATATATAGAGATAGATAGAAAGATTAATAAATTGATAGAAAGATACTGATAGATAGTGATTGATATATAAATAGATGGATAGATAGTGTTTGTGTGTGATGTAGTGATTAATACGGATTGTGGATAGATGATGTGATGATAGATAGATAGATAGATAGTAGAGTAGATCTACGTGTATCTCTGATGTTGCTTTAGGATGTTATGATGTAGTATAGCTTAGATGCGTAGTGATAGTGGATGGATCGTTGATGGAGATAGATAGATAATAGATAGATAGATATAGACAGATATAGATACAGATAGATCTAGTAGACCACAGACGAGACGGACAGACGATAGATAGATAGATAGATAGATAGATAGATAGATAGATAGATAGACATAGATAGATAGATAATGATAGATAATGTACGAGCCTAAGGCTCAGTTTAACAGGAGAAAGACTAAAAGATGTGTTGTGTGTGAGAGGTAGATGTAGATAGATAGATAATGATAGTAGTTATGGCTAGATAGTGATAGATATATAGACATAGATAGAAATATTAATAGATTGATAGAAGATAGTGATAGATAGTGATTGATATAAAATAGATGGATAGATAATGATATATAGATAGATAGATAGATAGATAGATAGATAGATAGATAGATAGATAAGATAGTGATTATAGAGGAATTGATGGATAGATAGATAGTAATAGCTAGTGATAGATAGTGATTAATTATAAATGAATAGATGATAGATGATAGATAGATAGATGATAGATATGTGGTAGATAGATGATAGTTAGATAGATAGATAGATAGATAGATGATAGAAAGATAGATAGATAGATAGATAGATAGTGTGTGTGTTGTGTGGTGTGTGTGTGTGTGTGGTGGTGGGTGTGATGTGTGTGTTGATAGTGTGTGTGTGTGTGTGTGTGTGTGTGTGATGTGTGATGTTGATGTGTGTTGGTGTTTCTGTATGTGATAGCGTTATAGTAGCTAGATAACTAGATATATAGCTAGATAGATAGATGGATAATGATGATAGATTATAGATGACTATACGACACGACAGACAGACGGTAGATAGATAGATATATAGATAGATAGATAGATAGATAGATAATCCGCACGTGCTTGCGTGGGTTTCCTCTGGGCACTCCGGTTTCCCCCACAATAATAAAGACATACTGATAGGTTGTATGTGTACATAAAGTGATTAGATTGTAAGCTCTTCGGGGCAGGGCCTGATGTGAATGTATACATGTAATTGTAAAGCGCTAGCGATACGGAAGATGTTGGCGCTATATAAATAGTCTATAATAGTAATTTTTAACTTTGTGATGAATACCCAGAAGCTTTTTGATCATCCAATTATAAAATTTATTAACCTTCATTCATATCATTTAATAGTATACGTTTCTCCCTTGACAAAGTGTTCTAGTCATTCATTACTATTAACCTAGCCTAACTGGGGTATACATGTCTTACTCCTTCTTCCTCGAATAAATGCCAAGTATCTGGCTGGTGTAATAATAAAGATCTATATTTGTACCTGGATCTGTCTAGTAAAGGATGCCATATCCGCCATTCATTATGCAGATTGTTCAGTACAATCTGTGATCATAATAAATGTTAACTTGTATTCCATTGTATCCGGCGATTAGAGCGAGGCAGTGCTACATTATTTTCTCTTCATGTCAATGGGATTCATTATAGAAAACCATGCTCTGCTGTAAGGATAAAGGACTGCGGAAGTCATTATGTCTGTATAAGGTCCAAAGTTCATCCTCTCTCCCAGAAGATCCATTGTTGGTACATAAGGACATCAATCCAGAGATTTGTAACTTCACAAAGGATTTTCAAATGTATCAACCTGATCTGTTATTCAGAGCAATCATTGTTATTAATCCCAAAAAGCCAATGAATGTACTGCAGCACACGGGTTTAGTGGTTTAGTGGGATGAACTAGAACTCGAACAAACTTAACAAGTCCGAATGGACTCGGACTTCTTGAACTATCCCGGACCGGATTCTCACTTTCGAACTTTACAGACTTTCATAATTTTCGAGCGTTTGTCGTCACGGTTTTGAGAATTATTGAATTTACGAGCCATTCGCTAACCCTAGAATGTATCGTTGCTTACCCTCGAAAGTATTGTTTTCTCTGCTAATCCTCGAGTCTATCGTTCGATTTCGGAAACCCTCGAATTTATGTTCTATTTACGCTAACCCTTGAAAGTATCGTTCATTAACCCTCGTATTGGCTATAACCCTCGAATGTAGCTGTGCAAATTCCGACATTGCCCGCTCACATTTAAGAAGTGTTTTAACAGGTTTTGGTGACAGTGACATGTTCCCCAACCATTTCCCAGGTGTTACAGCCTTACAGTAAGTTACCATTGTTAGTTTAGCTGTAAATCACCCACTTTTCGAACTATCACTCCCCATTGACTAATAGCTCCGAATTCAGGTAGTGTAGATAGTACGAGTCGTAGGCTTGTTTAAAGATAAGAGAGCTCTATTTTAATAGAGGCCCTAGAGTGCAGCCATAGTCCCCTATAGACAATTAAATAATTGGTTCTGAATCTTGATCCAGGCAAAAAAGTTTGTTTTTTTTCCAGCTATTTTGGGGTTACATTGAAACAGAACTTTTTCTTTTACTTACATTAGAATAATAATGATGGAGAAAGTGTCTCGCTAACAGACCAATCAAAGGTGCTAAAAAACCAGGTACGACATTTCCACAATGGCCAAGATCAACTGACAAACTACGGGTTGCACATGAAAACCAGCGCAGTCGAACTCTCCCATTCGTCTAACAATAAGACCATTTATCCTTGTTCTCTTCTCAGTACAAACTGTCAAGGTCTGTTACAAGGCTCCTTCCTAGTCGAACAGCATGTAAAAGAACTCTCCATGGTGTGCGCTTTATAACAGTGATGTGAATAAGCACAACAGGGTTTCAATAACAGTTCTTATCGTTAAAATAGTGCTAATTTTGCCCAAACAATCAGATGTTAGCTTTCAAATGTTAATAAGATCTGATTGGTTGGGGCAAAATAGCACCATTTTAAACGATAAGAACTTTTATTGAATAACCCTGATGGTGTCCGAAGTGCATTTCATTTAGAATGTCCAATCTCACGTGTGTGAAAATGACAACTCCCAGCATTCCCTGGATGCAATGTTGTGAGTTGTTGTTTCCATTCATATAGAGAAATCCCTCAAATGAAAAACTGTGATAATCACACCATAAAACTGTAATAGTTGAAATTTGTAAGATGTAAGTCTAACCGAAATTCTGCCTGATGTTCTGTTCCCTCTCTTTCTGCTTCCTGTTTTTCCATTTAGCAACTGTCAGTCATGGGAGTCACAGATGACATCCCAGCCAAAGTCGCAAACTTTTGAGAGGGAGGGGAAAGCATCACTTTACATAACAATTTAGTCCTAAATCTGTCAACTTTTACTATTGTGGTGATAGGCAAAATATCCTGCAGGATCGGCCTTTTGTGTCACAAGCAATACTGGTCTACAGAGCCTCGTTGAGTGTGCAGAGCAGTTTTTATGACATTCTATACAATGATTGGTGGAAAACAGTGACATCAGAGTTCTTCCTGTCAGAGTGAGTTGATTAAAGGGCATGTCGACCACCAAAACTATTTTAACCCCATGCTGGCCCCAGTGTTTAGTGTTAAAAAATCCTTACACCTCTACTCCAAATGGTTCCGTGGCAGTGAAGAGTAGGAGCTGTCTCCTGAATAACAGTTTCTGCCTCTCTTGTAGCCTCCGGGAGGTAGAATGACATGCACTGTGCAGCCTCCCACCATCTAGATCCATCAGATTGTCCTTTTAGTGTAGTGTGAAACCCATTTTCTGTAATGTAGCTTCCCTCCTCCCAACCCTAACCGCATTGTCCATTATTAAAATAAAAACAGAACTACTTACGCCTGGGATCCCTGGGCTGAATCAATAGCCGGAAGCCGCATCTGTGATTGACTGACTCTCAGCCAATCGCAGACACGCTACTGGGCAAGCCCCCAATGTAACTCCGTTCCTGAAAGTTCCATTGGAGGCTAAGGCAGCGGGATCCCTGGCTGGTAAGTAAAGTTCTCAGGAGTTTTTTTAAAAACGGACAATGTGCTTAGGGTTGGGAGGGGGGAAGCTACATTACAGAACATTTTTATTTTTATGGTGGACATGCCCTTTAAGCAAAAGTCCTGTTACTAAAATAATAATGACATTAAAATCCATAATCAATGACAGAACGTTTACATTTGATACATTTCAAGGTAAATACTTTTGCCCATCTGAAAATTTAAAGGGAAGACTGCTTACAGGAATAATATTTAAAGGGCAGTTCAGCCCCCAAATAACATGTTTGAAGCATTACCCCCCAACACTCTCGTTCGCTGGAAGTCCCGTCTTTTCCTCTTTAGTTGAGAGCGAGTTATGAGTAGGCTTAGTAGCAGAGCGCACTCATAACCGACGTTCAGTAATGTCATGCAGCCATTGGTCGGGACGTCACTGTCACAGCCAATGAGACAGTCATTACTAGAAGAGACAAGACTGGCGAGGAATTGTGGTTTGTGAAGTTCTAATGTTTTATCAGAATATACATTTTATTATGGGGCTGTAGTTACCCTTTAACCTTGGGTTTCTCTACTCAAATACATGGTTTGTTACTGTGGACAGTATTTTACAAAGGTAAATACTGGCCGCTGTGTTTTTTTCAGCTATATAAATAATAGGATTTTATACTATCCCTTTAAGTTAATTAAATAAATGGGCGCTCTCTTAACTGGTAACCGGATTCCCGTGATTAAATGCACTGGGTAAGGAACCTTAAAACTCCTGTGCAATACACCATCGATTTCCTTTTTTTTATTGGTCCTTCTAAATAAAGATAAATCAATGACTTATCAGGGCTTTTTTTCCACTCTGCACATTGTAGGTGAGAAGTTCAATTTGTTGACTGTGACTACTAAATATTCATTGGCTTCTTTGTAAATCAGTAGAAATGCAGCGAGAATTGGTCTCTTGGATTTCCGAGCTTCTTGCAATAACGTTGGGGAATAGTAATGAATCACCTGGAAATATACAGTTAAATGACCGTTTTACTTGGCAGAGTGGCGTTAAAAGCCGAGTTAGCAAAATAGCATTTTGCACAGAGGGGATTTAGGTGGCAATAATTTCATGGTAAATGTGCCCCCTTTAGTGGAGGGAAGACCTGGATTTACCACCATGCACAATAGCACATGCTTAGGGGTACCTGTGGGTGGAGGCCAACTGTCAATCTCCCCACTACCCCTCCACCTCCTATATAGTCTTTTTTTCTTTTCCCGAAAAAGAGAAATGGGTGTGGTTTAGATGTGGTCGGCGTTTAGGGATGGGGCCAAGACCGCATTTTTTTGTCCCTACAGGTTCCTAGGGCCTCGTTTGAAGATACCACGACTTTAACAATTGTTAAAACAAATCCAGAGTAGTTTACTACCGCATCATCCGCATGGTATCTACTACCCAACATTCGGCATAAACATACGATAGCGGTCATATATTTATGGAAGCCGTTGGAATTTACGCCGGTAAGATCTAAATCCGCCCCTGCTGAGGTAAAGAAGATGGCTTTTGGGCAGGGGGTGCAACTTTCACTGGATCCTATAGAATGAATGAACACAATTGAGTGTAATAGGAAGGGTTCTATATTTTAAAACAAACATTTCTCCTACTGAAACCTTATTGTGCTTTGACAGTAGTTAAACAGATTTATGTTCTATTTATATCAAGACCAATGAGGGGTAACCTAACTGTAGTAGACCAATAAAAAGCATCTGCTGCAAGTTAACTGCCCAGGCAAATGTTTACACTGCTTAGTACATAAACTCCTAAATTGTAAACTGAAATATTGCATTGTACAAAAAAAAGTCCCACGAGGGTTTTAATATCAGTATTGCCAGCTGTTAGAAAATTCTACCAAATTAATACAATGAACAAATGTCCTTTTCCCAATGAGAATAAAATTAAAAACTCTATTCCTGATCCATTATAATAGCAAAAGGTTGTCACATACTGTATTATTCTAGAACGTTATTCAGGATCCCCTTTAATCTATGAGTCCTCTTGTCTTCTAGACACACTCATATTTCTGAGAAATGTTGCAGCTTTATAATACTGTGTAGTATTGAAAGTAAACAAATAATACAAATTATATGCTGAAAGGACATGTTTATTTGGTGGGTTAAGCAAACACAATGCCCTTCTCTATTTCCCAAACCGAAGTCATATACCTGTAAATATACATTAAAGGGCATCTATACTGAAAAAAAAAACATTGTTTTAAATTGACCATTAATGGAAACTTAATACTTCCCAATCAACCATGTGCCATTATTTTGTCGATCTGCCCCCTATTGATATCCATTCTAAAACATCTTACATTTCAGCTGTCACTCAAGTGCCTTGCTCTCATAATCTATTCTTCTGTGAGCAGATTTGCTGTAGCTGGAAAATGACAGAGTTTTGACAGTTGAACTGTATGCGTGTGCTGTTATGACAGTTAGTTTGTGGGGAAAAGTCAGGTCAGATGGAAGTGGGAGTGGTTAAAGAGGGAGCAAAACATGTGCTGGATTGAATGCATGCAGCAAAACACAAACCTCAGAGTAAGTGCCACTTACATGTAATTATTTATAGATTAAGATGAGGAAAATTTATTTTTCAGTATAGTGTCCATATAAATAAATGCCACGCCCCTACGATTGATTCATTGTATCAGACATGCTCAGTGTGCATTACCCAGTAACAGAGAGCAGTCTCTCCTCGGCTTGTATCTCTTTGTGCTAATAGGAATGAAAATAATTTCCTACAATAAATTTTTTTAATACCATAATTCGGACACAGTTCATATATTAAAGAATAGAACTGGTATTTGACTGGATGCCACTTTTTATGCCAAATTTCACAGGTCTTAAAGGACAACTATACTGTAAACAGTTATTTTTTAATAGTAAAAAGTACCTGGGGCAGGGATGTAGGACTGATTAATACTACCTACAAATACCATGAGGAGCACCAGTACGTACAGTTTTCATCTGCCAGGTTTTCCTGTATTAAGATAGAGCTGAAGCACAGAGGAAGCCTGGCAGAAGCAGTTTTCTTGCACTATTGTGGCACTATGAATGTCCTTGCACAAATTCTTTAAACCCAGCATGTCTTGGTAATAATCTTAGCTCATATTGGCAACCAAATACCCCGAGACACTAGTAATACTTTTAAGATACGCTTTTAAAGTTATATTCCACTGGAGAAATTGTCATAGCCCTTCAAACACGGAAGTATTGATGGCCTACATCAACAGTGTGTGTTTTTTTAGCATTAAACAAAAAAAAAAAAAACATTTGCTGGTCCAATTGTGAATTAAGGTTCCTTCAGAACTTCTCACACTTGACAACCCCCGGCCAATAAATAATAGTACAAACATAATTAATATTAAGTAGATTATTTATTATGTATCTTGGACATTGATTAATATACCTTTCAGGGCATGAATGTCCGTTTAACCATTACACACCCTGATAATTACTTTATCTTTTCACATTCTGACGCAAAGTCATTACCCAAACACACTTGCAAGTGCAATGACACAGCATTTCCAGTGAAAGTGACATTTATCCCAGGAATCCAGCAAACAGCCGAGCATCCCTGTTACAGGCTGTACGCATATAAAAGGGAAGGAAGGGGGGTTCGGGGGAGGTTGAGATACTCAATGTACAGTAGGTGGGAGGCAACATTAGTGGGGATCTGGGTGATGATTCGGTTGCGGTATGATTTTCTATGTGTATTGTTTAAACTGGTGGAGATGCCCCAACAACTGAGAGAGAGAAACTGATGCGATTAAGGTACAAAAGTTTGTACGTGCTATTACTTCACAGCAACCAATCGGATTTATCTAACTGCAGTAACCCTCTAAATATCTAACATATGATTGGTTGATACAAATTAATATAGCAGACAACATTGGCACCTCTAATTGCATCAACCTCTAAGACATTGAACCACTGAGCACAAAGATCTCTCTATCTCCTTTACAGTTTCCAGTGTCTCAGTTACTGGCCTAGGTGTTGTCTGTCCTGGGGTGTCCAAACCTTGAATGGTTCAGATCTTGGAGGTCCCTTGTTGTCAGTTTGTAGCCAAGAAAAACTTTTAATGACAGGAGCCAGTTGGAGGCCGAGACACAGAAAATGAGGTCAGGCAGTGAAATGGCACCCGGCAGAAAGGAATAAACCATAGATAACAGCTTGTGACACATTTACTACAACATTCTTTTACCAGTCTTAAACCATCACCCTTTCCTTCCTGTGCTGGGCTATAGGATTGAGGGATAGTACACCCGGTCACGCAGGGGGTAAGACCCAATCGAACATTAAACATTCGATTGGACAGGTAATGTTGATATAAATATCGACCGCACAATGGGGTGAAATTTCGACCTGTGTGTACCCAGCTAAGGGTAAATTCTAATTGGGCCTTGGACATCAGCTAATGATAAAAAGTCGTGATAAAAAAAGTTGCAAGCAGGATATATAAATAGCCCCTACGGTGGCTGCAGGGGTGATTTTCGCAAACGGGTTAGTGTGACTTTAAGACAGGAAAATGTTTCTATGTGTCTCTGTAAATTTACCCCCAGAGGGTTAAAAAAAACCTGATACATGTATCCAAGATCGACCAATAGCAACCAGACATTTCCATAATATCTCTGATGAATTGAAAGTTGATTGGTGATACCAGGGATGTCTAAGCACTGCCCCCCTATGTATGATACTCCCACCTTCCCAAATACAACTTTCTCCTTTTGTGTCATACATATATGTATTATATCTGTTGTATTCAATTAGATCAAACTGGACTGAAATGTAGTTTCTTGAATTTCAAGAACTACATTTCAAGTCCAGTTGATCTAATTGAATACAACAGTATACCAGAGACCTTGATAACTAGAGAACCTTCACAAGCATATATGTATTATGTATGTATATGTTTATTTATAGCGCCACTTGGGGACACAGCGCTGGTACATTACAACAAAGATTTCCAGTATGTATGTTCAATGTTTATTGATATAGACCACTTGGGTACCCAGCTGCTGTACATTATAACAATACAGATATATACAGTTATGTATGTATATGTTTATTTATATATCGCCACTGGGGAAACAGCGCTGACATTATAACAATACAATTATACAGTAAATGTATGTATATGTTTAATGATATAGGTCCGACTTGGGTACACAAGCGCTGTACTTATTAACCATACAGAGTATACCATATGTATGTTATGTTTTATTATAGGTGCCACTGTGGGGACGCAGCGCTGTACATTATACAATACAGGATTATACATTTGTAATGTATATGTTTATTTATATAAGGCGCCACTTGGGACGCAGCGCTGTACATATAACAATCAGATTATACAGTATGTATTAGTATATGTTTTATTTATATACGCCACTTGGGGACATAGCGCTGTACATTATAACATACAGATTATACTGTATTAGGTATAGTTTATTTATATAGCGCCACTTGGGTACAACAGCGCTGACATTATAAAATAAGATTGACAGTATGTATGTATATGTTTTTTTTTTATTATAGCGCCACTTTGGGGACCAGCACTGTACATTATAACAGATCAAGATTATACAGTATTATGCATATGTTTTTATTTATATAGCCCACTTGGGTTATCACCCAGCAGCTGTACATTTAACACATACAATTATACATATGTTATGTTAAGATGTATTCATAGCGCCACTTTGGGGACACACGCTGCACTTATAACAATCAGATTAATACAGTATGGTTTTATATGTTTTTTTATATAGCGGCCACACTTGGGGGGAAAAACAACCAACGCTGCACATTTAACAATACTAGATTATACAGTATGTATTATATGTTTATTTATATGCGCACTTGGGGTACCACGCTGCACTATAGAACATACGCATTATACAGTATGTATGTATATGTTTATTTATATAGCGCCCACTTGGGGACACATCGCTGTACATTAACAATACAGATTAAACCAGATGTAATTATAGTTTATTTATATAGCCCACATGGGGTACGCAGCGCTGTACATCATAACATACCGAGATATCAGATGTATGTATATTTTAATTTATATAGTCGGCCACTTGGGTACACAGCGCTGTAACATTATAACAAGAACAGATTATACAGTATGTTGTAATTTTTATTTATATAGCGCACTGGGTACCGCGCGCTGTACATTATACAATACAGTTACACAGTTATGTTGTAATATGTTTTATTTATATACGCCACTTGGTACGCAGCGCTGTCCTTATACATACAGATTATACAGTATGTATATGTGAGATGTTTATTATATAGCCCCACTTGGGGACACAGCGCTGGCACATTATAACCATACAGATAATAACAGTATTATAAAGTATATATTTATTTAGTAACGCCAATTTGGGTACACCGCTGTACACTTAAACAATACAGATTATACATTATGTATGTATATGTTTATTTATCTCGCCACTTGTGTGAACACATCGCTGTACATTATAACACAACAGAATAGACAGTAATGATGTATATTTTTATATTATATAGCGCCCTTGGGTCACCAGCGGGTACATTATACCAATACAGATTAACAGTATTTATGTTATGTTTATTTATATACGGCCACTGGGGACCAGCACTGCACATTATACAAATACAGATTATACAGTGTATGGTATAGGTTTATTTATATAGTCGGCCACTGGTACACAGCGATGTACATTATACTAATACCGATTTACATATGTTATTGTATATGTTTATATATAGCGCCCACTTGGGGGCCAGCACTGCACTTATAACATACAGATTATACAGTGACGTATGTATATGTTTATTTATATAGCGCCACTTGGGTACACAGCGCTGTAGCATTATAACAATACAAATTATACAGTATGTATGTATATGTTTATTTCATATATGCGCCACTTGGGTACGCCACCGCTGAGACCTTATAACAAACAGCTTATGAGCAGTATGTATGTATATGTTTGATTTATCTAGCGCCACTTGGGGACACACGCGCTGTACATTTAACAATACAGATTATACCGTATGGTATGTATATGTACTATTTATATAGCGCAAATCGTTGGGGGACACGCGCGTACTATAACAATACAGATGTATACAGTATGTTTATAATGTTTTATTTAGATGCGCCACTTGGGGACGCAGCCCTGTACACTTATAACAAACGATTTACAGTATGTATGTATAAGGTTTATTTATATAGCGCCACTTGGTACAACGCGATGTACATTATAACAATCGACAGATTATACCAGTAATGTATGTCTATTTATTTATAATAGCGCCACTTGGGTACGCAGCGCTGTACATCATCACATCAGATTATACAGTATGTATGTATATGTTTATATTTATATAAGCGCCACTTGGGTCCACAGCGCTGTACATTATAAAAAATACAGATTATACAGTATGTATGTATCAATGTTTCTTTATATAACCGCCACTTGGGTACGCCGCGCTGTACATTATACAATACAGATTACAACAAGATGTATTAATATTTTATTTATAAGCGCCCACTTTGGGTACGCAGCGCTGTACATTAAACAATACAGATATATACAGTATGTACCGTATGTATATGTTTATTTATATAAGCGCCACTTGTGTACACATGCGCTGTCATTTACAACTACAGAGTATACAGATGTAGGTATCTGTTTATTTATATAGCGCCACTTTGGGTACGCAAGCGCTGTACATTATAACAATACAGATTATACAGTATGTATGTATTGTTTTTTTATATTATAGCGCTCACTTGGGACACAGCGCTGTACATTATAACACTACAGATTATACAGTATTATGTAATTTTAATTTATGTAGTGCCACTTGGGTACACAGCGCTTCATTAATGACACATACAGATTATACATAATGTATGTATATGTTTATTTATATAGCGCCACTTTGGTGACACAGCGCTGTACATTATAACAACAGCATTATACAGTATGTATGTATATGTTTAGTAGAATTAGCGCCACTATGGGGACACAGCGCGTAACATTGTACAAGAGACAGATTAACGTATTATGTAGGTCATGTTATTTATAGCGCCACTGGGTACACAGCGCTGTCCATTACTAACGCAATACAGATTATTACAGTATGTATGTATAGTGATTATTTCTATAGCATAAGCTCGACTTGGGACACAGCATGTACATTACACAATACAGATTACAGTATGTGTAAATATTTTTATTTATAGCGGCACTGTGGGGAACACAGCGATGTACATTATAACATCAGATTATCCAGTAGTATGTATATGTTGATTTATATACGCCACTTGGGAACAGCGCTGTACATTATAACAATACGAATTGATCATATGTTGTATAGATGTTTAATTTAATAAGCGCACTTGGGGTACACATCGACTATACATTATAACAATCACAGATATACAGTATGTATGTCATGTTTATTTATATGCGCCACTTGGGTACACAGCGTCTGTAGCATTATAACAATAAGATTATACAGTATGTATGTATATGATTTGTATTTATATAGCGACACTTGGGTACACAAAGCGCTGACTTATAACAATACAGATTATACAGTAATGGATGTATGATTGTTTTATTTATCCGATAGCGCCACTTGGGGATACAGCGCGTCACTTAACAATACGATACAGATTATACAGTATTTATGTATATTTTATTTATATAGCGCCACTTGGGTACAGAACCAGCTGTACATTATAATCACAATACAGTTATACATGTATGTATGTAAAATAATGTTTATTTATATAAGCAACACACTCTTGGGTACCAGTGCTGTACTTATACAACAGATTGTAACAGTATTAGATGTATGTATGTATATGTTTTATTTATATGCGCCAACGTTGGACACACCGCCTGTACATATAACAACTACAGATTTACAGTATGTTTGTATATGTTTATTAATATAGATCGGCCACTATCGCTAGGTCCACCAACTTAGCTGTTACTTATATACGACCTTACAAAAGCGATTATACTAACAGTATACAGGTATGTATATTTTTGATTTGTATAATGAGCCACTTGATACTGCAGCCTGTACATTATACATACACAGATTATACAACAGGGGAATAAGTGCAGCCTTATACAGATGATCCAAAAATTAATTACTAAAACAATTTCATTCATAGTGTTAAGAAAGCAGATAAATACATAATATATAAATGGTATAGGTGCAACACCTACACTTATAAATTGGGGATGGATCCTTGCCCCTTGCAAAGCTTACATGCTAAGTGTGTAGGACAACATACAGATACAATAATAGAATGTTATTAAAATGATCACACATACAACGAGGGTAAGAGTGCCTGTGTGTGTGTGTGTGGGGGTGGTGTGTGTTTGGGGTGGTAAAATACGGTTTTGTGTGAAACAAACACTGCATCATTTTACTAGTAAGGTACATATGCATTGACAAGCTGTTGAACAAGAGGGATTTGTAAGTGAGATATAAAATAATGGCTGTCGGAGCCTTGGTTCTATAGGGGTATAATGAAAGTCAGTTCCAAAGACCCATAATCAATTGTGTGCATGAAAGATGGCTTTGTTTTCCTGCAGTCTGGTTGCTGAGCACAATATTCCTTAATCGAACAATTACACCCATCTCCCACCAGTTCATTGTTGCACCTATTAGATGGGAGGGACAGACGGTTGAAGTGACTGAGCCCTTCCATCTGCACTGCTGTAGGATCTCCCCTTGAACCAGCAATATCTGCCTGCAGTCCTCCAGCTCTCCCAGTCCAGTGCTGACATAGCGACAGTGCACATGAATCAGCTCTGACTGTTCCTAGGTGCTGAAGTGAAAAGGAGAATTGGGCATCTGCAAAGAAGTCTCCACAATGCAAGGAAGGAAGCTTCCAGCCAATGCCTTATCCAATCTTACCTGGTCGAACGGGAAGACTTTTTCGCTGCAATATGACTCTTTAGAAAGTTCCCAAGCAGGAGGTAAATCAAAGATATTTCTTTCTATCCGTACCCTAACCTGGCTCTTTTCATGGCTGAAAGGGTTAATTTTGATTCTGCTAAGAGGGACATTGTTCCTCTTTCTATGTATTCCCATTGCTCCTTGCACGGGTCCGATGGATCTCTACCCACAACGGAAAGTTTTTTAAATGAGACACGTTTTTTTTTTTTACATTTGTTTTTCCTTTGATCCACGATACGGCGGAAAGTTTATCAGTTGGGATATACGAACGCGGTTAAATACGACAAGATCAGAAGGAATATCTCCCGCGCCATGGGTGCTTTTGGGGGGGGTGGCGTTAAAACCATGGGGGGGGAGGGGGGGGGGGGGGGGGGGGGGGGGGGGAAGCTTTAAAAGTCTCCGTTGTGACAAAAAGAAAAAACAAATCGCTGTCTAGAGTCATTGATTTTCAAAATTCCCCAAGAACACTCATGAACCTAAATAGATTTTCTCCGTCCAGCCGTGAAACGCCCGTGTTTTATGGACGCAAAATACGATGAAAAAAAAATAAACACATGAATCATTTACTATGGCCTTTAAAAACAGAAGAAGCTGAATGAAGAACCACTAGGATCCAAACCTGTTTATTATAAAAAAAAGATTCAAAACACACGACACACACACATATTATAAGGGGCAATGGCAGAATGAGGACACATAACTATCTCTTGTCCTACTAAAGAACTTGGAGGAAATCAATGAAGTCTAATTCCTGGCTGTAGACTAGAATTTGATCCAATGCCTTTCTACCCTATGAGGCGCTGGTGCTGTCACCCTGTTCTGTGGTGTTGAAATTTGTGGTGATGTCTGGCAGGAGAACTAAAAATTGCTGCTGCTTGTGCCCATAACGAAGACCACGGACGTTTTCTACTCCTGCTAGTTTCATCCTCCTTTACCTGATTGCTGGGGCTACAGTGTTGTCCACCATCGAGAGCCCATCCGAAACGGTTGCCAATACGCTGGGATACCGTAATGAGAAACTTTCGCCATTCCTTTACATCAGCCTCCCTTGAAACTAGGTCTTTCCTGAAAGATTATGAAGCACAATGGCCGCCGTGATTTAGGGCTGATCCCTGAGACCTCGTTGGGACTTCACCGTAGCGTTATACTTTGTTCTGAACGTTGTGTCACTATGTAAGATCTTTTGGCTTTTGCGTGCCTTAAACGCTGTTCAGACGGCTGGGTTGAAGTAGATATAAGATGGGGTTTGAATTGGGCCCCCTAAAATTATTTTTGCCTGTTTTACAGGCCGAAACTAGTTTTATAATAACAATGTAACCCTTGTCTTGTAATGTATGTAATCCCTACACAGTACTGGAGAACTCTGCAGTTACTGCCCTTCCATAGCTCAGTGAGCTCAGACATGCTCTGTTTGTTTCCCCAGAGTAAAATTCAGCTTCTTGTGAAAGGGCAAGGCATTCCCGTAGTAGAGGATTTATTGAATTCACAGTATAACCATTAGAAGGAATTATATAGAAAGCCAAGTGATATATCATTTTAATCTGCAGTTTCTGGCCTTATTTCAAGCAAAAATAGTTTTTTAGGTGGACTTGGAAGCATGTCCAAGTTCTACCTACCTCCCCTAGCTCTGCAGGTCGTTATACATAAAATAGTTTTGTTTTGTTCAACACATCAATTTAACATGCACTGCTAACAGCTTGGACTTGATGTTTAAACACTATACGATGTTTATTTTTAAGGGTGCAGTGTCCTGATAGAATACACTCTGATTGGCTGGTATAGATAGATAATGATAGATAGTTATGGATAGATAGTGATAGATATAGATAGAAAGATAAATAGATTGATAGAAAGATAGATAGTGATTGATATATAAATAAATGGATAGATAGATAGACAGATAAATAGATAGTGATTAATAGATGAATTGATAGATAGATAGATAGTAATAGCTAGTGATAGATAGATAGTGATTGATATATAAATAGATGGATGGATAGATAGATGATAGATGGATGATAGATAGACAGATAGATAGATAGACAGATAAATAGATAAACAGATAGATCTAGATAGACAGACAGACAAATAGACAGACAGACAGATAGATAGATAGATAGATAGATAGATAGATAGATAGATAGATAGAACCAGCCAATCAGAGTGTATTCTATCAGGACACTGCACCCTTAAAAATAAACATCGTATAGTGTTTAAACATCAAGTCCAAGCTGTTAGCAGTGCATGTTAAATTGATGTGTTGAACAAAACAAAACTATTTTATGTATAACGACCTGCAGAGCTAGGGGAGGTAGGTAGAACTTGGACATGCTTCCAAGTCCACCTAAAAAACTATTTTTGCTTGAAATAAGGCCAGAAACTGCAGATTAAAATGATATATCACTTGGCTTTCTATATAATTCCTTCTAATGGTTATACTGTGAATTCAATAAATCCTCTACTACGGGAATGCCTTGCCCTTTCACAAGAAGCTGAATTTTACTCTGGGGAAACAAACAGAGCATGTCTGAGCTCACTGAGCTATGGAAGGGCAGTAACTGCAGAGTTCTCCAGTACTGTGTAGGGATTACATACATTACAAGACAAGGGTTACATTGTTATTATAAAACTAGTTTCGGCCTGTAAAACAGGCAAAAATAATTTTAGGGGGCCCAATTCAAACCCCATCTTATATCTACTTCAACCCAGCCGTCTGAACAGCGTTTAAGGCACGCAAAAGCCAAAAGATCTTACATAGTGACACAACGTTCAGAACAAAGTATAACGCTACGGTGAAGTCCCAACGAGGTCTCAGGGATCAGCCCTAAATCACGGCGGCCATTGTGCTTCATAATCTTTCAGGAAAGACCTAGTTTCAAGGGAGGCTGATGTAAAGGAATGGCGAAAGTTTCTCATTACGGTATCCCAGCGTATTGGCAACCGTTTCGGATGGGCTCTCGATGGTGGACAACACTGTAGCCCCAGCAATCAGGTAAAGGAGGATGAAACTAGCAGGAGTAGAAAACGTCCGTGGTCTTCGTTATGGGCACAAGCAGCAGCAATTTTTAGTTCTCCTGCCAGACATCACCACAAATTTCAACACCACAGAACAGGGTGACAGCACCAGCGCCTCATAGGGTAGAAAGGCATTGGATCAAATTCTAGTCTACAGCCAGGAATTAGACTTCATTGATTTCCTCCAAGTTCTTTAGTAGGACAAGAGATAGTTATGTGTCCTCATTCTGCCATTGCCCCTTATAATATGTGTGTGTGTCGTGTGTTTTGAATCTTTTTTTTATAATAAACAGGTTTGGATCCTAGTGGTTCTTCATTCAGCTTCTTCTGTTTTTAAAGGCCATAGTAAATGATTCATGTGTTTATTTTTTTTTCATCGTATTTTGCGTCCATAAAACACGGGCGTTTCACGGCTGGACGGAGAAAATCTATTTAGGTTCATGAGTGTTCTTGGGGAATTTTGAAAATCAATGACTCTAGACAGCGATTTGTTTTTTCTTTTTGTCACAACGGAGACTTTTAAAGCTTCCCCCCCCCCCCCCCCCCCCCCCCCCCCTCCCCCCCCATGGTTTTAACGCCACCCCCCCCAAAAGCACCCATGGCGCGGGAGATATTCCTTCTGATCTTGTCGTATTTAACCGCGTTCGTATATCCCAACTGATAAACTTTCCGCCGTATCGTGGATCAAAGGAAAAACAAATGTAAAAAAAAAAAACGTGTCTCATTTAAAAAACTTTCCGTTGTGGGTAGAGATCCATCGGACCCGTGCAAGGAGCAATGGGAATACATAGAAAGAGGAACAATGTCCCTCTTAGCAGAATCAAAATTAACCCTTTCAGCCATGAAAAGAGCCAGGTTAGGGTACGGATAGAAAGAAATATCTTTGATTTACCTCCTGCTTGGGAACTTTCTAAAGAGTCATATTGCAGCGAAAAAGTCTTCCCGTTCGACCAGGTAAGATTGGATAAGGCATTGGCTGGAAGCTTCCTTCCTTGCATTGTGGAGACTTCTTTGCAGATGCCCAATTCTCCTTTTCACTTCAGCACCTAGGAACAGTCAGAGCTGATTCATGTGCACTGTCGCTATGTCAGCACTGGACTGGGAGAGCTGGAGGACTGCAGGCAGATATTGCTGGTTCAAGGGGAGATCCTACAGCAGTGCAGATGGAAGGGCTCAGTCACTTCAACCGTCTGTCCCTCCCATTCTATAGGTGCAAAACTGAACGATTGGGGAGTATGGGTGTAAGTTGTTTCGATAAGGTAGTCATCATGGTGCTCGGACACAGCTGCAGGCAACCAAAGCCACTTTCATGCCACAATCAATTGCATATGGGGTCGTGGAACTGACGTTTCATTAAACCCTCTTATAGAACCAAGGCTCCGACACCAAACTATTTATATTCACTTACAAATCCCTCTTGTTCCAAACAGTCTGTATGCATATGTACCTTTATAGTAAAATGATTGCAGTGTTTGTTTAACAAAACCGTATTTACCACCCCCAAACACACACACCACACCCACACCACACACACACGGATTTACCCTCTCGTATGTGTGATCATTTAATAACATTTCTATTACTTGTATCTGTATGTTGCCTCCTAACACTTAGATTGTAAGCTTTGCAGGGGCAAGGATTCTCATTCCCAATTTATAAGTGTAGTGCTGCACACTAATGCCATTTATATATTATGTATTTAATCATGCTTTCTTAACGACTGATGAATGAAATTGATTTAGTAATTTATTTTGATCATCTGTATAATGGCTGCACTTATTCCCCTGTTGTATAATCTGTGTATGGTATAATGTACAGGCTGAGTTATCAAGTGGCTCTTATACATCAAAAATATACATACCTATAACTGTATATAATTAGCTTTGTCCAAGTGCGCTAGTATAAAGTAAAGCACTAAGTTGTGATCTTCAAGTGGCCGTCTAATTAAAAACAGATACATAACATACTGTAAATCTGTAGTTGTTATAATGTACACGCTTGATGTGTCCAAGGTTGGTCGCTTATAAAACATATACATCTTACATCGTCAATCTTTACCATCTGATGGTATAAGTACAGCATGGGTACCCAAAGTGGTCCGGCTTATATAAATAAACATTTATTTACATACATACATGTATAATTGTATTGTGATTATAATGTACAGGCTGGTCTGTACCCAAGTGGCGCTATATAAATAAAATATACATAAATACTGTATAATCTGTATGATAATGTTAAGGCGGCTGTATCCCCAAGTGGCGCTATTCCATAAATAAAACAATTACATCATCTACTGTAGTAATCGTGTATTGTTTATAAGTCAGCGCTTGTGTACCACAAGTGCGCTATATAAATAAACACATATACATACATTATGATAATCTTATTTGTTTATTAATGTACAGACGCTTGTGTACCCAAGTGGCGCATATAAATTAAAACATGACATACATACTGTATAATCTGGATTGTTATAATTGTATAGTCGTGTGTACCCCAAGTGGCGGCTTATTAAATGTAAACACATATACAACATACTGTATCAATTGTAATTGTTATAATTGTACAGCGCTGTGTCCCAAGTGGCGCATATATAATCACATATACATACATACGGATAATCTGATGTTATAATGTACATCGCTGTGTGTCCCCAAGTGGCGCTGATAAATAAAAAACTTAAACATACGTAAATCTGTATTGTTAGTAATGTACAGTGTGTCCCCAGTCAGCTATGCTATAGAAATAATCATATACATACATACTGTAAATAATCGTATCGTTATAATGGTACACGCTGTGTACCCAGTGGCGCTATCAAATACACATGACCCTACATATACGTATTAATTGTTATTGTACAATGTTACGCGCTGTGTCCCATAGTGGCGCACATTTCACATAAACAGATACATACATACTGTATAATGGTGTATGGTTATAATGTACAGCGCTGTGTCACCAAAGTGGCGCTATATAAATAAAATATACTACATACTGTATACTCTGTATTGTCATTAATGAACGCTGTGTACCCAAGTGGCACTACATAAATTAAATATACATACAACTGTATAATCTGTATGTTATAATGTACAGCGCTGTGTCCCAGTGGAGCTATATATAAAAAAACAAAATAATACATACTGTTATAATCTGTATTGTTATAATGTACGCGCTTGCGTACCCAAAGTGGCGCTATATAAAATAAACATATAATACATTGTATACTCTGTAGTGTAAATGTACAGCGCTGTTACCAAGTGGGCTATATAAATAAACATTATTACATACGGGTACATACTGTATATATTGTATTGGTTATAATGTACAGCGCTGCGTACCCAAGTGGCGCTTATAAATAAACATATTACATACATTCTGTTGATCTGTATTGTATAATGATACAGCGCGCGTACCCAAGTGGCGGCTATATATAAAGAAACATTGATACATACATACTGTATAATCTGTATTTTTATAATGTTACAGCGCTTGTGTACCCAAGTGGCGCTATATATAAAAATAAACATATACATTACATACTGATTAATCTGATGGTATGATGTACAGCGTGCGTACCAATGGCGCTATTATAAATAAACTACATACATTACTGTATATATGTCGATTGTTATAATGTACATCGCGTGTGTACCAAGTGGCGCTATATAAATAACCATTATACATACATGACTGTATAATCGTTGTTATAAGTCACAGGGCGCGTCCCCAAGTGGCGCTATCTAAAATAAACATATACGAACATACTGTATAATCTGATGTTATAAGTACCGCGCGTGTCCCCCAAGGGCGTTGGCGCTATATAAATGATCATATACATAACATACGTGTATAATCTGTATGTTAATGTACAGCGCGTGTGTCCCCAAGTGGCGACTAGATAAATATAAATATACATACATACTGTCATAAGTCTGTCATTGTTATAAGGTCTAAGCGGTGGCTGTACCCAAGTGGCGCATATATGAAATAAACATTACATTTACATACTGATAATTTGTATTGTTATAATGCTACAGCGCTGTGTACCCAAGTGGCGCATATAAATAAACATATACATACTACTGTCTAATCGTATGTTATAAGTGCAGTGCTGTGCCCCCAAGTGGGCGCTATATATAAACATATACAATAACATAATGTATAATCGTATTGTAAATGTACATCGCTGTGTACCAAGTGGCGCTATATAAATAAACCTATACTACATACTGTATAATCTGTATTTGTATTAATGTGCAGTGCTGTGTCCCCAGTGGCGCTATATAAATCAAACATATACATAAATACTGTTAATCATGTATTGGTTATAATGTACAGCGCTGGTGTACCAAGTGGCGCTATATAATATAAAATATACATACATTACTGCTATCTCTGTTAGTTTATAATGTACAGCGATGGGTCACACAAGGGCGTAATAAATATAACATATACACTACATATGTCATAATCTGTATTGTTTATAGTGTACAGCGAGTGTACCCAATGGCGTACTAAAATAAATATATACTAACATACTGTTAATCTTATGGTTATAATGTGCAGCGCTGTGTCCCCAAGTGGCTATAAATAAACATCATACATCACGATACTGTATAATCTGTATGTTATAAGGTACAGCGCTGAGTACCAAGTGGCGTATATAAATAAAACATATTACAGACATATGTGTAATCTGTATTGTATAATGTACAGCGCTGGTTACCAAGTGCGCTATATAATAAACATATTACATACATACTGTATAATCTGTCTTGTCATAATGATACAGCGCTGTGTACCCAGTGGCCGATATATCAAATAAAATATACATACATTGTATAATCTGTATGTTATGATGTACAGCGCTGCGTACCCATGGGGCTATATAAATTAAACTAAATTACATTCTGAGTTATAATCTGTATTGTCTAATGTACAGCGATGTGTCCCCAAGTGGGCGCTATATAAATAAACATATACATACATACTGTATAATGGATGTTTAATAGTGCAGCGTGTGTACCCCAAAGTGGCGCATATAAATAAACATTATACATACATACTGTATAATCAGTATTGTTATAATGTGCAAGCCCGTTGGGTTTTCCCCCCCAAGTGGCCGTATATAAAATAAAACATATAAAACATACTGTATAATCTGATTGTTATAATGTGCAGCGTTGTGTCCCCAAAGTGGCGCTATAATACATCTAACATACATACTGTATAATTGTATTGTTATAATGTACAGCTGCTGGGTGATACCCAAGTGGCGCTATATAAATAAAACATATGCATACTACTGTTAACTGTTCTGTTATAATGTGACCAGTGCTGCGTCCCCAAGTGGCGCTATAATAAAAAAAAAAAACATTAATACATACTGTTCAATCTTATTTTATAATGTACAGCGCTGTTGTACCCAAGTGGCGCTATATAAATAAACTATACTAATAAGTATAATCTGTATGTATAATGTACAGCGCTATGTCCCCAAGTGGCGTATATAAATAAAACATATATTACATACTGTATAATCTGATTGTTATATGTACAGCGCTGCGTCCCCAAGCTGGCGCTTATATAAATAAACATATACATTACAGACTGGTATAATCTGTATTGTTATAATGTTACAGCGCTGCGTCCCCACAGTGGCACTCTATATAAACACAATACATACATAGTATAATCTGTAGTGGTTAAATAATGTACAGCGCTGTGTACCCAAGTGGACCTATATAATAAACATATACATAATACTGTATAATCTGTATTGTTATAATGTCACAGCGCTGTTTCCCCACATGGCGATATATAAATAACATATACAGACATACTGTTAATCTGTATTGTTATAATGTTACAGAGATGGTGTACCCAAGTGGCTCTATATAATAAAACATAGACATACATACTGGATATATCTGATTGTTGTATGTCAGCGCTGTGTCCCCAAGTGGCCGCTTATAATAAACATATACATACATAATACATATATGCTTGTGAAGGTTCTCTATTATCAAGGTCATGGTATACTGTTGTATTCAATTAGATCAACTGGACTTGAAATGTAGTTCTTGAATTCAAGAAACTACATTTCAAGTCCAGTTTGATCTAATTGATACAACAGATATAATACATATATTATGACACAAAAGAGAAGTTGTATTTGGGAAGGGGGGAGTTCATACATAGGGGGGCAGTGCTTAGACATCCCTGGTATCACCAATCAACTTTCAATTCATCAGAGATATTATGGAAATGTCTGGTTGCTATTGGTCGATCTTGGATACATGTATCAGGTTTTTTTTAACCCTCTGGGGGTAAATTTACAGAGACACATAGAAACATTTTCCTGTCTTAAAGTCACACTAACCCGTTTGCGAAAATCACCCCTGCAGCCACCGTAGGGGCTATTTATATATCCTGCTTGCAACTTTTTTTATCACGACTTTTTATCATTAGCTGATGTCCAAGGCCCAATTAGAATTTACCCTTAGCTGGGTACACACAGGTCGAAATTTCACCCCATTGTGCGGTCGATATTTATATCAACATTTACCTGTCCAATCGAATGTTTAATGTTCGATTGGGTCTTACCCCCTGCGTGACCGGGTGTACTACCCTCAATCCTATAGCCCAGCACAGGAAGGAAAGGGTGATGGTTTAAGACTGGTAAAAGCAATGTTGTAGTAAATGTGTCACAAGCTGTTATCTATGGTTTATCCTTTCTGCCGGGTGCCATTTCACTGCCTGACCTCATTTTCTGTGTCTCGGCCTCCAACTGGCTCCTGTCATTAAAAGTTTTTCTTGGCTACAAACTGACAACAAGGGACCTCCAAGATCTGAACCATTCAAGGTTTGGACACCCCAGGACAGACAACACCTAGGCCAGTAACTGAGACACTGGAAACTGTAAAGGAGATAGAGAGATCTTTGTGCTCAGTGGTTCAATGTCTTAGAGGTTGATGCAATTAGAGGTGCCAATGTTGTCTGCTATATTAATTTGTATCAACCAATCATATGTTAGATATTTAGAGGGTTACTGCAGTTAGATAAATCCGATTGGTTGCTGTGAAGTAATAGCACGTACAAACTTTTGTACCTTAATCGCATCAGTTTCTCTCTCTCAGTTGTTGGGGCATCTCCACCAGTTTAAACAATACACATAGAAAATCATACCGCAACCGAATCATCACCCAGATCCCCACTAATGTTGCCTCCCACCTACTGTACATTGAGTATCTCAACCTCCCCCGAACCCCCCTTCCTTCCCTTTTATATGCGTACAGCCTGTAAAGGGATGCTCGGCTGTTTGCTGGATTCCTGGGATAAATGTCACTTTCACTGGAAATGCTGTGTCATTGCACTTGCAAGTGTGTTTGGGTAATGACTTTGCGTCAGAATGTGAAAAGATAAAGTAATTATCAGGGTGTGTAATGGTTAAACGGACATTCATGCCCTGAAAGGTATATTAATCAATGTCCAAGATACATAATAAATAATCTACTTAATATTAATTATGTTTGTACTATTATTTATTGGCCGGGGGTTGTCAAGTGTGAGAAGTTCTGAAGGAACCTTAATTCACAATTGGACCAGCAAATGTTTTTTTTTTTTTTGTTTAATGCTAAAAAAACACACACTGTTGATGTAGGCCATCAATACTTCCGTGTTTGAAGGGCTATGACAATTTCTCCAGTGGAATATAACTTTAAAAGCGTATCTTAAAAGTATTACTAGTGTCTCGGGGTATTTGGTTGCCAATATGAGCTAAGATTATTACCAAGACATGCTGGGTTTAAAGAATTTGTGCAAGGACATTCATAGTGCCACAATAGTGCAAGAAAACTGCTTCTGCCAGGCTTCCTCTGTGCTTCAGCTCTATCTTAATACAGGAAAACCTGGCAGATGAAAACTGTACGTACTGGTGCTCCTCATGGTATTTGTAGGTAGTATTAATCAGTCCTACATCCCTGCCCCAGGTACTTTTTACTATTAAAAAATAACTGTTTACAGTATAGTTGTCCTTTAAGACCTGTGAAATTTGGCATAAAAAGTGGCATCCAGTCAAATACCAGTTCTATTCTTTAATATATGAACTGTGTCCGAATTATGGTATTAAAAAAATTTATTGTAGGAAATTATTTTCATTCCTATTAGCACAAAGAGATACAAGCCGATGGAGAGACTGCTCTCTGTTACTGGGTAATGCACACTGAGCATGTCTGATACAATGAATCAATCGTAGGGGCGTGGCATTTATTTATATGGACACTATACTGAAAAATAAATTTTCCTCATCTTAATCTATAAATAATTACAGTAAGTGGCACTTACTCTGAGGTTTGTGTTTTGCTGCATGCATTCAATCCAGCACATGTTTTGCTCCCTCTTTAACCACTCCCACTTCCATCTGACCTGACTTTTCCCACAAACTAACTGTCATAACAGCACACGCATACAGTTCAACTGTCAAAACTCTGTCATTTCCAGCTACAGCAAATCTGCTCACAGAAGAATAGATTATGAGAGCAAGGCACTTGAGTGACAGCTGAAATGTAAGATGTTTTAGAATGGATATCTAATAGGGGGCAGATCGACAAAATAATGGCACATGTTGATTGGGAAGTATTAAGTTTCCATTAATGGTCAATTTAAAACAATGTTTTTTTTTTCAGTATAGATGCCCTTTAATGTATATTTACAGGTATATGACTTCGGTTTGGGAAATAGAGAAGGGCATTGTGTTTGCTTAACCCACCAAATAAACATGTCCTTTCAGCATATAATTTGTATTATTTGTTTACTTTCAATACTACACAGTATTATAAAGCTGCAACATTTCTCAGAAATATGAGTGTGTCTAGAAGACAAGAGGACTCATAGATTAAAGGGGATCCTGAATAACGTTCTAGAATAATACAGTATGTGACAACCTTTTGCTATTATAATGGATCAGGAATAGAGTTTTTAATTTTATTCTCATTGGGAAAAGGACATTTGTTCATTGTATTAATTTGGTAGAATTTTCTAACAGCTGGCAATACTGATATTAAAACCCTCGTGGGACTTTTTTTTGTACAATGCAATATTTCAGTTTACAATTTAGGAGTTTATGTACTAAGCAGTGTAAACATTTGCCTGGGCAGTTAACTTGCAGCAGATGCTTTTTATTGGTCTACTACAGTTAGGTTACCCCTCATTGGTCTTGATATAAATAGAACATAAATCTGTTTAACTACTGTCAAAGCACAATAAGGTTTCAGTAGGAGAAATGTTTGTTTTAAAATATAGAACCCTTCCTATTACACTCAATTGTGTTCATTCATTCTATAGGATCCAGTGAAAGTTGCACCCCACTGCCCAAAAGCCATCTTCTTTACCTCAGCAGGGGCGGATTTAGATCTTACCGGCGTAAATTCCAACGGCTTCCATAAATATATGACCGCTATCGTATGTTTATGCCGAATGTTGGGTAGTAGATACCATGCGGATGATGCGGTAGTAAACTACTCTGGATTTGTTTTAACAATTGTTAAAGTCGTGGTATCCTTCAAACGATGGCCCTAGGAACCTGTAGGGACAAAAAAATGCGGTCTTGGCCCCATCCCTAAACGCCGACCACATCTAAACCACACCCATTTCTCTTTTTCGGGAAAAGAAAAAAAGACTATATAGGAGGTGGAGGGGTAGTGGGGAGATTGACAGTTGGCCTCACCCACAGGTACCCCTAAGCATGTGCTATTGTGCATGGTGGTAAATCCAGGTCTTCCCTCCACTAAAGGGGGCACATTTACCATGAAATTATTGCCACCTAAATCCCCTCTGTGCAAAATGCTATTTTGCTAACTCGGCTTTTAACGCCACTCTGCCAAGTAAAACGGTCATTTAACTGTATATTTCCAGGTGATTCATTACTATTCCCCAACGTTATTGCAAGAAGCTCGGAAATCCAAGAGACCAATTCTCGCTGCATTTCTACTGATTTACAAAGAAGCCAATGAATATTTAGTAGTCACAGTCAACAAATTGAACTTCTCACCTACAATGTGCAGAGTGGAAAAAAAGCCCTGATAAGTCATTGATTTATCTTTATTTAGAAGGACCAATAAAAAAAAGGAAATCGATGGTGTATTGCACAGGAGTTTTAAGGTTCCTTACCCAGTGCATTTAATCACGGGAATCCGGTTACCAGTTAAGAGAGCGCCCATTTATTTAATTAACTTAAAGGGATAGTATAAAATCCTATTATTTATATAGCTGAAAAAAACACAGCGGCCAGTATTTACCTTTGTAAAATACTGTCCACAGTAACAAACCATGTATTTGAGTAGAGAAACCCAAGGTTAAAGGGTAACTACAGCCCCATAATAAAATGTATATTCTGATAAAACATTAGAACTTCACAAACCACAATTCCTCGCCAGTCTTGTCTCTTCTAGTAATGACTGTCTCATTGGCTGTGACAGTGACGTCCCGACCAATGGCTGCATGACATTACTGAACGTCGGTTATGAGTGCGCTCTGCTACTAAGCCTACTCATAACTCGCTCTCAACTAAAGAGGAAAAGACGGGACTTCCAGCGAACGAGAGTGTTGGGGGGTAATGCTTCAAACATGTTATTTGGGGGCTGAACTGCCCTTTAAATATTATTCCTGTAAGCAGTCTTCCCTTTAAATTTTCAGATGGGCAAAAGTATTTACCTTGAAATGTATCAAATGTAAACGTTCTGTCATTGATTATGGATTTTAATGTCATTATTATTTTAGTAACAGGACTTTTGCTTAAAGGGCATGTCCACCATAAAAATAAAAATGTTCTGTAATGTAGCTTCCCCCCTCCCAACCCTAAGCACATTGTCCGTTTTTAAAAAAACTCCTGAGAACTTTACTTACCAGCCAGGGATCCCGCTGCCTTAGCCTCCAATGGAACTTTCAGGAACGGAGTTACATTGGGGGCTTGCCCAGTAGCGTGTCTGCGATTGGCTGAGAGTCAGTCAATCACAGATGCGGCTTCCGGCTATTGATTCAGCCCAGGGATCCCAGGCGTAAGTAGTTCTGTTTTTATTTTAATAATGGACAATGCGGTTAGGGTTGGGAGGAGGGAAGCTACATTACAGAAAATGGGTTTCACACTACACTAAAAGGACAATCTGATGGATCTAGATGGTGGGAGGCTGCACAGTGCATGTCATTCTACCTCCCGGAGGCTACAAGAGAGGCAGAAACTGTTATTCAGGAGACAGCTCCTACTCTTCACTGCCACGGAACATTTGGAGTAGAGGTGTAAGGATTTTTTAACACTAAACACTGGGGCCAGCATGGGGTTAAAATAGTTTTGGTGGTCGACATGCCCTTTAATCAACTCACTCTGACAGGAAGAACTCTGATGTCACTGTTTTCCACCAATCATTGTATAGAATGTCATAAAAACTGCTCTGCACACTCAACGAGGCTCTGTAGACCAGTATTGCTTGTGACACAAAAGGCCGATCCTGCAGGATATTTTGCCTATCACCACAATAGTAAAAGTTGACAGATTTAGGACTAAATTGTTATGTAAAGTGATGCTTTCCCCTCCCTCTCAAAAGTTTGCGACTTTGGCTGGGATGTCATCTGTGACTCCCATGACTGACAGTTGCTAAATGGAAAAACAGGAAGCAGAAAGAGAGGGAACAGAACATCAGGCAGAATTTCGGTTAGACTTACATCTTACAAATTTCAACTATTACAGTTTTATGGTGTGATTATCACAGTTTTTCATTTGAGGGATTTCTCTATATGAATGGAAACAACAACTCACAACATTGCATCCAGGGAATGCTGGGAGTTGTCATTTTCACACACGTGAGATTGGACATTCTAAATGAAATGCACTTCGGACACCATCAGGGTTATTCAATAAAAGTTCTTATCGTTTAAAATGGTGCTATTTTGCCCCAACCAATCAGATCTTATTAACATTTGAAAGCTAACATCTGATTGTTTGGGCAAAATTAGCACTATTTTAACGATAAGAACTGTTATTGAAACCCTGTTGTGCTTATTCACATCACTGTTATAAAGCGCACACCATGGAGAGTTCTTTTACATGCTGTTCGACTAGGAAGGAGCCTTGTAACAGACCTTGACAGTTTGTACTGAGAAGAGAACAAGGATAAATGGTCTTATTGTTAGACGAATGGGAGAGTTCGACTGCGCTGGTTTTCATGTGCAACCCGTAGTTTGTCAGTTGATCTTGGCCATTGTGGAAATGTCGTACCTGGTTTTTTAGCACCTTTGATTGGTCTGTTAGCGAGACACTTTCTCCATCATTATTATTCTAATGTAAGTAAAAGAAAAAGTTCTGTTTCAATGTAACCCCAAAATAGCTGGAAAAAAAACAAACTTTTTGCCTGGATCAAGATTCAGAACCAATTATTTAATTGTCTATAGGGGACTATGGCTGCACTCTAGGGCCTCTATTAAAATAGAGCTCTCTTATCTTTAAACAAGCCTACGACTCGTACTATCTACACTACCTGAATTCGGAGCTATTAGTCAATGGGGAGTGATAGTTCGAAAAGTGGGTGATTTACAGCTAAACTAACAATGGTAACTTACTGTAAGGCTGTAACACCTGGGAAATGGTTGGGGAACATGTCACTGTCACCAAAACCTGTTAAAACACTTCTTAAATGTGAGCGGGCAATGTCGGAATTTGCACAGCTACATTCGAGGGTTATAGCCAATACGAGGGTTAATGAACGATACTTTCAAGGGTTAGCGTAAATAGAACATAAATTCGAGGGTTTCCGAAATCGAACGATAGACTCGAGGATTAGCAGAGAAAACAATACTTTCGAGGGTAAGCAACGATACATTCTAGGGTTAGCGAATGGCTCGTAAATTCAATAATTCTCAAAACCGTGACGACAAACGCTCGAAAATTATGAAAGTCTGTAAAGTTCGAAAGCTGAGAATCCGGTCCGGGATAGTTCAAGAAGTCCGAGTCCATTCGGACTTGTTAAGTTTGTTCGAGTTCTAGTTCATCCCACTAAACCACTAAACCCGTGTGCTGCAGTACATTCATTGGCTTTTTTGGGATTAATAACAATGATTGCTCTGAATAACAGATCAGGTTGATACATTTGAAAATCCTTTGTGAAGTTACAAATCTCTGGATTGATGTCCTTATGTACCAACAATGGATCTTCTGGGAGAGAGGATGAACTTTGGACCTTATACAGACATAATGACTTCCGCAGTCCTTTATCCTTACAGCAGAGCATGGTTTTCTATAATGAATCCCATTGACATGAAGAGAAAATAATGTAGCACTGCCTCGCTCTAATCGCCGGATACAATGGAATACAAGTTAACATTTATTATGATCACAGATTGTACTGAACAATCTGCATAATGAATGGCGGATATGGCATCCTTTACTAGACAGATCCAGGTACAAATATAGATCTTTATTATTACACCAGCCAGATACTTGGCATTTATTCGAGGAAGAAGGAGTAAGACATGTATACCCCAGTTAGGCTAGGTTAATAGTAATGAATGACTAGAACACTTTGTCAAGGGAGAAACGTATACTATTAAATGATATGAATGAAGGTTAATAAATTTTATAATTGGATGATCAAAAAGCTTCTGGGTATTCATCACAAAGTTAAAAATTACTATTATAGACTATTTATATAGCGCCAACATCTTCCGTATCGCTAGCGCTTTACAATTACATGTATACATTCACATCAGGCCCTGCCCCGAAGAGCTTACAATCTAATCACTTTATGTACACATACAACCTATCAGTATGTCTTTATTATTGTGGGGGAAACCGGAGTGCCCAGAGGAAACCCACGCAAGCACGTGCGGATTATCTATCTATCTATCTATCTATCTATACTATCTATCTATCTACCGGTCTGTCTGTCGGGCGGGAAGCGTATCTAGAATCTATCATCATTATCCCATCTATCTACTAGGCTATATATCTAGTTATCTAGCTAGCTATAGAGCGCTGACGAGCATACAGGAAACAGCCAACACGAGCAGTCAGAAGCACGACGACAGTCACAGCATCACGAGCACAGCGAGCAACGGAGCAACGAGCGACGACGACATGCACCGCACGAGAGCGGACACAGCAATCCACAGCAGCACGCACGAGCAGCAGCGAGCGAGCGAGCGAGCGACGAGCGGGCGAGCACACAGCGAGCCACACCACCACACGACACTATCTATCTATCTATCTATCTATCTTATCTATCATCTATCTAATATATCTATCTGATCTAATCTATCATCTATCTACCAGATCTATCATCTATCTATCTATCATCTACGTCTATTCATTTATAATTAATCACTATCTATCACTACTATACTATCTATCTATCCATCAATTCCTCTATAATCATATCTTATCTATCTATCTATCTATCTATCTATCTATCTATCTATCTACTATATATCATTATCTATCATATATTTTATATCAATCACTATCTATCACATCTTCTATCAATCTATTAATATTTCTATCTATGTCTATATATCTATCACTATCTAGCCATAACTAACTATCATTATCTATCTATCTACATCTACCTTCACACACAACACATCTTTTAGTCTTTCTCCTGTGTTAAATGAGCCTTAGGCTCGTACATATCTATCATTATCTATCTATCTATGTCATACATCTATCTATCATCTATCTATCTATTATATCTATCTTGTCGCGGTCTGTCTGTGGGTCTATCTAGATCTAGTCTGTTATCTATATCTGTCTATATCTATCGATCTATTATCTATCTATCTCTACACCCAGCGAGAGAGACGAGCGAGCCGAGCGAGCGCAGCGACGCGAGCAGAGGCGAGGAGCTGAGCAGCGAGGAGCAGCGGGGAGAGAGCCCAGCGAGAGAGAGCATGACACGTAGACGAGGCTTAGGGCGACGGGAGCGGAGCGAGCGAGAGCGAGCGAGCGAGCGAGCGAGCGAGCGAGCGAGCGATGCGAGCGTAGCCATCAAGGCGCGAGTAAGCACGAGCGAGCGAGCTATTGAATTGATCAGATGAACACTATCTATCCATCTATTTAATTCTCAATTCACTATCTCATCAGTATTTCTATCAATTTATTAATCTTCTATCTATCTCTATATATCTATCATATCTATCCATAAACTATCTATCATTATCGATCTATTACATTTACCTCTCACACAAAACAATCTTTTAGTCTTTCTCTGTTAAACTGAGCTTAAGGCGCGTACAATCATCATAGATAGATAGATAGATAGATATAAAATAGACAGACAGACAGATAGATAGATAGATAGATAGATAGATAGATAGATAGATAGATAGATAACTAGGTAGATAGATAGACAGATAGATAGATATAAAATAGACAGACAGATAGATAAATAGATAGATAATGTACGAGCCTTAAGGCTCAGTTTAACAGGAGAAAGACTAAAAGATATGTTTTGTGTGAGAGGTAAATGTAGATAGATAGATAATGATAGATAGTTATGGATAGATAGTGATAGATATTGAAGAGTGTGCTTGTATAAAGAATTTGCTATCGATCTGTAACTTGGTGTATAAAAACCCTTAGATTGAAAAAAAACCCTTTGCTGTGACATTGAAGTTAAATTATTTTGGTTTTAAAGGAATTTTTTAAAGGAAATCCCCCTTAGTAGCATTCATCTCCCCTCCCCAAAACCAACTATTTTGGTGTTCGTGTTTGAATATTTTTCCATTTTCTTGAATTTTTAGCCATCTGCCTGTTTTATTGTTGGCAAAAGAAGCCATATTCCATGGCCATTTTAGCAAAACGCTTAAAGGAATATTGTCTTCTATCCAAAAAAAATGATTCCCGAATTTAAAACCTCACACATGTAAGTAAATAATAAGTAAATAATACAATAAGTAAATGCCCAATAGAATAAATATCAAAAATAATTCTGTTTTATTTACTGCATAGTAATTCCCATTTTGACGTTTGACAAGAAGTCAGCCATTGGATTCCGTCTTTCAGCGGAGGCCACTTAAATATTCGTATAGCATGCGCTTCGATTAACGCATCAGACACCGCAGTGCTCCTAGTGTGGCCACAACAATTGGGCACACACTAGTGAACGCTTTTTAACACGCAATCCGATTGTGATCAGTGTGTGTTAAAACACTTTGATGTGGCAGAGCCCTAGTTGAACTTACATAGTAACATAGTAACATAGTAATTAAGGTTGAATAAAGACATTCGTCCATCAACTTAACTTAACATTCAGGATATCCCATGTAAGAGAAACATATTACCCTGTGGGACTCTGTAGACTATGGTCTGTCTTGGGAACTTTAGGACCAGAGCCATAAAAGCACACTAGTGCATTCCCAAGGCAGGTAATAAATGACTCCTCAATTCATCCATCACATTCTGTGGGAGGACTTGATTGTCTCTGACAAGATATCTCTCTCTCTCTCCTCTCTCGTAGGCACAAAAATCCCTCATTTTCTCTTTTGTCTCCTCGATTGCCAACGGAAATTTGACCTTATTTATGGCATTAGTTTACCAGTTTCCAGTAGTGTAATTGTGATTACATATAACTAACTCACGTGGGGCTTATTTCCCTCTCTCCCATTGAAGTGAGTATGAAGTGAAGTGACCTGAAATTTTACCCTTAAAGGGAAAGTCCACCTGTCAAATAAAAAAAAATGTATAAGTAAATCACACCCCAAAAATAACATAATTAAGGGCATGTCCACCCCAAAACTAAAATTTAACCCACTACAAGCCCCACTCTGTAGTGATAAAAATCCTTACCTACATCCCAGATCCAAAGTATTCTCCTGTAAGTTCCCCCAAGTTAAAAATACTGACCATCAGGAGCCCTTCACTCAACCCCAACCTCCCTCTCCTCCCTTTTGCTTCCCTCCCCCTAGTGTAAATCTCCTTTCCCACAAAGTAGGGATAGTTTCCCCAGCCCCAACCGATAATATATTTGTCAGAAAGTCAGCAGAACTGCCAGCAGTGCGTCTGTGATTGGCTGCCTCTCAGCCAATCGCACACGAATGCTGTGGCTGGTCCCCTGCTTGCAGTTCATGCAAGCAGAAGGCGGGCATTGTGGCGGAGGATAGAGGGACGTGTAAGTACGATTGGGGGACTTATTGAAAATATAATATAGCGGTTGGAGCTGGGAGAACTAGCCCTACAGCATATCCAAAATTAGCAAAAGGGGTGGACATACCCTTTAAAAATATAGATATAGATAGATAGATAGATAGTATATACGAGCCTTAAGGAAGCGTTCGTTCGTACACATCCTGCATCGTGGGTCGGGACCCATGATCGCATGTGTGTACGAGCTCAGTTAACCAGTAACAGGAGAAAAACTAAAGATATGCTGTGGTGTGAGAGATAGATAGAACGGTAGATTGAAATAGATAGATAGATAGATAGATAGATAGATGATAGACGTAGATAGATAGATAGATAGTAGATAGATGGATAGATAGATAGATAGATAGATAGATAGATAGATAGATAGATAGATGATAGATAGATAGATAGATAGATAGAGAGAGAGTGATAGATAGATAGATGGATAGATGATAAATAGATAGATAGATAGTACGGTAGATTGATAATAAATAGATAGATAGATATATGATAGATAGATAGAGATAATAGATAGAATTAATAGATATATAGATAGATAGATAGATAGAGAGTAGATAGATAGATTAGATAGATAGAAGATAGAAGATGATAGTTGCTAGATATATAGATAGATAGATAGATAGATAGATAGATAGATAGATAGATAGATAGATAGATAGATAGATAGATAGAAATAGATAGATAGATAGATAGTGATAGAGAATGTACAAGCCTTAAGGCTCAGTATAACAGGAGAAAGACTAAAAGATATGCTGTGTGGAGAGATAGAACGTAGATAGATAGATAATGATAGATAGTTATGGATAGATAGTGATAGATATATAGAGAATGGAGATAGATAGAAAGATAAATATATTGATAGAAAGATAGTGATAGATAGTGAATGATATATAAATAGATGGATAGATAGATAGATAGACATGATAGATAGATAATGATAGATAGTTATGGATAGATAGTGATAGATATAGATAGAAAGATAAATAGATTGATAGAAAGATAGATAGTGATTGATATATAAATAAATGGATAGAAGATAGACAGATAATAGATGTGATAATAGATGAATTGATGATAGATAGATAGATAAAGCTAGTGATAGATAGATAGTGATTGATATATAAATAGATGGATGGATAGATAGATGATAGATGATGATAGATAGACAGATAGATAGATAGACAGATAATAGATAAACAGAAGAATAGATAGACAGACAGACAAATAGACAGACAGACAGATAGATAGATAGATAGATAGATAGATAGATAGATAGATAGATAGATAGATAGATAGATAGGTAGACATAGATAGATAGATAATGATAGATAATGTACGAGCCTTAAGGCTCAGTTTAACAGGAGAAAGACTAAAAGATATGTTTTGTGTGAGAGGTAAATGTAGATAGATAGATAATGATAGATAGTTATGGATAGATAGTGATAGATATATAGAGATAGATAGAAAGATTAATAAATTGATAGAAAGATACTGATAGATAGTGATTGATATATAAATAGATGGATAGATAGTGATATATAGAGAGATAGATAGATAGATAGATAGATAGATAGATAGATAGATAGATAGATAGATAGTAATAGCTAGTAATAGATATATAGTGATTGATATATAAATAGATGGATGGATATATAGATGATAGATAGATAGATAGATAGACGTAGATAGATAGATGGATGGATAGATAGATAGATAGATAGATAGATAATAGATAGATAGATAGACAGATAAATAGATAAACAGATAGATCTAGATAGACAAACAGACAGACAGACAGACAGACAGATAGATAGATAGATAGATAGATAGATAGATAGATAGATAGATAGACATAGATAGATAGATAATGATAGATAATGTACGAGCCTTAAGGCTCAGTTTAACAGGAGAAAGACTTAAAAGATGTGTGTGCGTACGAGGGGTAGAGTATGATAGTAGATAATGAGAGAAGTTATGGCTAGATAGTGATAGATATATAACATAGATAGAAATATAATAGATGTGATAGGGAAAGATGAGTGATAGAATAGTGATTGATAATAAAATAGATGGCTAGATTAATGTATCTATAGTGATACGATAGATAGATAGATAGTAGATGATAGATAGATAGATAGATAGTGATTAATAGAGGAATTGATGGATAGATAGATTTAGTAATAGCTGTAGATGATAGGTAATATAGTGATAATCTAGAAAGGTTTGAAATATAGTTAGATAGTACCGATGAAGATGATGAAAGATAGATAGATAGATAGAGTAGATAGTAAGATGGATGGTAATGGATAGTATGATAAAGTAGATAGATAGATATATGATAGATAGATAGATAGAGAAGAGAGATAGATGATGATAGATCAGATAGGATAGATAGATAGATAAAAGATAAGATAGATGATAGGATGTGATAGGATGTGAAGATAGATAGATGATAGACAGAAGATAGATGGATAGATAGATAGATAGATAGATAGATAGATAGATAGATGATAGATAGATAGATAGATAGGTGATAGATAGTTAGATAGATAGATGATAGATAGTGATAGATAGATAGATAGATAGTGATTAATAGATGAATAGATGGATAGATGGATAGATATTAATAGCTAGTGATAGATAGACAGATAGATAGATGATAGATAAATAGATATATAGATAGATAGATAGTGATTAATAGATGGATAGATTGATAGATAGATATACAGACAGACAGACAGACAGGTAGATAGATAGATAGATAGATAGATAGATAGATAGATAGATAATCCGCACGTGCTTGCGTGGGTTTCCTCTGGGCACTCCGGTTTCCCCCACAATAATAAAGACATACTGATAGGTTGTATGTGTACATAAAGTGATTAGATTGTAAGCTCTTCGGGGCAGGGCCTGATGTGAATGTATACATGTAATTGTAAAGCGCTAGCGATACGGAAGATGTTGGCGCTATATAAATAGTCTATAATAGTAATTTTTAACTTTGTGATGAATACCCAGAAGCTTTTTGATCATCCAATTATAAAATTTATTAACCTTCCATTCATATTCATTTAATAGTATACGGTTTCTCCCTTGACAAAGTGTTCTATGCATTCATTACTATTAACCTAGCCTAACTGGGGTATATACATGATCTTACTCCTTCTTCCTCGAGATGAATGCCAAGTATCTGGCTGGTGTAATAATAAAGATCTATATTTGTACCTGGATCTGTCTAGTAAAGGATGCCATATGCGCCATTCATTATGCAGATTATTGTTCAGTACAATCTGTGATCATAATAAATGATTAACTTGTATTCCATTGTATCCGGCGATTAGAGCGAGGCAGTGCTACATTATTTTCTCTTCATGTCAATGGGATTCATTATAGGAAACCATGCTCTGCTGTAAGGATAAAGGACTGCGGAAGTCATTATGTCTGTGATAAGGTCCAAAGTTCATCCTCTCTCCCAGAAGATCCATTGTTGGTACATAAGGACATCAATCCAGAGATTTGTAGTAACTTCACAAAGGATTTTCAAATGTATCAACCTGATCTGTTATTCAGAGCAATCATTGTTATTAATCCCAAAATAAAGCCAATGATATGTACTGCAGCACACGGGTTTAGTGGTTTAGTGGGATGAACTAGAACTCGAACAAACTTAACAAGTCCGAATGGACTCGGACTTCTTGAACTATCCCGGACCGGGATTTCTCAGACTTTCGAACTTTACAGACTTTCGATAATTTTCGAGCGTTTGTCGTCACGGTTTTGAGAATTATTGAATTTACGAGCCATTCGCTAACCCTAGAATGTATCGTTTGCTTACCCTCGAAAGTATTGTTTTCTCTGCGCTAATCCTCGAGTCTATCGTTCGATTTCGGAAACCCTCGAATTTATGGTTCTATTTACGCTAACCCTTGAAAGTATCGTTCATTAACCCTCGTATTGGCTATAACCCTCGAATGTAGCTTGTGCAAATTCCGACAATTGCCCGCTCACATTTAAGAAGTGTTTTAACAGGTTTTGGTGACAGTGACATGTTCCCCAGACCATTTCCCAGGTGTTACAGCCATTTACAGTAAGTTACCATTGTTAGTTTAGCTGTAAATCACCCAGACTTTTCGAACTATCACTCCCCATTGACTAATAGCTCCGAATTCAGGTAGTGTAGATAGTACGAGTCGTAGGCTTGTTTAAAAGATAAGAGAGCTCTATTTTAATAGAGGGCCCTAGAGTGCAGGCCATAGTCCCCTATAGACAATTAAATAATTGGTTCTGAATCTTGATCCAGGCAAAAAAGTTTGTTTTTTTTCCAGCTATTTTGGGGGTTACATTGAAACAGAACTTTTTCTTTTACTTTACATTAGAATAATAATGATGGAGAAAGTGTCTCGCTAACAGACCAATCAAAGGTGCTAAAAAACCAGGTACGACATTTCCACAATGGCCAAGATCAACTGACAAACTGACGGGTTGCACATGAAAACCAGCGCAGTCGAACTCTCCCATTCGTCTAACAATAAAGACCATTTATCCTTGTTCTCTTCTCAGTACAAACTGTCAAGGTCTGTTACAAGGCTCCTTCCTAGTCGAACAGCATGTAAAAGAACTCTCCATGGTGTGCGCTTTATATACAGTGATGTGAATAAGCACATACAGGGTTATTCAATAACAGTTCTTATCGTTAAAAATAGTGCTAATTTTGCCCCAAACAATCAGATGTTAGCTTTCAAATGTTAAATAAGATCTGATTGGTTGGGGCAAAATTAGCACCATTTTAAACGATAAGAACTTTTATTGAATAACCCTGATGGTGTCCGAAGTGCATTTCATTTAGAATGTCCAATCTCACGTGTGTGAAAATGACAACTCCCAGCATTCCCTGGATGCAATGTTGTGAGTTGTTGTTTCCATTCATATAGAGAAATCCCTCAAATGAAAAACTGTGATAAATCACACCATAAAACTGTAATAGTTGAAATTTGTAAGATGTAAGTCTAACCTGAAATTCTGCCTGATGTTCTGTTCCCTCTCTTTCTGCTTCCTGTTTTTCCATTTAGCAACTGTCAGTCATGGGAGTCACAGATGACATCCCAGCCAAAGTCGCAAACTTTTGAGAGGGAAGGGGGAAAGCATCACTTTACATAACAATTTAGTCCTAAATCTGTCAACTTTTTACTATTGTGGGTGATAGGCAAAATATCCTGCAGGATACGGCCTTTTAGTGTCACAAGCAATACTGGTCTACAGAGCCTCGTTGAGTGTGCAGAGCAGTTTTTATGACATTCTATACAATGATTGGTGGAAAACAGTGACATCAGAGTCTTCCTGTCAGAGTGAGTTGATTAAAGGGCATGTCGACCACCAAAACTATAATTTAACCCCATGCTGGCCCCAGTGTTTAGTGTTAAAAAATCCTTACACCTCTACTCCAAATGGTTCCGTTGCAGTGAAGAGTAGGAGCTGTCTTCCTGAATAACAGTTTCTGCCTCTCTTGTAGCCTCCGGGAGGTAGAATGACATGCACTGTGCAGCCTCCCACCATCTAGATCCATCAGATTGTCCTTTTAGTGTAGTGTGAAACCCATTTTCTGTAATGTAGCTTCCCTCCTCCCAACCCTAACCGCATTGTCCATTATTAAAATAAAACAGAACATTACTTACCAGCCTGGGATCCCGTGGCTGAATCAATAGCCGGAAGCCGCATCTGTGATTGACTGACTCTCAGCCAATCGCAGACACGGCTACTGGGCAAGCCCCCAATGTAACTCCGTTCCTGAAAGTTCCATTGGAGGCTAAGGCAGCGGGATCCCTGGCTGGTAAGTAAAGTTCTCAGGAGTTTTTTTAAAAACGGACAATGTGCTTAGGGTTGGGAGGGGGGAAGCTACATTACAGAACATTTTTATTTTTATGGTGGACATGCCCTTTAAGCAAAAGTCCTGTTACTAAAATAATAATAGGACATTAAAATCCATAATCAATGACAGAACGTTTACATTTGATACATTTCAAGGTAAATACTTTTGCCCATCTGAAAATTTAAAGGGAAGACTGCTTACAGGAATAATATTTAAAGGGCAAGTTCAGCCCCCAAATAACATGTTTTGAAGCATTACCCCCCAACACTCTCGTTCGCTGGAAGTCCCGTCTTTTCCTCTTTAGTTGAGAGCGAGTTATGAGTAGGCTTAGTAGCAGAGCGCACTCATAACCGATCGTTCAGTAATGTCATGCAGCCATTGGTCGGGACGTCACTGTCACAGCCAATGACTGACAGTCATTACTAGAAGAGACAAGACTGGCGAGGAATTGTGGTTGTGTAAGTTCTAATGTTTTATCAGAATATAACATTTTATTATGGGGCTGTAGTTACCCTTTAACCTTGGGTTTCTCTACTCAAATACATGGTTTGTTACTGTGGACAGTATTTTACAAAAGGTAAATACTGGCCGCTGTGTTTTTTTCAGCTATAATAAATAATAGGATTTTATAACTATCCCTTTAAGTTAATTAAATAAATGGGCGCTCTCTTAACTGGTAACCGGATTCCCGTGATTAAATGCACTGGGTAAGGAACCTTAAAAACTCCTGTGCAATACACCATCGATTTCCTTTTTTTTATTGGGTCCTTCTAAATAAAGATAAATCAATGACTTATCAGGGCTTTTTTTCCACTCTGCACATTGTAGGTGAGAAGTTCAATTTGTTGACTGTGACTACTAAAATATTCATTGGCTTTCTTTGTAAATCAGTAGAAATTGCAGCGAGAATTGGTCTCTTGGATTTTCCGAGCTTCTTGCAATAACGTTGGGGAATAGTAATGAATCACCTGGAAAATATACAGTTAAATGACCGTTTTACTTGGCAGAGTGGCGTTAAAAAGCCGAGTTAGCAAAATAGCATTTTGCACAGAGGGGATTTAGGTGGCAATAAATTTCATGGTAAGATGTGCCCCCCTTTAGTGGAGGGAAGACCTGGATTTACCACCATGCACAATAGGCACATGCTTAGGGGTACCTGTGGGTGGAGGCGCAACTGTCAATCTCCCCACTACCCCTCCACCTCCTATATAGTCTTTTTTTCTTTTCCCGAAAAAAGAGAAATGGGTGTGGTTTAGGATGTGGTCTGCGTTTAGGGATGGGGCCAAGACCGCATTTTTTTGTCCCTACAGGTTCCTAGGGCCATCGTTTTGAAGTGATACCACGACTTTAACAATTGTTAAAACAAATCCAGAGTAGTTTACTACCGCATCATCCGCATGGTATTCTACTACCCAACATTCGGCATAAACATACGATAGCGGTCATATATTTATGGAAGCCGTTGGAATTTACGCCGGTAAGATCTAAATCCGCCCCTGCTGAGGGTAAAGAAGATGGCTTTTGGGCAGTGGGTGCAAACTTTCACTGGATCCTATAGAATGAATGAACACAATTGAGTGTAATAGGAAGGGTTCTATATTTTAAAACAAACATTTCTCCTACTGAAACCTTATTGTGCTTTGACAGTAGTTAAACAGATTTATGTTCTATTTATATTCAGAGACCAATGAGGGGTAACCTAACTGTAGTAGACCAATAAAAAGCATCTGCTGCAAGTTAACTGCCCAGGCAAATGTTTACACTGCTTAGTACATAAACTCCTAAATATGTAAACTGAAATATTAGCATTGTACAAAAAAAAGTCCCACTAGAGGGTTTAATATCAGTATTGCCAGCTGTTAGAAAATTCTACCAAATTAATACAATGATACAAATGTACTTTTCCCAATGAGAATAAAATTAAAAAGCTCTATTCCTGATCCATTATAATAGCAAAAGGTTGTCACATACTGTAATTATTCTAGAACGTTATTCAGGATCCCCTTTAATCTATGAGTCCTCTTGTCTTCTAGACACACTCATATTTCTGAGAAATGTTGCAGCTTTATAATACTGTGTAGTATTGAAAGTAAACAAATAATACAAATTATATGCTGAAAGGACATGTTTATTTGTTGGGTTAAGCAAAACAATGCCCTTCTCTATTTCCCAAACCGAAGTCATATACCTGTAAATATACATTAAAGGGCATCTATACTGAAAAAAAAAACATTGTTTTAAATTGACCATTAATGGAAACTATAATACTTCCCAATCACCACTGTGCCATTATTTTGTCGATCTGCCCCCTATTAGATATCCATTCTAAAACATCTTACATTTCAGCTGTCACTCAAGTGCCTTGCTCTCATAATCTATTCTTCTGTGAGCAGATTTGCTGTAGCTGGAAAGATGACAGAGTTTTGACAGTTGGAATGCTGTATGCTGTGTGCTGTTATGACAGTTAGTTTGTGGGGAAAAGTCAGGTCAGATGGAAGTGGGAGTGGTTAAAAGAGGGAGCAAAACATGTGCTGGATTGAATGCATGCAGCAAAACACAAACCTCAGAGTAAGTGCCACTTACATGTAATTATTTATAGATTAAGATGAGGAAAATTTATTTTTTCAGTATAGTGTCCATATAAATAAATGCCACGCCCCTACGATTGATTCATTGTATCAGACATGCTCAGTGTGCATTACCCAGTAACAGAGAGCAGCTCTCCGATCGGCTTTGTATCTCTTTGTGCTAATAGGAATGAGAAAATAATTTCCTACAATAACATTTTTTTAATACCATAATTCTGGGACACAGTTCATATATTAAAGAATAGAACTGGTATTTAGACTGGATGCCACTTTTTATGCCAAATTTCACAGGTCTTAAAGGACAACTATACTGTAAACAGTTATTTTTTAATAGTAAAAAGTACCTGGGGCAGGGATGTAGGACTGATTAATACTACCTACAAATACCATAGAGGAGCACCAGTACGTACAGTTTTCATCTGCCAGGTTTTCCTGTATTAAGATAGAGCTGAAGCACAGAGGAAGCCTGGCAGAAGCAGTTTTCTTGCACTATGTTGTGCACTATGAATGTCCTTGCACAAATTCTTTAAACCCAGCATGTCTTGGTAATAATCTTAGCTCATATTGGCAACCAAATACCCCGAGACACTAGTAATACTTATTAAGATACGCTTTTAAAGTTATATTCCACTGGAGAAATTGTCATAGCCCTTCAAACACGGAAGTATTGATGGCCTACAATCAACAGGTGTGTTTTTTTAGCATTAAACAAAAAAAAAAAAAAACATTTGCTGGTCCAATTGTGAAATTAAGGTTCCATTCAAGACTTCTCACACTTGACAACCCCCGAGCCAATGAAATAATAGTACAAACATAATTAATATTAAAGTAGATTATTTATTATGTAGCTTTGACATTGATTAATATACCTTTCAGGGCATGAATGTCCGTTTAACCATTACACACCCTGATAATTACTTTATCTTTTCAACATTCTGACGCAAAGTCATTACCCAAACACACTTGCAAGTAGCAATGACACAGCATTTCCTAGTGAAAGTGACATTTATCCCAGGAATCCAGCAAACAGCCGAGCATCCCTGTTACAGGCTGTACGCATTATAAAAGGGAAGGAAGGGGGGTTCGGGGGAGGTTGAGATAAACTCAAATGTACAGTAGGTGGGAGGCAACATTAGTGGGGATCTGGGTGATGATTCGGTTGCGGTATGATTTTCTATGTGTATTGGTTAAACTGGTGGAGATGCCCCAACAACTGAGAGAAGGAGAAACTGATGCGATTAAAGGTACAAAAGTTTGTACGTGCTATTACTTCACAGCAACCAATCGGATGTTATCTAACTGCAGTAACCCTCTAAATATCTAACATATGATTGGTTGATACAAATTAATATAGCAGACAAACATTGGCACCTCTAATTGCATCAACCTCTAAGACATTGAACCACTGAGCACAAAGATCTCTCTATCTCCTTTACAGTTTCCAGTGTCTCAGTTACTGGCCTAGGTGTGTCTGTCCTGGGGTGTCCAAACCTTGAATGGTTCAGATCTTGGAGGTCCCTTGTTGTCAGTTTGTAGCCAAGAAAAACTTTTAATGACAGGAGCCAGTTGGAGGCCGAGACACAGAAAATGAGGTCAGGCAGGGAAATGGCACCCAGGGCAGAAAGGAATAAACCATAAGATAACAGCTTGTGACACATTTACTACAACATTGCTTTTACCAGTCTTAAACCATCACCCTTTCCTTCCTGTGCTGGGCTATAGGATTGAGGGATAGTACACCCAGGTCACGCAGGGGGTAAGACCCAATCAGAACATTGAAAACATTCGATTGGACAGGTAAATGTTGATATAAATATCGACCGCACAATGGGGTGAAATTTCGACCTGTGTGTACCCAGCCTAAGGGTAAATTCTAATTGGGCCTTTGGACATCAGCTAATTGATAAAAAGTCGTGATAAAAAAAGTTGCAAGCAGGATATATAAATAGCCCCTACGGTGGCTGCAGGGGTGATTTTCGCAAACGGGTTAGTGTGACTTTAAGACAGGAAAATGTTTCTATGTGTCTCTGTAAATTTAGCCCCAGAGGGTTAAAAAAAACCTGATACAATGTATCCAAGATCGACCAATAGCAACCAGACATTTCCATAATATCTCTGATGAATTGAAAGTTGATTGGTGATACCAGGGATGTCTAAGCACTGCCCCCCTATGTATGATACTCCCACCATTCCCAAATACAACTTTCTCCTTTTGTGTCTACATATATGTATTATATCTGTTGTATTCAATTAGATCAACTGGACTTGAAATGTAGTTCTTGAATTTCAAGAACTACATTTCAAGTCCAGTTGATCTAATTGAATACAACAGATATACCATGACCTGGATGAATGAGAACCTTCACAAGCATATATGTATTATGTATGTATATGTTTATTTATATAGCGCCACTTGGGGACACGCGCTGTACATTACAACAATACAGATTATACAGTATGTATGATATGTTTATTATATAGGAGCCACTTGGGTACACAGCGCTGTACTGTACTTATAACAATACAGATTATACAGTATGTATGTATATGTTTATTTATATAGCGCCACTTGGGGAAACAGCGCTGTACATTATAACAATACAGATTATACAGTATGTATGTATATGTTTATTTATATAGCGCCACTTGGGTACACAGCGCTGTACATTATAACAATACAGATTATAGTATGTAGATATGTTTATTTATTAGTGCCACTTGGGGACGCAGCGCTGTACATTATAACAATACAGATTATACAGATGTATGTATATGTTTATTTATATAGCGCCATTGGGACGCAGCGCTGTACATATAAACAATACAGATTATACAGTATGTATGTATATGTTTATTTATATAGACGCCACTTGGGGACATAGCGCTGTACATTATACAATACAGATTATACTGTATGTATGTATATGTTTATTTATATAGCGCCACTTGGGTACAACAGCGCGTGTACATATAAAATACAGATTATACAGTATGTAGTATATGTTTATTTATAAGCTGCCACTTGGGGACGCAGCACTGTACATTATAACAATACAGATTATACAGTATGTATGCATATGTTTTATTATATAGCGCCACTTGGGTACACAGCGCTGTACATTATAACAATACAGATTATACAGTATGTATGATAGTTATATAGCGCCACTTGGGGACACAACGCTGCACATTATAAATACAGATTATACAGTATGTATGTATATGTTATTTATATGCGTCCACTTGGGGACCAGCGCTGCACATTATAACAATACAGATTATACAGTATGTATGTATATGTTTATTATATAGCGCCACTTGGGGACACAGCGCTGCCATTAAACAATACAGATATACAGTATGTATGTATATGTTTATTTATATAGCGCCACTTGGGGACACATCGCTGTACTTATACAATACAGATAACATATGTATGTTTATTTAGTTTATTATATAGCGCCACTTGGGTACGCAGCGCTGTACATCATAACATACAGATTATACAGTATGTATGTATATGTTTTTATATAGCGCCACTGGGTACACAAGCGCTGTACATTATAACAATACAGATATACAGTATGTATGTATATGTTTATTATATAGCGCCACTTGGGTAAGCAGCGCGTGTACATTATACAATACAGATTACACAGTATGTATGTATATGTTTTATTTATATAGCGCCACTTGGGTACGCAGCGCTGTACATTATAACAATACAGATTATACAGTTGTATGTATATGTTTATTTATATAGCGCCACTTGGGGACACAGCGCTGCACATTATAACAATACAGATTATACAGTATGTATGTATATATTTATTTATATAGCGCCATTGGGTACACAGCGCTGTAATATAACAATACAGATTATACAGTATGTAGTATATGTTTATTTATTACGGGCCACTTGGGAACACATCGCTGTACATTAAACAAACAGATATACAGTATGTATGTATATGTTTATATATTAGCGCCACTTGGGTACACGACGCTGGTACATTATAACAATACAGATTATACAGTATGTATGATATGTATTTATATAGCGCCACTTGGGACACAGCACTGCAACATTATAACAATACAGATTATACAGTAGTATGTATATGTTTATTTTATATAGCGCCACTTGGGTACACAGCGATGTACATTATAACAATACAGATTATACAGTATGTATGTATATGGTTTATATATAGCGCCACTTGGGGGCACAGCACTGCACATTATAACAATACAGATTATACAGTAGTATGTATAGTGTTATTTATATAGCGCCCACTTGGGACACAGCGCTGTACATTATAAACAATACAGATTATACAGTATGTATGTATATGTTTATTTATAGCGCCACTTGGGTACACACCGCTGTACATTATAACAATACAGATTATACAGTATGTATGTATATGTTTATTTATATAGCGCCCACTTGGGGACCACAGCGCTGTACATTATAACAATACAGATTACAGTATGTATGTATAGTTTATTTATATAGCGCACTGGGGGACACAGCGCTGTACATTATAACAAACAGATTATACAGTATGTATGTATATGTTTATTTATATAGCGCCACTGGGGACGCAGCACTGTACATTATAACAATACGGATTATACAGTATGTATGTATATGGTTATTTATATAGCGCCACTTGGGTACACAGCGATGTACATTATAACAAACAGATTTACAGTATGTATGTATAGTTATTTATATAGCGCCACTGGGTACGCAGCGCTGTACATCATAACAATACAGATTATACAGTATGTTGTATATGTTTTTTATATAGCGCCACTTGGGTACCACAGCGCTGTACATTATAAAAATACAGATTATACAGTATGTATGTATATGTATTTATATAGCGCCACTGGGTACGCACGCCTGTACATTTATACAATACAGATTACACAGTATGTATGTATATGTTTATTATATAGCGCCACTTGGGTACGCAGCGCCTGACATTAAACAATACAGATTATACAGTATGTACCGTATGTATATGTTTATTTATAGACGCCACTTGGGTACACAGCGTGGTACATTATACAATACAGGAGATACAGTATTTGTATGTATATGTTTATTTATATAGTGCCACTTGGGGACACAGCGCTGTACATTATAACAATACAGATTATACAGTATGTATGTATATGTTTATTTATATAGTGCCACTTGGGGACGCAGCGCTGTACATTATAACAATACAGATTAATACTTAATGTATGTATATGTTTATTTATATACGCCACTTGGGTACACAGCTCTGTCTCATAACATACAGATTATACGTATGTATGTATATGTTTATTTATAAGCGCCACTTGGGTACGCAGCGCTGTACATTATACAATACAGATTATACATTGTATTTATATGTTTATTTATATACGCCACTTGGTACCAGCGCTGTACTTATCAATACAGATTATACAGTATGTGTTATGTTTATTTATATAGCGCCACTTGGGACACAGCGCTGACATTATAACAATACAGATTATACAGTATGTATGTATATATGTTATTTATATAGCGCCACTTGGGACACGCAGCGCTGTACATTATAACAATACAGATTATACAGTATGTATGTATATGTTTATTATATAGCGCCACTTGGGGAACACTCGCTGTACATTATACAATACAGATTATACGTATGTATGTATATGTTTATATATATAGCGCCACTTGGTACACAGCGCGGTACATTAAACAATACAGATTATACAGTTGTATGTATATGTTTATTTATAGTAGCGCCACTTGGGGACGAGCACTGACATTATAACAATACAGTTATACAGTATGTATGTAATGTTTTATATTTATAGCGCCACTTGGGTACACAGCGTGTACATTATAACAATACAGATTTACGTATGTATGTATTGTTATATATATAGCGCCACTTGGGCACAGCACTCTGCACATTATACAATACAGATATACAGTATATGTATATGTTTATTTATATAGCGCCACTTGGGTACACAGCGCTTACAATTATAACAATACAGATTATACAGTTGTATGTATATGTTTTTTTAAGCGCCACTTGGGACCACACCGCTTACATTATAACAATACAGATTATACAGTATGTATGTATATGTTTATTTTATAGCGCCACTTGGGGACACAGCGCTGTACTTAAACAATACAGATTATACATTATGTTATGATTGGTTTATTTATATAGCGCCACTTGGGACACAGCGCTGTACATTATAACAATACAGATTATACAGTAGTATGTAATGTTTATTTATATAGCGCCACTTGGGGACCAGGCCTGTACATTATAACAATACGATTATACAGTATGTATGTATATGTTTTATATAGCGCCACTTGGGTCACACACGTGTACATTATACAATACAGATTACAAGTTGTTTGTATATGTTTATTTATATAGCGCCACTTGGGTACGCACCGCTGTACATATAACAATACAGATTATATGTCTAGTTATATGTTTTTATTTAATAGCGCCACTTGGTACACGCGCTTACATTATAAAATCAGATTATACAGTATGTATGGTATATGTTTATTTATATAGCGCACTTGGGGCACAGCGCTGTACATATACAATACAGATTTACACTATGTATGTATATGTTTATTTATATAGCGCCACTTGGGTACAGCCTGTACATTTAACAATACATTATACAGTATGTATGTATATGTTTATTTATATAGCGCCACTGGGTACACAGCGCTGTACATTATACAATACAGATATACAGTATGTATGTATATTTTTTATTTATAGCGCCACTTGGGTACGCAGCGCTGTACATTATCAACTACAGATTTATACAGTATGTATGTATATGTTTATTTATATAGCGCCACTTGGGGATGCAGCGCTGTACATTATAACAATACAGATTATACAGTATGTATGTATAGTTTATTTATATAGCGCCACTTGGGGATGCAGCGCTGTACATTATAACAATACAGATTATACAGTATGTATGTATAGTTTATTTATATAGCGCCACTTGGGTACGCAGCGCTGTACATTATAACAATACAGATTATACAGTATGTATGTATATGTTTATTTATATAGCGCCACTTGGGTACACAGCGCTGTACATTATAACAATACAGATTATACAGTATGTATGTATATGTTTATTTATATAGCGCCACTTGGGTACCAGCCTGTACATTATAAACAACAGATTATACAGTATGTATGATATGTTTATTTATATAGCGCCACTTGGGTACCCCAGCGCTGTACATTATAACAATACAGATTATACATATGTATGTATGATTTATATAGCGCCACTTTGGGACACAGCGCTGACATTATAACAATACAGATTATACAGTATGTTATATATGTTTATTTATATAGCGCCACTTGGGGACCCACGCTGCACATTATAACAATACAGATTATACAGTATGTATTTATATGTTATTTATATAGCGCCACTTGGGTACACAGCGCTGCACGTATAACAATACAGATTATACAGTATGTATGTATATGTTTATTTAATATAGCGCCACTTGGGACACATCGCTGTACATTAAACAATACAGATTATAACGTATGTATGTATATGTTTAATTTATATAGCGCCACTTGGGACGCAGCGCTGTACATATAACAATACGATATACAGTATGTATGTATATGTTTATTTATATAGCGCCACTTGGGACACAGCGCTGTACATTATAACAATACAGATTATACAGTATGTATGTAATTTTTATTTATATAGCGCCACTTGGGTACGCGCTGTACATTATACAATACAGATTAACAGTATGTATGTATATGTTTTATTTATATAGCGCCACTTGGGTACCAGCGCTGTCCATTATAACAATACAGATTATACAGTATGTATGTATATGTTTATTATATAGCGCCACTTGGGGACACAGCGCTGCACATTATAACAATACAGATAATACAGTATGTATGTATATGTTTATTTTATAGCGCCACTTGGGTACACACGCTGTACATATAACAATACAGATTATACAGTATGTAGTATATGTTATTTTATACGCCACTTGGGGACCCACGCTGTACATTATAACAATACAGATTATACAGTATGTATGTATATGTTTATTATATAGCGCCACTTGGGTACACAGCGCTGTACATTATAACAATACAATTATACAGTATGTATGTTATGTTTATTTATATAGCGCCACTTGGGTACCAGCCTGCACATTATACAATACAGATTATACAGTATGTATGTATAGGTTTTATTTATATAGCGCCACTTGGTACACAGCGATGTACATTATAACAATACGATTATACAGTTATGTATGTATATGTTTATATATAGCGCCACTTGGGGCCAGCCTGCACTTATAACATACAGATTATACAGTATGTATGTATATGTTTATTTATATAGCGCCACTTGGGTACACAGCGCTGTACATTATAACAATACAATTATACAGTATGTATGTATATGTTTATTTATATAGCGCCACTTGGGTACACAGCCGCTGTACATTATAACAATACAGATTATACAGTATGTATGTATATGTTTATTTATTAGCGCCACTTGGGGACCAGCGCTGTACATTATAACATACAGATTATACAGTATGTATGTATATGTATTTATATAGCGCCACTTGGGGACACGCGCGGTACATTATAACAATACAGATTATACAGTATGTATGTATATGTTTATTAATGCGCCACTTGGGGACGCGCCTGTACATTATAACAATACAGATTTACAGTATGTATGTATATGTTTATTTATATAGCGCCACTTGGGTACACAGCGTGTACATTATAACAATCAGATATACAGTATGTATGTATATGTTTATTTATATAGCGCCACTTGGGTACCACGCTGTACATATAATACAGATTATCAGTATGTATGTATATGTTTATTATATAGCGCCACTTGGGTCACAGCGCTGTACATTATAAAAAATACAGATTATACAGTATGTATGTATATGTTTTTTATATACGCCACTTGGGACGCAGCGCTGTACATTATACAATACAGATATACAGAATGTATGTATATTTTATTTATATACGCCACTTGGGTACCAGCGCTGTACATTATAACAATACAGATTATACAGTATGTTATGTATATGTTTATTTATATAGCGCCACTTGGTAACACGCTGTACATTATACAATACAGATATACAGTATGTAGGTATATGTTTATTTATATAGCGCCACTTGGTACGCAGCGCTGTACATTATAACAATACAGATTATACAGTATGTATGTATATGTTTATTTATATAGCGCCACTTGGGGACACAGCGCTGTACATTATAACACTACGATTATACAGTATTATGTATATGTTATTTATTAGTGCCACTTGGGTACACAGCGCTGTACATTATACAATACAGATTATACAGTATGTATGTATATGTTTATTATATAGCGCCACTTGGTGACACAGCGCTGTACATTATAACATACAGATTATACAGTATGTATGTATTGTTTATTAATATGTGCGCCACTTGGGACACAGCGCGTACATTTAACAATACAGATTATACAGTATTATGTATTGTTATTATATAGCGCCACTGGGTACACAGCGCTGTCACATTATAACAATACAGATTATACAGTATGTATGTATAGGTTTATTTTATAGCGCCACTTGGGGACACAGCTTGTACATTATACAATACAGATTATACAGTATGTATGTAATATTTTATTTATAGCGCCACTTGGGACACAGCGTGTACATTATAACAATACAGATTATCAGTATGTATGTATATGTTTATTTATATATCGCCACTTGGGACACAGCGCTGTACATTATAACAATACATTATACAGTATGTATGTATATGTTTATTTATATAGCGCCACTTGGGTACACACGCTGTACATTATAACAACAGATTATACAGTATGATGTCTGTTTTAATTTATATGGCGCCACTTGGGTACACAGCGCTGTACATTATAAAAATACAGATTATACAGTATGTATGTATATGTTTATTTATATGGCGCCACTTGTGGAAGCAGCATGTACATCATTATAACAATCAGATTATACAGTATGTATGATATGTTTATTTATAAGCGCCACTTGGGGTACACAGCGCTGTACATATAACAATACAGATTATTACAGTATGTATGTTTAATGTTTAATAGCGCCACTTGGGTACACAAGCGCTGCACATTATAAAATACAGATATACATGTATGTATGTATATGTTTATTTATAGCGCCATTGTCGGACACAGCGCTGTACATTATAACAATACAGATTATACAGTATGTATGTATATGTTTATTTATATAGCGCCACTGGGACACAGCGCTGCACATTAAACAATACAGATTATACAGTATGTATGTATATGTTTATTTTATAGAGCCACTTGGGGACAAACGCTGTAATTATAACAATACAGATTATACAGTAGTAATGTATATGTTTATTTATATAGCGCCACTTGGGTAGCAGCGCTGTACATATAACAATACAGAATACAGATGTATGTATAGTTTATTTTATATACGCCACTTGGGTACACAGCGCTGTACATTATAAAATACAGATTTTACAGTATGTATGTATATGTTTATTTATATAGCGCCACTTGGGTACCCAGCGCTGACATTATACAATACAGATTAACAGTATGTATGTATATGTTTATTATATAGCGCCACTTTGGGACCAGCGCGTACATTATAACAATACAGATTAACAGTATGTATGTATATGTTTATTTATATAGCGCCACTTGGGACCAGGCTGCACATTATAAACAATACAGATTATACAGTATGTATGTAATATTTATTATATAGCGCCACTTGGGTACAGCGCTGTACATTATAACAATACAGATTATACAGTATGTTATGTATATGTTTATTTATATAGCGCCACTTGGGAACACACGCTGTACCTTATAACAATACAGATTACAGTATGTATGTATATGTTTATATTATAGCGCCACTGGACCAAGCGCTGTACATTATAACAATACAGATTATACAGTATGTATGTATATGTTTATTTATATGCGCCACTTGGGGACAGCACTGCACATTATAACAATACAGATTATACACGTATGTATGTATAGTTTATTTATATAGCGCACTGGGACACAGCGCTGTACATTAACAATACAGATTATACAGTATGTATGTATATGGTTATATATTATATGCGCCACTTGGGGGCGACAGCATGCACATTATACAATACGATTATACAGTGTATGTATAGTTTATTTATATAGCGCCACGGTGGTACCAGCGCTTACATTCATAACAATACAGATTATACAGTATGTATGTATAGTTTATTATATAGCGCCACTTGGGTACACACGCTGTACATTATAACAATACAGATTATACAGTAGTATGTTATATGTTATTTATAGCGCCACTTGGGGACACAGCGCTGTACATTATAACAATACAGATTAACAGTATGTATGTATATGTTTATTATATAGCGCCACTTGGGGACACAGCGGCTGTACATTATAACAATACAGAGTATTACAGTATGTATGTATATGTTTATTTATATATCGCCACTTGGGACCAGCACTGTACATTATAACAATACAGATTATACAGTAGTATGTAATGGTTATTTATATAGCGCCACTTGGGTCCACAGCGTGTACATTATAACAATACAGATTTACAGTAGTATGTTATGTTATTATATAGCGCCACTTGGGACCAGCGCTGTACATATAACAATACAGATTACAGTATGTATGTATATGTTTATTATATAGCGCCACTTGGACACAGCGCTGTACATTATAAAATACAGATTATACAGTATGTATGTATATGTTTATTATATATAGGCCACTTGGGACCAGCGCTGTACATTATACAATACAGATTAACAGTATGTATGTATATTTATTTATATAGCGCCACTTGGGACCAGCGCTGTACATTATAAAACATACAGTATAACAGTAGTATGTATATGTTTATTTATAGCGCCACTTGGGTACACAGGGTGTACATTATACAATACAGATATACGTATGTATGTATATGTTTATTATATAGCGCCACTTGGGACCAGCGCTGTACATTATAACAATACAGATTATACAGTATGTATGTATATGTTTATTTATATAGCGCCACTTGGGGACACAGCGCTGTACATTAACAATACAGATTATACAGTATGTATGTATATGTTATTTATTTAGGCCACTTGGGGACACAGCGCTGTACATTATACAATACAGATTTACAGTATGTATGTATATGTTTATTTATATAGCGCCACTTGGGACACAGCGCTGTACATTAAACAATACAGATTATACAGTATGTATGTATATGTTTATTTATTAGCGCACTTGGGTACACAGCGCTTGTACATTTAACAATACAGATATACAGTATGTATGTATATGTTTATTATATAGCGCACTTGGGTACACAGCGCTGTACATATAACATACAGATTATACAGTATGTTGTATGTTTATTTTATAGCGCACTTGGGGACACAGCGCTGTACATTATAACAATACAGATTATACAAGTATGTATGTATATGTTTATTTATATAGCGCCACTTGGGGACAGCGTTGTACATTATAAACAATCAGATTAAGACAGTATGGTATGTATATGGTTATTTATATAGCGCCACTTGGGGTACACAGCGCTGTACATTATAACAATACAGATTGTACAGTATGTATGATAGTTTATTTATATAGGCCACTTGGGTACACAGCGCTTACATTATAAAAAATACAGATTATACAGTATGTATGATATGTTTATTATTATAGCGCCACTTGGGTACACAGCGCTGTACATTATAACAAACAGATTATACAGTATGTGTATATGTTTTTTTATATAGAGCCACGGGTTTACACAGCGCTGTACATTATAACAATACAGATTATACAGTATGTAAGTATATGTTTATTTATATAGCGCCACTTGGGGACACAGCGATGTACATTATAACAATACAGATTATACAGTATGTATGTATATGTTTTATTTATATAGCCCACTGGACCAGGCTCACATTATAAATACAGATTATACAGTATGTATGTATATGTTTATTTATATAGCGCCACTTGGGGACACAGCGCTGCATCTTAAACAATACAGATTATACAGTATGTATGTATATGTTTATTTATATGCGCCACTTGGGGACACATCGCTGTACATTATACAATACATATATACAGTATGTATGTATAGTTTATTATATAGGCGCCACTTGGGTACGCAGCGCTGTACCAATCATAACAATACAGATTATACAGTAATATGTATATGTTTTTTTATATGCGCCACTTGGGTACACAGCGCTGTACATTATAACATACAGATTATACAGTATGTATGTATATGTTATTTATTAGCGCCACTTGGGGTACGCAGCGCTGTACATTATACAATACGATTACAAGTACATGTATGTATATGTTTATTATATAGCGCCACTTTGGGTACGCCAGCGCTGTACATTAAACAATAAGATTATACAGTATGTTGTATATGTTTATTTATATAGCGCCACTTGGGGACACAGCGCTGCACTATAACAATACAGATTATACAGTATGTATGTATATATTTATTTATATAGCGCCACTTGGTACCAGCGCTGTACTAAATACAATACAGATTATACAGTATATGTATATGTTTATTTATATAGCGCCACTTGGGAACACACGCTGTACATTATAACATACGATAATACAGTATGTATGTATATGTTTATAATATTAGCGCCACTTGGGTACACAGCGCTGTACATATAACTATCAGATTTACAGTATGTATGATATTGTTTATTTATATAGCGCCACTTGGGAAGACAGCACTGCAACATTATAACAATACAGATTATACAGTATGTATGTATATGTTTATTTATATAGCGCCACTTGGGTACACAGCGTGTACATTATAACAATACAGATTATACAGTATGTATGTATATGGTTTATAATAGCGCCACTTGGGGGCACAGCACTGCACATTATAACAATCCAGATTATAGTATATGTATATGTTTTATTTATATAGCGCCACTTGGGTACACAGCGCTGTACATTATAACAAACAGATTATACAGTATGTATGTATATGTTTATTTATAGCGCCACTTGGGTACCACCGCTGTACATTATAACAATACAGATTATACAGTATGTATGTATATGTTTATTTATATGCGCCACTTGGGGACACAGCGCTGTACATTATAACAATACAGATTATACAGTATGTATGTATATGTTTATTTATAGACGCCACTTGGGGACACAGCCGTACATTATAACTACAGATTATACAGTATGTATGTATGTTTATTTATATAGCGCCACTTGGGGACGCAGCCTGTACATTATAACAATACGGATTATACAGTATGTATGTATATGGTTATTATATAGCGCCACTTGGGTACACAGCGATGTACATTATAACAATACAGATTAAGACAGTATGTATGTATAGTTTATTTATATAGCGCCACTTGGTACGCAGCGCTGTACATCATAACATACAGATTATCAGTAGTATGTATTGTTTTATTATATAGCGCCACTTGGGTACACAGCGCTGTACATTATAAAATACAGATTATACAGTATGTATGTATATGTTTATTTATATAGCGCCACTTGGGTACGCAGCGCGTACATTATACAATACAGATTACACAGTATGTATGTAAATGTTTATTTATATAGCGCCACTTGGGTACGCCTCTGTACATTATAACATACAGATTATACAGCGTATGTAGTATATTGTTTATTTATATGCGCCACTTGGGACACAGCGCTGTACATTATACAATACAGATAACAGTATGTATGTATATGTTTATTTATAGCGCCACTTGGGTACGCAGCGCTGTACATTATAACAATACAGGATTATACAGTATGTATGTATATGTTTATTATATAGCGCCACTTGGGACACAGCGCTGTACATTATAACAATACAATATACAGTATGTATGTATATGTTTATTTATGTAGTGCCACTTGGGGACACAGCGCTGTACATTATACAATACAGATATACAGTATGTATGTATATGTTTATTTATATAGCGCCACTTGGGGACACAGCTCGTACATTATACAATACAGATTATACAGTATTTATGTATATGTTTTTTATTAGCGCCACTTGGGGACACAGCGCTGTACATTATACAATACAGATTATACAGTATGTATGTATATGTTTATTTATAGCGCCACTTGGTACACAGCGCTGTACATTATATAACAAACAGATTAACATATGTATGTATATTTTATTTTATATAGCGCCACTTGGGTACACAGCGCTGTACATTATAAAATACAGATTATCAGTATGTATGTATATGTTTATTTATATAGCGCCACTTGGGACACCGCGTGTACATTATAACAATACAGATTATACAGTATGTATGTATATGTTTATTTATATAGCGCCACTTGGGGACACACGCTGTACATTATAACAATACAGATTAACAGTATTGTATGTATATGTTTATTTATAGCGCCACTTGGGTACACAGCGCTATCATTATACAATACAGATTATACAGTAGTATGTATATGTTTATTATATAGCGCCACTTGGGTACCCAGCGCTGTAACTATAACAATACAGATTATACAGTATGTATGTATTTTATTATTTAATAGCCCCACTTGGGTACACAGCGCTGTACATTATAACAATACAGATTACAGTATTATGTATATGTTTATTTATTTAATAGCGCACACTTGGGATACAGCGCTGTACATTATACAATACAGATTATCAGTATGTATGTTATTGTTTATTTAATATAGCGCCACTTGGTAACCAAGCGCTGTACATTATAACAATACAGATTATACAGTATGTTGTATTAAGTTTATTTATTTATATAGCGCCACTTGGGTACACAGTGCTGTACATTATAACAATACAGATTGTACAGTATGTATGTATATGTTTATTTATATAGCGCCACTTGGGTACACAGCGCTGTACATTATAACAATACAGATTATACAGTATGTATGTATATGTTTATTTATATAGCGCCACTTGGGTACACAGTGCTGTACATTATAACAATACAGATTATACAGTATGTATGTATATGTTTATTTATAAAGAGCCACTTGGATACGCAGCGCTGTACATTATACAATACAGATTATACAAACAAGGGGATAAGTGCAAGCCATTATACAGATAGATAAAAATTAAATTAAATACAATTTCATAAATCGGTTAAGAAAGCATATAAATAAATTATATATAAATGGATATAGGTGCAACATACCTTGATAAATTGGGAATGAGATCCTTGCCCCGAAGAGCTTACAATCTAAGTGTGAGGGACAACATACAGATACAAGTAATAGAATTGTTATTAAATGATCACACATACAGAGGGTTAATAGGCTGTGTGTGTGTGTGTGTGTGTGTGTTTGGGGTGGTACGGTTATTGTGTTAAACAAACACTGCATCATTTTACTATAGGTACATAGCATGACAGCTGTTAGAACAAAGGGGGATTTGTAAGTGAATATAAAATTGGCTGTCGGAGCCTTGGCTATAGGGGTTAATAGAATCAGTTCCAGACCCAATTCAATTGCAGATGCTTTGTCCTGCACCGAGCAATGATCTTATCAACTACCCCAGTCAGTTCAGTGTTTGCACCTATGAGAATGGGAGGGACAGACGGTGGAAGTGAACTGAGCCCTTCCATCTGCAGCTGCTGTAGGATCTCCCCATTGAACCAGCAATATCTGCCTGCAGTACCTCCAGCTCTCCCAGTCAGTGCTGAGCAGAGAGACAGTGCACATGGAATCAGCTCTGAGCTGTCCTAGGTGCTGAAGTGAAAAGGAGAATTGGGCATCTGCAAGAGAAGTCTCCACAATGCAAGGAAGGAAGCTGCCAGCCAATGCCTTATCCATCTTACCTGGTCGAACGGGAAGACTTTTCGCTGCAATATTGACTCTTTAAAGGAAAGTGCCCAAGCAGGAGGTAAATCAAAGATATTTCTTTCTATCCGTACCCTAACCCTGTCTCTTTTATGGCTGAAAGGGTTAATATTTTGATTCTGCTATAAGGTGACATTGTTTCCTCTTTCTATTTATTCCCATTGCTCCTTGCAGAGGGTCGAATGGAATCTCTACCCACACGGGAAAGTTTTTAAATGGAGACACTTTTTTTTTTTTACATTTGTTTTTCTTTGATCCACGATACGGCGGAAAGTTTATCAGTTGGGATATAACGAAACGAAGGGTAAATACGAAGATCAGAAGGAATATCTGCCAGCGCCACGTTAAACCTGAAGCTTTAAAAGTCTCCGTTGTGACAAAAAGAAAAACAAAATCGCTGTCTAGAGTCATTGATTTTCAAAGAATTCCCCCAGAACAATCAGGAAACGTAAATAGATTTTCTCCGTCCAGCCGTGAAACGCACGTTTATGGACGCAAAATACTGAATGAAAAAAAAAATAACACATGAATCATGTACTATGGTCCTTTAAAAACAGGAAGAAGCTGAATGAAGAACCACTAGGATCCAACGACCTGTTTATTATAAAAGATTAAACACACACACACACACATATATATAAGGGGCAATGGCAGAATGAGGAACATAACTATCTGCTCTGTCCTACTAAAGAACTTGGAGGAAATCAATTGAATTCTATTCTCTGAGCTGTAGACTTATGAATTTTGATCCAATGCCTTTCTACCCTATGAGGCGCTGGCTGCTGTCACCCTGTTCGGTGGTGTTGAAATTTGGATGATGTCTGGCAGGAGAACTAAAAATTGCTGCTGCTTGCTGCCCATTAACGAAGACAACGGACGTTTTCTACTCCTGGCTATTTTCATCATCCTTTACCTGATTGCTGGGGCTACAGTGTTTTCCACCATCGAGAGCCCATCCGAAACGGTGGCCAATAACCGCTGGGATACCGTAATGAGAAACTTTAGCCATTCCTTTAACATCAGCCTCCTTGAACTTAGGTCTTTCCTGAAAGATTATGAAGCAGCAATGGCCGCCGGGATTAGGGCTGATGCCCTGAGACCTCGTTGGGACTTCACCGGAGCGTTATACTTTGTCGGAACAGTTGTGTCAACTATTGGTAAGATCTGTTGGCTTTGCGTGCCTTAAACGCTGTACAGAAGGCTGGGCTTGAAGTAGGATAAAGATGGGGTTTGAATTGGGCCCCTAAAATTATTTTGCCTGGTTTACAGGCCAGAAACTAGTTTTTAATAATAACAATGTAACCCTTGTCTTGTAATGTATGTAATCCCTACACAGTACTGAGAACTCTGCAGTTACTGCCCCTTCCATAGCTCAGTGAGCTCAGACATGCTCTGTTTGTTTCACCCAAGGAGATAATAATTCAGCTTCTTTGTGAAAGGGCAAGGGCTTCCTGTAGTAGAAGATTTTATTGAATTCAAACAGGTATAACATTAGTAAGGAATTATATAGAAAGCCAAGTGATATATCATTTTAATCTGCAGTTTCTGGCCTTTATGTCAAGCAAAAAATAGTTTTTAGGTGGACTTGGAAGCATGTCCAAGTTCTACCTCCTCCCCATAGCTCTGCAGTGTCGTTATACATAAAATAGTTTGTTTTGTTCAACAACAGCAATTTAACATGCACTGCTAACAGCTTGGACTTGATTTTAAACAATATAGATGTTTATTTTTAAGGGTGCAGTGTCCTGATATAATAAACCTCTGATTGGCTGGTTAGAGAAGGAGAGCTCATGTGAAGATCTGCAAAGATCGCAATTACAACTGTTTGGCTTGGGGAGATAGTGGGTTAAATGCACATAGTGGAGTGTGGACAGGAAAGGGTTAATATGCACTGTTAGGAAGGAGACTGGTTTATAACAGAAGCCACACAGCGGCGAGAGGGTTAACTGTTGTCTGAGAGATGGGAAGGGGTGGATGGAAGATGCACTCTGGGGTTAAGTTAGGGGAGACACGTTAAATACAATGTGACAGAAATGGGTTAACTGTGCTGGGAGGGTTAGAATTAACCCATTACTTGAAACAGAGAAATTAAATTTATTGTGGGGATAAAAAAAGAAATGAAACCAATTCACCAGGGGGATAACAAGATGTTATTGTTAAAGGAAGGAGGGTGAACATGTACAATGTGGGGAAAGGAAGAAGATTTAAATGAGATACAGTAAGGGATGGAAAGGGTTAAGGTGTGGGATTGTTTACACACACAGTCACACACACACACACACACACACACACACACACACACATGTACACACGCACAAACAGGAGAAGGAGGTGTTAAAAATATGAATAGAGCGAGAGAATGAATTAAAGAAAAACACAAAGTAAAGGGTAAGTGTAGCCCAGTTTTAGAAATACTACACGGGAAAGGGTTAATATTCATGGATTGAGTGTGTGTCATGGAAGTGGTGTTCATGGGAGAGAGAGGCTGTAAAGTGATACGTTTTTATGACTACAGTGTGTGTGTGTGTGTGTGTACAACACCTTGCCCTGTACTGGTTTGTGTTTCCGGCCATGTGGTTACATCCCATTGGTCTCCCCCTATGGAAACATTCACTTTCCCAGGCAGCTCTGTGTGTTGACAGGTCCCTGCAAAACCCTTCACAGCAGATTATTTAGAATTCACTATTTGATGGATACGTGGCGTTAAACGTGCCCCTGTGTCCTGTCCCTCATGGAGCTGTCACCTCATCGCTTTAAAGTGATGGTGTATAAAATGCACATACTGCAAGGCTAAGTACAGGTTAATTAAATGTACGCTGCATGGCTACATTCAAATCAGTGCAGCCTGCATCATGTTTTTGAAATAGAGATGGACGAACTTTCCATATAGTTCGAAAGTTCGAATACGGACCCATTAAAGTCAATGGGAGTCAAATAGTTCGAAAGGTTCTAATGAAATACAATTAAAATATCAATGGTAACTTAATGTAAATGGCTGTGGGACCTGGGAAATGGTCTGGGGAACATGTTCAAATATCCAGGACTTTCCAAAACTCGATTTTACTCTCACACACGCTACTTTCGAGCTTTCGCGTTCGAACATAACTATCCCATAAACGACTTGCGAATTCGATAATTCGATATTTACTCGCGTATTGGTATAATAGACATTTTACTCACATATTCGTTAATCCGATATTTACTCGCGTATTGGTATAATAGACATTTTACTTGTATATTCGATAATTCGATATTTACTCGCGTATTGGTATAATAGACATTTTACTTGTATATTCGATAATTCGATATTTACTCGCGTATTGGTATAATAGACATTTTACTCACATATTCGATAATTCGATATTACTAGCGTATTGGTATAATAGAATTTGTACTCTGCGATTCGATATTCGATATTTACTCGCGTATTGTATAATAGACATTTTACTTGTACTATTCGATTAATCTCGTATTTACTCGCGTATTGGTATAATAGACATTTACTTGTTATTCGTAATTCGATATTACTCGCGATTGGTATAATAGACATTTTACTTGTATATTCGAGATTTACTCGCGTATGGTATATAGATAGCATTTTATCGCGATTCGATATTCGATATTTACTCGCGTCATTGGTATAATGACATTTACTCGCGGATTCGATATTTGAATTTACTCGCGTATTGGTATAATAGACATTTACTCACGGATTCGATATTCATATTTACTCGTGTATTGGTATAATAGACATTTTACTGTATATTCGATAATTCGATATTTACGCAGATTGGTATAATAGACATTTACTGTATATTCGATATTACTCGCGTATTGGTATAATAGAATTTTACTGTATTATTCGATATTCGATATTTACTCGCGTATTGGTATAATAGACATTACTTGATATTCGATATTTACTCGCGTATTGTATAACAGACATTTTACTCGCGGATTCGATATTCGATATTTACTCGCTTATAGGTATAATAGACATTTTACTCGCGGATTCGATATTCGATATTTACTCGCATATTGGTATAATAGACATTTTACTCGCGGATTCGATATTCGATATTTACTCGCTTATTGGTATAATAGACATTTTACTTGCGGATTCGATATTCTATATTTACTCGCGTATTGGTATAATAGACATTTTACTTGTATATTAATTCGATAATCGATATTTACTCGCGTATTGGTATTAGAGACATTTTACTTGTATTTATTCGTATATTTACTCGGGTATTGGTATAAATAACATTTTACTCCGATATCGATATTCAAATTACTCGCGTATTGGTATAATAGACATTTTACTCGTGGATTTGATATTCGATATTTACTCGCGTATTGGTATAATAGATATTTACTCGCAGATTCGATATCATATTTACTCGCGATTGGTATAATAGACATTTTACTCGTCGATTTTCGATATTCGATATTTCTCGCTTATGGTATAATAGACATTTTACTCGTGGATTTGATATTCGATATTTACCTAACTCGCGTATTGGTATAATAGACATTTTACTCGCAGATTTCGATATTCAATTTACTCGCGTATGGTATAATAGACATTTACATCGTGGATTTGATATTCGATATTTACTCGCGTATTGGTATAATAGACATTTTACTCTACATATTCGTTAATTTGATATTACTCGCGTATTGGTATAATAGACATTTTACTCGCAGATTCGATATTCAATATTTACTCGCGTATTGGTATAATAGACATTTTACTCGCAGATTCGATATTCAATATTTACTCGCGTATTGGTATAATAGACATTTTACTCGCAGATTCGATATTCAATATTTACTCGCGTATTGGTATAATAGACATTTTACTCGCAGATTCGATATTTGATATTTACTTGCGCATTGGTATAATAGACATTTTACTCGTGGATTTGATATTCGATATTTACTCGCGTATTGGTATAATAGACATTTTACTCACATATTCGTTAATTTGATATTTACTCGCGTATAGGTATAGTAGACATTTTACTCGTGGATTCGATACTCGATATTTACTCGCGTATTGGTATAATAGATATTTTACTCACAGATTTGATATTAGATATTTACTCGCGTATTGGTATAATAGATATTTTACTCGCATATTCGATAATTCGATATTTAATCGCGTATTGGTATAATAGACATTTTACTCGCGGATTCGATATTTACTCGCGTATTGGTATATAGATATTTTACTAGCAGATTCGATATTCGATATTTACTTGCGCATTGGTATAATAGACATTTTACTCGTGGATTCGATACTCGATATTTACTGGCGTATTGGTATAATAGACATTTTACTCACACATTATAACAATACAGATTATACAGTATGTATGGATATGTTATTATAAAGAGCCACTTGGATACGCAGCGCTGACATTATACAATACAGATTATACAACACAGGGGATAAGTGCAAGCCATTATACAGATAGATAAAAATTAAATTAAATACAATTTCATAAAATGCGTTAAGAAAGCATAAAAAAATTATTATAAATGGATATAGGTGCAACATACCTGATAAATGGGAATGAGATCCTTGCCCGAAGAGCTTACAATCTTAAGTGTGAGGGACAACATACAGATACAGTAATAGAAGTGTATTAAATGATCACACATACAGAGGGTAATAGGTTGTGTGTGTGTGTGTGTGTGGGTGTTGGGGTGGTACGGTTATTGTGTTAAACAAAACACTGCATCATTTGAATATAGGTACATAGCATGACAGCTGTTAGAACAAAGGGGGATTTGTAAGTGAATATAAAATTGGCTGTCGGAGCCTTGGCTATAGGGTAATAGAATCAGTTCCAGACCCAATTCAAATGCAGAGCTTGTCTCCACCGAGCAATGATCTTATCAACTACCCCAGTCAGTTCAGTGTTTGCACCTATGAGAATGGGAGGGACAGACGGTGGAAGTGAACTGAGCCCTTCCATCTGCAGCTGCTGTAGGACCCCCATTGAACCAGCAATATCTGCCTGCAGTACCTCCAGTCTCCCAGTCAGGCTGAGCAGAGAGCAGTGACATGGAATCAGCTCTGAGCTGTTCCTAGGTGCGTGAAGTGAGTGAAAAGGAAGAATTGGGCATCTGCCAAGAGAAGTCTCCACAATGCAGGAAAGGAAGCTGCAGCCAATGCCTTATCCATCTACCTGGTCGAAACGGGAAGACTTTTCGCTGCAATATTGACTCTTTAAAGGAAGTGCCAAGCAGGAGGTAAATCAAAGATATTTCTTTCTATCCGTACCCTAACCCGTCTCTTTTATTGCTGAAGGGTTTAATATTTTGATTCTGCTATAAGGTGACATTGTTTCCTCTTTCTATTATTCCCATTGCTCCTTGCAGGGGTCGAATGGAATCTCTACCCACACGGGAAAGTTTTTAAATGGAGACACTTTTTTTTTTTTACATTTGTTTTCTTTGATCCACGATAAGGCGAATGAGTTTATCAGTTTGGGATATAACGAAACGAAGGTAAATACGAAGATCAGAAGGAATATCTGCCAGCGCCACGTTAAAACCTGAAGCTTAAAAGTCTCCGTTGACAAAAAGAAAAACAAAATCGCTGTCTAGAGTCATGATTTTCAAAGAATTCCCCAGAACAATCAGGAAACGTAAATAGATTTTCTCGTCCAGCCGTGAAAACGCACGTTTATGGACGCAAAATACTGAATGAAAAAAAAAATAACACATGAATCATGTACTATGGTCCTTTAAAAACAGGAAGAAGCGAATGAAGAACCACTAGGATCCAACGACCTGTTTATTAAAAGATTAACACACACCACACCCACACACACATAATATAAGGGGCAATGGCAGAATGAGAACAAACTATCTGCTCTGTCCTACTAAAGAACTTGGAGGAAATCAATTGAATTTCTATTCTCTGAGCTGTAGACTTATGAATTTGATCCAATGCCTTTCTACCCTATGAGGCGCTGGCTGCTGTCAACCTGTTCGGTGGTGTTGAAATTTGGTGATGTCTGGCAGAGAACTAAAAATTGCTGCTGTGCTGCCACTTAACGAAGACAACGGACGTTTTCTACTCCTGGCTATTTCATATCCTTTACCTGATTGCTGGGCTACAGTGTTTTCCACCATCGACCCGAAGGAGCCCATCCGAAACGGTGGCCAATAACCGCTGGGTTTACCGTAATGAGAAACTTTAGCCATTCCTTTAACATCAGCCTCCTTGAACTTAGGTCTTTCCTGAAAGATTTATGAAGCAGCAATGGCCGCCGGGATTAGGGCTGATGCCCTGGAGAACCTCGTTGGGACTTAACCGGGCGTTTAATTTGTCGGAACAGTTGTTGTCAACTATTGGTAAGACTCTGTTGGCTTTGCGTGCCTTAAACGCTGTAAGAAGGCTGGGCTGAAGTAGGATAAAGATGGGGTTTGAATTGGGCCCCTAAAATTATTTTGCCTGGTTTACAGGCCAGAAACTAGTTTTAATAATAACAATGAACCTTGTTGGTAATGTATGTAATCCCTACACAGTACTGAGAACTCTGCAGTTACTGCCCCTTCCATAGCTCAGTGAGCTCGACATGCTCTGTTTGTTTCACCCAAGGAGATAATAATTCAGCTCTTTGTGAAAGGGCAAGGGCTTCCTGTAGTAGAAGATTTATTGAATTCAAACAGGAAAACATTAGTAAGGAATTATATGAAGCCAAGTGATATATCTTAATCTGCAGTTTCTGCCTTTATCAAGCAAAAAATAGTTTTAGGTGGACTTGGAGAGATGTCCAAGTTTCTACCTCCTCCCATAGCTCTGCAGTGCGTTATACATAAAATAGTTTGTTTTGTTTCAACAACAGCAATTTAACATGCACTGCTAACAGCTTGGACTTGATTTTAAACAATATAGATGTTTATTTTAAGGTGTGCAGTGCCTGATATAATAAACCTCTGATTGGCTGGTTAGAGAAGAGAGCTCATGTGAAGATCTGCAAAGATCGCAATTACAACTGTTTGGCTTGGGGAGATAGGTGGGTTAAAATGCACATAGTGGAGTGTGGACAGGAAAGGTTAATATGCAGTGAGGAAGGAGACTGGTTTATAACAGAAGCCACACAGCGGCGAGAGGTTAACTGTGTCTGAGAGATGGGAAGGGGTGGATGGAAGATGCACTCTGGGGTTAAGTTAGGGGAGACACGTTAAATACAATGTGACAGAAATGGGTTAACTGGGCTGGGAGGGTTAGAATTAACCCATTACTTGAAACAGAGAAATTAATTTATTGTGGGGATAAAAAAAAGAAATGAAACCAATTCACCAGGGGGATAACAAGATGTTATTGTTAAAGAAGGAGGGTGAACATGTACAATGTGGGGAAAGGAAGAAGATTTAATGAGATACAGTAAGGATGGAAAGGGTTAAGGTGTGGGATTGTTTACACACACAGTCACACACAACACACAACACACACACACACACACACACATGTACACACGCACAAACAGGAGAAGGAGGTGTTAAAAATATGAATAGAGCGAGAGAATGAATTAAAGAAAAACACAAAGTAAAGGGTAAGTGTAGCCCAGTTTTAGAAATACTACACGGGAAAGGGTTAATATTCATGGATTGAGTGTGTGTTCATGGAAGTGGTGTTATGGGAGAGAGAGGCTGTAAAGTGATACGTTTTATGACTACAGTGTGTGTGTTGTGTGTGTGTAAACACCTTGCCCTGTACTGGTTTGTGTTTCCGGCCTTGTGGTTACATCCCATTGGTCTCCCCCTATGGAAACATTCACTTTCCCAGGCAGCTCTGTGTGTTGACAGGTCCTGCAAAACCCTTCACAGCAGATTATTTAGAAATCACTATTTGATGGATACGTGGCGGTAAACGTGCCCCTCCTGTCCTGTCTCATGGAGCTTGTCACTCATGCTTTAAAGTGATGGTGTATAAAATGAATACATGCAAGGTAAGTACAGGTTAATTAATGTAGTGCATGGTACATTCAAATCAGTGAAGCCTGCATCATGTTTTTGAAATAGAGATGGACGAACTTTCCTATAGTTCGATAGTTTCGAATACAGGACCATAAAGTCAATGGGAGTGCAAATAGTTCGAAAGGGTCTAATGAAATACAATTAAAATACAATGGTAACTTAATGTAAATGGCTGTGTGGAACTGGGAAATGGTTGGGGAACATGTTCAAATATCCAGGACTTCCAAACTCGATTTTACTCTCACACACGCTACTTTCGAGCTTTCGCGTTTCGAACATAACTATCCATAAACGACTTGCGAATTCGATAATTCGATATTTACTCGCGTATTGGTATAATAGACATTTTACTCACAATTCGTTAATCGATATTTACTCGCGTATTGGTATAATAGACATTTTACTTGCATATTCGATAATTCGATATTTACTCGCGTATTGGTATAATAGACATTTTACTTGTATATTCGATAATTCGATATTTACTCGCGTATTGGTATAATAGACATTTACTCACATATTCGATAATTCGATATTACTGCGTATTGGTATAATAGACATTTTACTCGCGGATTCGATATTCGATATTTACTCGCGTATTGTTATAATAGACATTTTCTTGTATATTCGATAATTCGATATTTACTCGCGTATTGGTATAATAGACATTACTTGTCATATTCGTTAATTCGATATTACTCGCGTTATTGGTATAATAGACTTTTACTTGTATATTCGAATTTACTCGCGTATTGGTATAATAGACATTTTACTCGCGGATTCGATATTCGATATTTACTCGCGTTTGGTATAATGACATTTTACTCGCGGATTCGATATTTGATATTTACTCGCGTATTGGTTATAATAGACATTTACTCACGGATTCGATATTCAATATTTCTCGTGTATTGGTATAATAGACATTTTACTGTATATTCGATAATTCGATATTTACTCGCAATTGGTTATAATAGACATTTACTTGTATATTCGATATTACTCGCGTATTGGTATAATAGACATTTTACTTGTATATTCGATAATTCGATATTTACTCGCGTATTGGTATAATAGACATTTTACTTGTATATTCGATATTTACTCGCGTATTGGTATAATAGACATTTTACTCGCGGATTCGATATTCGAAATTTACTCGCGTATTGGTATAATAGACATTTTACTCGTGGATTTGATATTCGATATTTACTGCGTATGGTATATAGATATTTAATCGCAGATTCGAATTCAATATTTACTCGCGTATTGGTATAATAGACATTTACTCGCGATTCGATATTCGATATTTACTCGCTTATGGTATAATAGACATTTACTCGGTGGATTTGATATTCGATATTTACTCGTATTGGTATAATGACATTTTACTCGCAGATCGATTCATATTTACTCGCGTATTGGTATAATAGACATTTTACTCGGGATTTGAATTCGATATTATTTACTCGCGTATTGGTATAATAGAATTTTATCAACATATTCGTTAATTTGATATTACTCGCGTATTGGTATAATAGACATTTATATCGCAGATTTTAATTCGATATTACTGGCGTATTGGTATAATAGACATTTTACTCGCAGATTCGTTAATCGATATTTACTCGCGTATTGGTATAATAGAATTTTACTCGCGATCGATATCAATATTACTCGCGTATTGGTATAATAGACATTTACTCGCAGATTCGATATTCAATATTACTCGCGTATTGGTATAATAGACATTTACTCGCAGATTCGATATTGATATTTACTTGCGCATTGGTATAATAGACATTTTACTGGGATTTGATATTCGATATTTACTCGGTATTGGTATAATAGACATATTTACTCACAATTCGTTTAATTTGATATTTACTCGCGTATAGGTATAGTAGACATTTTACTCGTGGATTCGATACTCGATATTACTCGCGTATTGGTATTATAGATATTTTACTCACAGATTTGATATTAGATATTTACTCGCGTATTGGTATAATAGATTTTTACTCGCATATTCGATAATTCGAATATTTAATCGCGTGTGTATAATAGACATTTTACTCGCGGATTCGATATTTACTCGCGTATTGTATATAGATATTTTACTAGCAGATTCGATATTCGATATTACTTGCGCATTGGATAATAGACATTTTACTCGTGGATTCGATACTCGATATTACTGCGTATTGGTCTAATATAAGGTAAGTATTTGGGGTTCATCACTAATACTTGCACTATATATATATGTGTGTGTCTCGTATCTGTAAATAAGGTAAGTATTTGGGGCTCATCACTAATACTTGCACTATATATATGTGTGTGTCTCGTATCTGTAAATAAGGTAAGATGTATCTATCGGCGGTCTGTACCCATGTACAGATGTATCTCTCGGCGTTATGTACCCATGTACAGATGTATCTCTCGGAGTTCTGTACCCATGTACAGATGTAATCTCTCGGCGTTCGGACCCATGTACAGATGTATCTCTCGGCGCGTTCTGTACCATGTACAGATGTATCTCTCGGCGTTCTGTACACATGTACAGATGTATCTCTCGGCGTTTGTACCATGTACAGAGTACTCTCGGCGTTCTGTAACAGGGAAAGATGGATTCTGACACGGCGTTCTTACCCATGTACAGATGTATCTCTCGGCGTTCTGTACCCATGTACAGATGTATTCTCTCGGCTTTCTGTACCCATGTACAGATGTACCTCTCAGCGTTCTGACCCTGTACAGATGTATCTCTCATCGTGCTTACCCATGTTACAGCATGTATCTCTCCAGCGTTTCTGTACCCATGTACAGATGTACTCTAGCGTTCTGTACCCAGTACAGAAGTCTCTTCAGCGTTCTGTACCCATGTACAGATGTATCTCTCAGCGTTCTGTACCCATGTACGAGGTATCTATCGGCGTTCTGATACCCATGTACAGATGTATCCTCGGCGTTCTGACCCATGTACAATGTATCTCTCGGATTCTGTACCCATGTACAGATGGAATCTATCAGCGTTCTGTACCATGTACAGATGTATCTCTCGGGCGTTCTGTACCCCATGACAGATGTATCTCTCGGGCATTCTGTACCATGTACAAGATGTATTCTTCGGCGTTCTGTAACCATGTTACAGAGTATCTCTCGGCGTCTGTACCCTGTACAGATGTATCTCTCGGCGTTATGACCCATGTACAGATGTATCTCTCGGCGTTCTGTACCATGACAGATGTATCTCTCGGCGTTCTGATACCCCTGTAAGATGATCTCCGGCGTTTCTGTACCCATGTACCGATGTATCTCTCGGCGTTCTGTACCCCTGACAGATGTATCTTTCGGCGTTCTGTACCTGTTACAGATGTATCTCTCGGCGTTCGTGCTTACCCATGTACAGATGTATCTCTCGCGTTCTCTGTACCCATGGACAGAGTATCCTCGGCTTTTGGTTGCTAACCACATGTACAGATGGTATCTTCTAGGGTTCTGTACCTGTACAGATGATCTCTGGCTTCTGTAGCCATGGACAGTTATTGATCTCTCGGAGTTCGCGACCCCATGTACAGATGTATCTCTCGGCTTCTGTACCATGTACAGGATGTATCTCTCGGCGTTCTGTACCATGTAAAGAGGTATCTCTCGCGTTCTGTCCCATGTCCCAGATGTATCTCGCGGAATTCTGTTACCCAGACAGATGTATCTCTCGGCGTGTATGTACCCATGTACAATTGTATCTCTCGGCGCTTTGTACCCAGTACAAGTATCTCTCGGCGTTGCGTACCCATGACAGATGTATCTCTCAGCGTTCTGTACCCATTGTAACAGATTGTTATCTTAGCGTTCTGTAACCAATGTACAGATGTATCTTCGCGTTCTGTACCAATGTACAGATGTACATCTCGGCGTTCTGTACCCATGTCGATGGATCTCTCGAGTTCTGTACCCATGTACAGATGGATCGCTCGGAGTTCGTACCATGTACAGATGTATCTCTCAGCGTTCTGTACCCCATGTACAGATGTATCTATTGGCGTTCTGTACCCTGTACAGATGTACTCTCAGGTTCGTACCATGTACAGAGGTATCTCTCTGCGTTCTGTACCCATGTTACAGATTGTATCTCGCAGAGTTTGAAATGCATCACTGACTAATTAAATTAATTCACACCAGCAGGTGATGGTATACACAGGACAGCTATGTAAAGCGGGTAACACTGTACCAATTGGAAGATCTTTTAAAGAGTGGCTACACACAGTCCCGAACTCCCTATCTACAAACAGGGGGGCCAAGGGGAAGATTTGGACTAATTGTTTCCAATGCCAACGGCATGAATGTTCGTCTGCTTAGGAGGTTGCACACAAAATCATTAAAGGATCGACGCATTGGTACCAACGTTATTGGTGCTTTATCGGCTGCTATGTGTGTAACCAAGCTTAACCCAATTATCTAGGGACACCAAATTGTCTGCTGATTGGGAGGACACTCATAATGAGTGTTTTGTGGGAAACACACAATGGGCCGATTACCAAAAACGCGCTCGGCAAACTATGTGTGGAGTTAAAAGTAGCGCTAAACCGGTTACTACCAGTTTACTCCATATTAGCGTTGGCATGCAACGGGTTATGCAAAATCACCTGCGCATCCAACGCTCGCAATTCAATCGCAATTGGTGCTAGTTTTAGCGCTGGATTTTAACGCCAGCTAATAGCTGCGCTTTAAATCCGCAGTGGTAATCCCTTACCAGGATTTTTACCAAATTCGCAAATGCGATATTGAATTGCGAAGGAAATTACCCAGATCGATAGAGGCTCTTGTAAATGAGCCCGAATAAGGACCGATCGCATTAGTACCAACGTTATTGGCCCTTTAATCGCTTAAGTGTGTACCAAGCTTAACCCAATATCTATGGACACTAATTAGTCTGCTGATTGGGGGGACACTCATAATGAGTGTAATTAAGCAGGGCTGCCACTGATTGCATTAATTGGCATTAATGCAATTGGACTTGATGGACGTCTGTCTTTATTCAACCTAATTACTATGTTTACTATGTTACTATGTAATGCTGATTCCTTCTTGTAAATGTCTATATCAATAGGTGTCCTATTAGTGCCCCACTGATCTGGAAACCCCTATAAAGTCTCTAATCTAACAGAAAAGGATTTAGTATAAATTTAGTATGAAGACAAGCAAGTTCATATGGTAATTGCTCTAACAAAACGTTTATTCCTAAAAAGGTGAATTAAAATTAATAATAATTAAGTTTGGTTATTAAACACATGTAATAAGAACGTGAAACTGCTAAACTATGTAAGAATTAAGAAGTTGCCAAAAATGGAGGTGTTAATGTGTGACTGCCCCTCTCTTTACCAAAACCTTGCTTTGGTAACACCCTTTCTCTTGACTTTTTTTTTTTAAAAATTCAGACATCAGTCAGCCTTTAAAAAATATCATGGGGCTGGCATCAACAGCAGCAGAGGACCATGGGACAAAATTAAGAGAGCATTAATGTAGTATTATAGATTTTCATACTACCATTGAGGACATGGTCCATCTTAAAACCAAAAAAAGTTTACCAGCAAACTGTATTTTTACCATTTAGTACATGGCATTTGTAACTAGGTATTTAAAAATTTCTATTCCATCTGCTTCTCGGACCTGCTCAATGAGCTTTTATAAGCTTGAGCATGTGCAGAGGAGGTAGCAGGTGAAACGCAGTCAATCATTGGTTGTAATGTCAGCGGTCACAGCCTGGATTGACAGGCATGGAGGGAGGGGCCAGTTACTCTGCCAGACTAGGCAATAATTAATTATATGGTTAGTTAATTCAGGTAATAAAAGTGTAAAAATAGATCAGTTGGGGTTGGGGGCAGGTAACAGGACAATTGCACAGTTAATTACCAGTTTTTGTTTTTAAGGGTTGTCCACTCCCTGAGAAACATGGGCTTGATAGAAAGTTCATCAGCTGTGTCCTTGTTTCCCCGATAGAGCTCTTGCAAAGCAATTATCCCTGGCACTCTCCATACGATCAGCACAATAGCTGAAAACTGTCCGACACGCTTCATGGTCCCGCATTGCAAAGAAACATCCAGTGTTCTTCGGGAAACCAGACCCCACTCTGGCAGGAGAGAGCCAAGGGGAATGTATGAAAATATAACGGAAAATTTAATAGACATTTTAGGAGGATTGCCCTGTATTTAATATATCATTTAAAAAGAGACACACATGTTTCATTAAAGTTCTCTTACTTTCACTCTTTGATTTATACCTTAGATGGACAAAAAGTAATTTCTTGGTTTTCACCCAGTTATACACCAGTTTGTGGGATTTCCATACCAAAAAAGGAGAAAACGTTACACACAAGTTCCTCTGGTGTATTATCTCAGAGGAATACTTTTATAACCTCAGGGCTAGCAGCAAATAAATATGAAATATGTCCTAGTTTATGGTTGTGCATGTAAATGATCAACGACTTAACTATAGTTAGAGTTTACAGGGAGACTGCAGAGGGATTATATCTTTTATTACTAATATTCCAATAAGAACAGAGCTATTTGGGGAGAAGATGGACGTACAGATGGAAGTTGGGGAGAGAATTGTTTTAAATGGATGAAACGTAAATGTATTAAAAACGCTTGCGTATTTCTTTGGGGGCACATAACAAGAGAGAAGAATTTTCATCATCTACATAAACCAAACTCTTAATCCCAAAGACATTCCTGTTTACTTTTCATTTCTCCCCCCTTACGATGTGTATGGAAAACCCCTTCAAGAACTTTTTTAAAATTGACTATTCATCCAGCATAAAGGCAAGAAATGAACCCGGTTATGGAGTTCCTAGGGACCGTTTGAAACTTTCGGATCTCTGAAATTCTTTCTAGAGTTTTTTGGAACTCTTTAAAAATACGGAGCCCACTTTCAGGAATACCAAAGCGCTACTTTCAAGACTTATAAGGTTCATTTTGAGGGTTACTAGGATATTTTCCCATATTCAGAACCAATCAAAGCAGCCTGCCGGACACCTCAAAAATAAACTTGGTTGTACAGGAAGTTCCTCTTTAATAAGTTTTGGTTTATTGTGTATGGTATTCCCAGACCCATTTCCCAGGTCCCTTGCTGTCATTAAACACTTCTCACTTTGCTATTTACTCTTTAACTTGATCGGAAATTCAAATTTTAATCTCCATTGACTTTCTATGGGTCGTTTACGGTTTACTCTTTTATTTCTCAAAAAAGCTGAAAATAGGAACTTCCGCGGTAATATCTTTTTACTGTAAGGTAAGCAGATATTTCATCATTTGTTCAAGCGTATTTCTCTAAATAGCAATTGAGAACCTGGTAAGCTAGAACACACCAATGTTACAAGCGTGATCATTATGACGTCATTCCTTTCCATATATTTCTTTTTTCATGTTGAATTTCCAGAAGCCTTGCCATTAAAATGGCTATTTTATTCCATTATTGAGAGTGTGCTTCGATAAAGAATTTGCTTTCGATCTGTAACTTGTGTTATAAAAACCCTTTAGATGAACAAAAAAACCCTTTGATGTGACATTGAACGTTAAATTATTTTGGTTTTTTAAAGGAGTTTTTAAGGAATCCCTCCTTAGTAGCATTCATCTCCCTCCCCAAAACCAACTTTTTGGATGTGTCTAGTGTTGAATATTTTTCCATTTTCTTGATTGTTTTAGCCATCTGCCGTTTATATTGTTGGCAAAAGTAGCATATTCCATGGCCAATTTTAGCAAAACTGGTTAAAGGAATTATGCTTCCTATCCATAAAAATATGATTGCCGCCGAATTTAAACCATCACACTTAGGAGTAATAATAACGTAAATAATTACAATAAGTAAAATGCCCAATAGAATTAAATATCAAAAAAGTAATTCTGTTTTATTACTGCAAGTAATTTCCCATTTGTGACGTTTGACAAGAAGCAGCCATGGGATTCACGTTCTTTCAGCGGCAGGCCACTAAAAAATTCGCGTTTATAAGCATGCGCTATTTCGATTAACGCACAGACACCTGCCAGGCTCTAGTGGGCCACAAACAATTGGGCACACTGTGAACGCTTTTTAACACGCAATCCGATGTGATCAGATGGTGTTAAAAACACTGTTGATGTGGCAGAGCCCCTTGGTTGAACTTAATCGTAACATAGTAAATAGTAATTAAGGTTTGAAGTAAAGACATTCGTCCATCAACTTAACTTAACCTGAGGAGTATCCATTGAGAGAGAAACATATACCCTGTGGGACTTGTAGACTATGGTGTCTTGGGAAACTTTCGAGCCAGAGCATATAAAGCCCCATAGTGCATTCCAAGGCAGGCTAATACTGATCACCTCAATTCAGTCCAATCACATTGTGGGAGACTTGATTGTCTCTGACAATGATAATTCTCTCTCTCTACTCCCTTCTCTCGTTTAGGCACAAAAATCCCTCATTTTCTCTTTGTCTCCTCGAATGCCAACGGAAATTGGACCTTATTTATGGCATTAGTGTACCAAGTTTCCGTAGTTGTAATTGTGAGTAATAATAATCAACTCCCGTGGGCTATGTCTCTTCATCCATTGAAGTGGTTATGAAGTGAAGAGTGACCTGAAATTTTACCTTATTAACGGAAAGTCCACCTGTCAAATAAAAAAAATGTATATAGTAATATCACCACCCAAAAAAACATAATAAAGGCATGCACCCCAAAAAACTTAAAAATTAACCACTACAAGCCCCCACCTTGTAGTGATATAAAAAATTTTCCTTACCTTACTCCAGATCCAAATGATTCTCCTGTAATGCCCCCAAGTAACAATACTGACGATCGGAGCCCTTCACTAACCCCCAACCTCCCTCCCCTCCCTTTTGCTCTCCCTCCCCCTAGTAGTAATCTCCTTTCCCACAACAGTAGGGATAGTTTCCCAGCCCCAACCGCATAAATATTTGTCAGAAAGTCCAGAACTGCCAGAAGCTGCGTCTGGTGATGGTGATGCCTCTCAGCCAATCGCGACACGAATGATGGTTGGTCCCCTGCTGCAGTTCCATTGCAAGCAGAAGGCCGGGGGTCATTGTGGCGGTGAGGATAGAGGGGACGGTAAGTACACGAGTGGGGGACTTATTTGAAAATATCTAATTATAGCTTGGTTGGAGCTGGGAGAACTAGCCCTAAAGCATATCCAAAATTAGCACAAGGGGTGGAACATACCCTGTAAAAATATAGATAGATAGATAGGATTAGATAGATAGTAATATACGGGAGCTTAAGGAACGTTCGTTCGTACCATTCCTGCATCGTGGGTGGGACCATGATCGAACGCAGTGTTGTAGAGCCATCAGTTTACCAGTAAAACAGGAAGGAAAACTAAAGATATGCTGTGTGTGTGAGAGATAGATAGATACGGTTGGTAGATTATAATTAGATAGATAGATAGAATAAGATAGATAGATAGATAGACGTAGTAGATAGTAGATAAGATCGAGAAGATGGATAGATAGAAGATAGATAGAAGATGAGATAGATAGATAGTAAGATGATAGATAGATTAGATAGATAGATAGATAGAGAGATGGATAGTAGATAGATGGTAGATGTTAAATAGATAGATAGATAGATACGTTGTTAGATTGGAACTAAATAGTAGATAGATATATTGATAGATAGATTAGATAATAGATAGATAATATATAATAGTATATAGATAGATAATAGATAGATAGTAGATAGATAGATAGATAATGATAGATAGATTGATAGATTGAATAGATATATAGATAGATAGATAGTAGATAGATAGTAGATAGATAGAAGATAGATCAGATAGATAGATCAGATAGGACATAGATAGGTAGATAGATCGTGATAGAGAAGTACAAGCCTAAGGTCAGTATAACAGAGGAGAAAAGACTAAAAGATATGCTGGTGTGCTGAGATAAGATGTAGGATAGATAGATAATGATAGATAAGTCTGGATAAGATAGTGATAGATATATATGAAGGAGATAGATAGAAGATAAATATATTGATAGAAGAAAGATAGTGAATAGATAGTGAATGATATATAAATCAGATGGCATAGATAGATAGATAGACATAGAGAGAAGATACAGGATTAGATGTTAGGGAAGATAGTGATAGATAGATAGAAAGATAAATAGATTGATAGAAAGATAGATAGTGGATGTATCTAAATAAATGGATAGATAATAGACAGATAAATAGATAGTGATTCATAGATGAATTGACTAGATAGAAGAATAGTAATAGTAGTGATAGATAGATAGTGATTGATATATAAATAGATGATGCGATAGATAGATGATAGATGGATGATTAGATAGACAGATAGATAATAACAGATAAAGTAGAATAAACAGATAGATCTAGATAGGACCAGACAGACAAAATTAGCAGACAGACAGATAGTTGATAAGATAGATAGATAGATAGAGAGATAGATAGATAGACAGAAGAAGCTAGGTAGACGTAGATAGATAGATATTGATAAGATAAGTACGAGCCTTAAGTCGTTTGAAACAGAGAAAGACTAAAAGATTGTTGTTGTTGTGGAGGTAAATGTAGAATAGATAGATAATGATAGATAGTTGGATAGACGGTGATGAATATAGAGATACGATAGAAAATTAATAAATTGATAGACAAGATACTGATAGATAGTGATTGATATATACAATAGATGGATAGATAGTGTATATTAGATAGATAGATAGATAGATAGATTAGATGATTAATAGAAGGGAATGATGGATAGATAGATAGATAGAAGATAGATAGATAGAGATAGATAGAGATAGATAGATAGATAGATAGGTATAGTAGTAATAGATATATCGTGATGACTATGACATAGATGGATGGATATATATGATTGATAGATAGATAGATCGATTGACGTTAGATAGATAGAGGATGGATAGATAATAGCTAGATAGATTAGATAATAGATAGATTAGATAAGACAGATAAATAGCTAAAACAGATAGATCATAGATAGACAAACAGACAGACAGACCGTACAGACAGATAGATAGATAGATAGATAGATGATAGTAGATAGTAGATAGAACATGATAGATAGACTGATGATAGAAATTGTACGAGCTTAAGGACCTAGTTTTCGAGGAAGGACAGAAGAGAAAGACTAAAAGATGTGTTGTGTGTGAGAGGTAGATGTGAGATAGATAGATAATGATAGATTAGTTATGGCTAGAAGTGATAGAATATAGACATATGATAGAAATATTAATGATTGATTGAAATAGTGTAGGAGTGCTTGAGTATAGAAATAGATGGAGTAGATAAGAGATATAGATAGATAGATAGATAGATAGATGATAGATAGATAGATAGATAGATTAGTAGTGATTAATAGAGTGAATTGATGGATAGATAGATGTAATAGCTAGTGATAGTAAATGTGATTTAATATTAAAATAGTAGAGTAGATGGAGATGATAGATAATAGAGATGGAGCTGGTAGTAGATAGATGATAGTTAGCTAGGATAGATAGATTAGATAGATGATAGAAAGATAGGATAGATAGATAGATAGATAGATAGATAGATAGATGCAGTAGATGGATAGAGGATAGATAGATAGAGATAGAAAGATAGATAGATAGATAGATAGATAGATAGATAGATAGATGAGAAGTAGGATGTAGATGAGCTAGATAGATAGATAGATAGATAGATAGATAGATAGAGATAGATAGATAGATGGGAGATAGGTGATAGATAGTTGATAGATGTGATAGATAGTGATAGATAGATAGATTGAGTGTGATTAAAGATGATAGATGATAGATGGAAGATATAATAGCTAGTATAGATAGGACAGATAGATAGATGATTGATAAATAGATATATAGATAGATAAGGATAGATGATTAATAGATGGATAGATGATAGAAGAATACAGACCGACCAGACGCAGTAGATAGATAGTAGATAGATAGATAGATAGATAAGATAGATAATCCGCACGTGACTGCGTGGGTTTCCTCTGGGCAATCCGGTTTCCCCCATATAAAGAACTACTGATAGGTGATGGTGGACATAAAGTGATTGATTGTAAGCTCTTCGGGCAGGGCATGCTGGTGAATGGTATACATGCTAATTGTAAAGCGGCTAGCGATACGGAAGATGTGGCGCTATATAAAATAGTCTATAATAGTAATTTTTAAACTTTTGGATGAATACCCAGAAGCTTTTTGATCATCCAATTATAAAATTATTAACTTCAGTCATATTCATTAATAGTATACGGTTTCTCCCTACAAAGTGTTCTATGCATTCATTACTATTAACCTAGTAACTGGGGTATATTACATGATTTATCCTTTCCTCGATGAATAATGCCAAGTATCTGCTGGTTACTATAATAAAGATCTATATTTGTACCTGGATCTGCTAGTAAAGGAATGCCAGATGCGCATTATTATGCAAGATTATTGTTCAGGTACAATTGTGTACATAATAAAGATTAACTGTATTCCATGTACCTAGGCGATAGAGACCGAGGCAGTGCTACATTATTTCTCTGCAGTCAATGGAATCATTATAGGAAACCATCTCGGATGTAAGGATAAAGGACTGCGGAAGTCATTATGCTGGGATAGGTCCCAAAGTTCATCCTCCTCCCAGAAGACATTGTTGGTACCATAAGGACATCAATCCAGAGATTGGTAGTAACTTCACAAAGGATTTTCAAATGTATCACCTGATATGTTATGTCAGAGCAATCATTGTTATTAATCCCAAAAGATAAAGCCAATGATAGTACTGCAGCACACGGTTAGTGGTTGAGTGGGGATGAACTAGACTGAACAAACTTAACAAGTTCCGAATGGACTCGGACTTCTTGAACTATCCGGACGGGATTTCTCAGACTTTCGAACTTTACAGACTTCGATAATTTCGAGCGTTTGTAGTCCACGGTTTGAGATTTATATTGAAAATTTACGAGCCATTCGCAACCCTAGAAGTATCGTTGCTTACCCTCGAAAGTATTGTTTTTCTGCGCTAATCCTCGAGTCTACGTTTCGATTTCGGAAACCCTCGAATTATGGTCTAGTACGCTAACCCTGAAAGTATCGTTTCATTAACCCTCGTTGGCTATACCCCTCGAGTAGCATTGTGCAAGTCCGGACAATGCCCACGCTCACATTTAAGAGGTTTTAACGGTTTTGTGACAGTGACCATGTTCCCCAGACCCATTCCCGGTGTTACAGCCATTTACGTCAAGTTACCATTTGTAGATCTTCAGCATGATAAATCACCAGACTTTTCGAACATCACTCCCCATTGACTAATAGCTCCGAATCAGGTTAGGTAGATAGTACGAGTCTGTAGGCTTGTTTTAAAAGATAAGAGAAGACTCTTTTTAATAGAGAGGGCCCTAGATGCAGGGCCAGTCCCTATAGAAATTAAATAATTGGTTTTTTTCTGAATCTTGACTCAGGCCAAAAAAGTTGTTTTTTTTCAGCTATTTTGGGGGTTACATTGAAACAGACTTTTTCTTTTACTTTACATTGAATAATAATGATGGAGAGAAAGTGTCTCGCAACAGACCATCAAAGGTGATAAAAAACCAGGTACGCCATTTCCACAAGGCCAGATCAACGTGACAAAACTTGCACGGGTTGCAATGAAAACCAGCGGCAGTCGAACCTCTCCATCGTAACAATTAAAGACCATTTCTCCTGTTCCTTCTCAGTACAAACTGTCAAGGTCTGTTACAAGCCCTTCCTAGTCGACAGCTAGTAACAGAACTTCCATGGTGTGCGCTTTATATACAGGAGTGAATACAGCACATAAAGGGTATTCAATAACAGTCTTATCGTTAAAATTACATAGTGTAATGTTTTCTGCCCCCAAACAATCAGATGTTAGCTTCAAATGTTAAAATAAGATCTCGTTGGTTGGGCAAAATTAGACCCCCACCTTTTAACATGTAATAAGAACTTTTATTGAATAACCTGATGGGTGTCCGAAGTGCATGCTTATAGAATGTCCAATCTCAGTGGTAGTGAAAATGACAACTCCAGCAATTCCCTGGAGGCAATGTTGTGTGTGTGTTGTTTCCATTTCATATAGAGAAAATCCCAAATGAAAAAACTGTGATAATATCACACACCTAAAACCTGTACATAGTGAATTGTAAGATGTAAGTCTAAACCTGAATTTGCTGATGTTTGAGTCCTACCTCTCTTCTAGGCTTCCGTTTTTCAGTGTAGGCAACTGTCAGTCATGGGAGTCACAGATGACATCACAGCCAAAGTCGCAAACTTTTGAGAGGGAAGGGGGAAAGCATCACTTTACATAAACAATTAAGTCCTAAACTGCAACTTTTACTATTGTGGGATGATTAGGCAAAATATCATGCAGGAATAGGCCTTTTAGTGCACAAGCAATACGGTCATACCGAGACCCGTTAGTGGTGCAGAGCAGTTTAGACATTCTAACAATGATGGTGGAAGGAAACAGTGAATCAGACGTTTCCTGGCAGAGTTAGTGGATTAAAGGGCAGTCGACCACAAAAAACTATAATTAACCCATGCTGCGGCCCAGTGTATAGTGTAAAAAAATCATTACACCTCTAATCCAAATGGTTCCGTTGCAGTGAGAGTAGGAGCTGTCTTCACTGAAGTAAACAGTTTCTGCATCTATTTGTAGCCTCCGGGAGGTAGAATGACATGCACTGTGCCAGCACTCCCACCATCTAGATCATCAGATTGCCTTTTAGTGTAGTGTGAAAACCATTTTTTCTGTAATGTAGCTTCCTCCTCCCAACCTCTAACCGCAATGTCCATTATGTAAATAAAAAAGAAACTTTACTTACAGCATGGGAGCCCGTGATGAACAATAGCCGGACATGCCGCATCGTGCTTGACTGAGTACCAGACCAATCGCAGACACGGATTACGGGCAAGCCCCCAATGTAACTCCGTTCATGAAAGTTCCATTGGAGGCTAAGGCAGCGGGGATCCTGGCTGGTAAGTAAAGTTCTCAGGAGTTTTTTAAAAAAAGGACACCAATGGCTTAGGGTTGGGAGGGGGGAAGCCTACCATTACAGAACATTTTTATTTTTATGGTGGAAACATGCCCTTTAAGCGCAAAGTCCTGGTACAAAAATAATAATAGGACATTAAATCCATAATCAATGACAGAACGGTTACATTTGATAATTTCAAGGTAAAATGACTTTGTGCCACTATGAAAAATTTAAGGGACAGGACTGCTTACAGGATAATGAATAATTTTTAAAGGGCAAGTTCAGGCCCCCAAAAACCATGTTTGAAGCATTTACCCCCAACACTCTGTTTCGCATGGGAAGTCCCGTTCTTTTCCTCTTTAGTTGAGAGCGAGGTATGAGAATAGGCTTGTAGCAGAGCGCACTCATAACCGATCGTTTCAGTAGTCATGCAGCAATGGTCGGGACGGTCACTGTCACAAGCCAATGACTGACAGTATATTATAGAAGGACAGAGCGATGGCGAAGGGTATTGTGGTTGTGTAAGTTTTAATGTTTTATCAGGAAGTATAACATTTTATTATGGGCTGTTAGTACCCTTTACACTGGGTTTGCTCTACTCAAATACATGGTTTTTATGTGGACAGCTTTTACAAAAGGTAAATACTGGCGCTGGTGTATTGTTTCAGGCTATAATAAAAATAGGATTGTTATAACTATCCCGTTAAGTTAATAAATAACATGGGCAGCTTCTTAACTGGAAGCCGGATTCCGTGATTTAAATGCACTTGGGTAAAGGAAACCTTAAAAAATCCGTGCAATACACCATCGATTTACCTTTTGTTTATTGGGTCCTCTAAATAAAATAATCACGGACTTATCAGGGCTTTTGTCCAATCTGCCAATTGTAGGTGAGAAGTTCAATTGTGACTGTGATACTAAAAATTCATTGGCTTTTCTTGGTAACATCAGTAGAAATTGCAGCGAGAATTGGTCTTTGGAGTTTCTCGAGCTTCTTGCAATAACGTTGGGGAATAGTAATGAATCACATGGAAAATATACAGTTAAATGAGTTTTACTTGGAGAGTGGCGTTAAAAGCCGAGTTAGCAAAATAGCATTTTGCACGAGGGAGGATTTAGTGGGTGGCAATTAAATTTCATGGTAGATTGTGCCCCCCTCTTTAGTGGAGGGAAGACCTGAGACTTTACCACATGACACAATAGGCACATGCTTAGGGGTAACATGTGGGTGGAGGCGCAACATGTCATCTCCCCACTACCCCTCCCCCTCCTATATATCTTTTTTTATTTTCCCGAAAAAAAAGAGAAATGGGTGTTGGTTTTAGGATGTGGTCTGCGTTTAGGGATGGGGCCAAGGACCGCATTTTTTTGTCCCTACAGGTCCTAGGGCCATCGTTTTGAAGTGATACCACGGACTTTAACAATTGTTAAAAACAAATCCAGAGTAGTTACTACCGCATCATCAGCATGGTATTCTACTACCCAACATTCGGCAATAAACCTCGATAGGGCATATATGTTATGAAGCCGTTGAATTTACGCTGGTAAGATCTAAATCCGCCCCTGCTGAGGTTAAAGAAGATGGCTTTTGGGCAGTGGGTGCAACTTTCACTGGATCCTAGAAGTGAATGAACACAATTGAGGGTAATAGGAAGGGTTCTATAGTTTCAAAACAAACATTTCTACCTACTGAAACCTTATTGTGCTTTGGACAGTATGTATTCAAACGATTATGTCTCTATTGTCTATTCAGAGACAATGAGCGGAACCGAACTGTAGTCGACCAATGAAAAAGCACTGCTGCAGTTAACTGCCCAGGCAAAGGTTAACTGCTTAGACTTATAAACTCCTAAATATGTAAACTGAAATATGCAGTGTACAAAAAAAAGTCCCACTAGAGGGTGGTAATATCAGTATTGCAGGCGTTAGAAAATTTACCCATTAATACAATGAACAAATGGTACTTTTCCCAATGAGATAAAATTAAAAAGCTTATCTATCCATTATAATAGCAAAAGGTTGTCACATACTGTAATTATTCTAGAACGTTATTCAGGATCCCCTTATCTATGAGTTCCTCTTGATCTGTCTAGACACCACTCATATTTCTGGAGAAATGTTGACAGCTTTATAATACTTGTTGTAGTTGATTGAAAGAAACCAAATAATACAATTATATGCTGAAAGACATGTTTATTGTTGGGTAAGCAAAACATGCCCTTCTCTGATTTCCCAAACCGAAGTCATTACCTGATAAAATATACATTAAAGGATCTATATGAAACAAAAAAAAAACATTGTTTAAATTGACCATATATGGAAACTATAATACTTTCCCAATCACCCACGTTGCCATGTATTTTGTCGATTGCCCCCTATTAGATATACGAGATCAAAAGACATCTTACATTTAGCGTGTCATAAAGTGCCTTGCTCTCATAATCTGATCTTCTGTGAGCAGATGTGTAGCTGGAAAGATGACCAGGTTTTTGACAGTTGGAATGCTGTATCTGTGTGCTGTGATGACAGTTAGTTGTTTTGGGGGAAAGAGTCAGGTCAGATGGAAGTGGGAGTGGAAGTTAAAAGAGGGAGGCAAACACGTGTCGGATTGAACTGCGCAGCAAAACACAAACCCAGAGTACGTGCCACTTACATGGTATTATTTATAGATTAAGAGTGAGGAAAATTATATTTTTTCAGTATAGTGTCCATAATATATACAACTGCCACGCCCATACGATGATTAATTGTATCAGAACATGTCTCAGTGGGCATAACCCAAGTAGTAACAGAGAGAGCTCTCCGATCGGCTTGGTATCTTGTGTGCGAATAGGAATGAGAAAATAAATTATCCTACAATAACATTTTTTTAATACCATAATCTTGGGACACCAGTTCATATATTAAGAATTAGAACTGGTTATTAGACTGGATGCCACTTTTTAGCAAATTTCACAGGTCTTAAAGGGACACATACTGTAACAGTTATTTGTTAAATAGTAAAAAGTTACTGGGGCAGGGATGTAGGAATGAATAATACTACTACAAATACATAGAGGAGCACCAGTACGTACAGTTTTTTCATCTGGCCAGGTTTTCCTGTATTAAGATAGAGCTGAGCAGAGGAAGCCTGGCAGAAGCCAGTTTTCTTGCACTATGTGTGCACTAGAATGTCCCTTGCAACAAATTCTTTAAACCCAGCAGTCTTGGTAATATCTTAGCTTCATATTGGCAACCAAAAATACCCCGAGACACTAGATTACTTATTAAGTACGCTTTAACGTTATATTCCCTGGGAGAAAATTTCATAGCCCTTCAAACAGGAAGTATGGATGGCCTACAATCAACAGGGTGTTTTTTTAGGCATTATAAAAAAAAAAAAAAAAAACATTGCTGGTTCCAATTGTGAAATTAAGGTTTGTCCATTCAAGACTTTCACAGCACCGTTGAACAACCCCCGAGCCAATGGAAATACATGTACAAACATAATTAATATTAAGTAGTAGTTATTATTATGTCAGCTTTGAACTTGATTAATATACCTTTCGGGCATGAATGCCGTTTAACATTTACACCCTGATAAGTACTTTATCTTTTCAACTTATGAACGCAAAGTCATTACCCAACCACACTTGCAGTAGAATGAACAGCATTTTCCTAGTGAAAGTGACCATTATCCCAGGATCCCAGCAAACAAGCCGAGCTCCCTGTTACAGGCGTACGCATTTATAAAGGGCAGGAAGGGGGGGTTCGGGGAGGGAAGGTTGAGATAAACTCAAATGTACAGTAGGTGGGAGGACAACATATAGTGGGGATCTGGGTGATGATTCGGTTTTGCGGTATGGATTTTCTATGGGTATTGGTTGAAACTGGTGGAGCTGCCCAACAACTGAGAGAAGGGAAGAAACTGATGCATTACAGGTACAAAAAGTTGTACGTGCTATTTACTTCACAGCAACAATCGGTGTTATCTAACTGCAGTAACCTCCGAATATCAACATATGATTGGTTTACAAATTAAATCTAGAGACAAACATTGGCCACCTCTAATTGCATCACCCTCTAAGACATTGAACCACTGAGCACAAAGATCTGCTTATCTCCCTTTACGTTTCAGTGTTTCAGTACTGGCCTAGGTGTGTCTGTCATGGGGTGTCCAAACCTTGAATGGTTCAGATCTTGGGAGGTCCCTTGTGTCAGTTTGTAGCCAAGAAAAACTTTAATGACAGAGAGCCAGTTGGAGGACCGGACACACAGAAATGAGGCAGGCCAGGGACATGGCACCCGGGCAGAAAGGAATAACCCATAAGATACACAGTTGTGACACATTTTACTACAACATGGCTTTTACATCTCTCTAAAACCATCACCCTTTCCTTCCTGTGCTGGGCTATAGGATTGAATGGGATATGACACCCAGGTCAAGCAGGGGGTAAGACCCAATCAGTAACATTGAAAACTTCGATGGACAGGTTAAATGTTGATATACAATCGACCCGCAAAATGGGGTGGTGAAATTTCGACGTGTGTACCCAGCCTAAGGGTAAATTCTAATTGGGCCCTTTGGAACATCAGCTAATTGATAAAAAGTGTGATAAAAAACAGTTGTTGCAAGCAGGATATATAATAATAGCCCCTACGGTGGCTCAGGGGTTGATTTTCGCAAAACGGGTTGTGTGACTTAAGACAGAAACATGTTTCAGTGTCTCTGTAAATTAGCCCCAGAGGGTAAAAAAAAACTGATTACAATGTATCCAAGATGACCCAATAGCAACCAGACACATTCCATAATAAAAATCTTATGAATGAAAGTTGATTGGTGATACCAGGGAGGTGCAAGCATTAGCACCCCTATGTATGTGACTCCCCCATTCCCAATACAACCTTTCTCCTTTTGTGTACTAACATATAGTATATATCTGTTGTATTCAATTGATAAATGGACTTGAAAATGAGTTCTGGAATTTCAAGAACTACATTCAAGTCCAGTTGATATAATGAATACAACAGATATATACCATGACCTGGTGAATGAGAACCTTCAAAGCTATATGTATTATGTATGTATATGTTTAGTTATATAGCGGCCATTGGGACACGCGCTGTACTTTACAACAATTACAGATTATACAGTATGGATGGTAAGTTTATTTTATAGAGCCACTTGGGTACACAGCGACTGTACATTAAACAATACAGATTCTTAACGAGTAGAGTATGTTATGTTTATTATGAGCGCCACTTGGGGAAAAACAGCGCTGTACATTATAAACAATACAGATATAACAGTAGTATGTATATGTTTATTTTTATATAGCGCCAACGTGGGTAGACAGCGCTGTACATTATAACAAACAGAAGTATACGTATGTATGTATATGTTTATTTTATAGTGGCCACTTGGGGACGCAGCGCTGTACATATAAACACTACGATTATACAGTATTATGTATATGTTTATATTATAGCGCCACTTGGGGCACGCAGCGCTGTAATTATAACAATACAGATTATACAGATGTATGTATATTTATTTAGTATAGGCCCACTTGGGGAACATGAGTGTGTACATTATACAATACAGATTATTACGGTATGTATGTATATGTTTCAGTTATATGCCGCCACATTGGGTACACACGCTGTAACATTATAAATAAGTAACAGTATGTTGATATGTTTATTTATATAGCGCCACTTGGGGACGCAGGCAACTGGTAATTATAACAATACAGATTATACAGTATGTATGCATATGTTTATTAATATAGCGCCACTTGGGTACACAGCGCCGTACATTATAACAATATAGATTATTACAGTAGTATGTATATGTTTATATAGCGGCACTTGGGGACACAACGACTGCACATTTAAACAATTAAGATTATACAGTACGTATGTATAGGTTTATTATATTATGCGCCACTTGGGGACACAGCCTGCACCATTGATAACACTACAGATTATACGATGTATGATAGTTTATTTATTATAGCGCCCACTTGGGGACCACAGCGCTGCACATACAATGATAAAACAATACAGATTATACAGTATGTACTGTATATTGTTTATTTCTATAGCGCCATCTGGGACATCGCTGTACATTATAAACAATACAGATTATACCGTAGAGTATAGTTTATTTATGATAGCGCCACTCTGGGTAGACCAGCGACTGTACATATAAACAATACAGCATTATACAGTTAGTATGTATATGTTAATTTATATAGCGCTAACTGGGTACACAGCGTCGGTCATTATTAACAATTACAGATTATAGTATGATGTGATATGTGTTATTATATAGCGCCAATTGGGACGCAGGCTGTACATTATACAATACAGATTACACAGTATGTATGTATATGTTTATTTATCTAGCGCCATCGGGGTACGCAGGCCTGTACATTATAACAATACAGATTATACAGTATGGATGTATATGTTTATTATATAGCGCCACTTGGGAACACACGCTTGCACATTATAACAATACAGATTATACAGTATGTATGTATAGATTTATTATATAGCGCCAATTGGGTACACAGCGCTTGTAATTTATAACAATACAGATTATACCGTATGTATGTATATGTTTATTTATTATAGCGCCACTTGGGAAAACTCGCTGTACATTTTAACATACAGATTATACAGTATGTATGTATATGTTTATATATATATGCGCACGGGGTACACAGCGCTTACATTATAACACATACAGATTAACAGTATGTATTGTTAGTTGTATATAGCGCCACTGGGACCCACAGCACTGCACATTATAACAATACAGATTTAACAGTATGTATGTATATGTTTATTTATATAGCGCCACTTGGGTACACAGCGATGTAACATTATAACAATACAGATTATACCTAGTATGTTATGTACTTGGGTGTTATATATATAGCGCCCCACTTCGGGGCGCACACCAAGCACTGGCACGCATCGCACATTATAAACAATTAAGATTTATACAGTATGTATGTATATGTTTAGTTATATATAGCGCCACTTGGGACACAGCGCGTTACATTAAACAATAAGATTATCAGTATGTATGTATATGTTTTTTTATATAGCGCACTTGGGTACACAACAGCTGTACATATATAAAACAATAAGATTATACAGTATGTTAGTATATGTTTATTTATATAGCGCCACTTGGCGGACACAGCGCTGTACATATAACAATACGATATACGTCTGTATGTATATGTTTATTTATATAGCGCCACTGGGGGACACAGCGCTTGTACAATTAACAATACAGATTAGAACAAGTAGTGATGTATATGTTTATGTATATAGCGCCACTTGGGACGCAGCACTGACATTATAACAATCCGGATTATACAGTATAGTATGGTTTTGATATTATTTATATAGCGCCACTTGGGTACACCAGCGATGTACATGTTAAAACAATACAGGGATTATACATTATGTATGTATAGTTTATTATATAGCGCCACTGGGTACGCAGCGCTGTACAGCATAACAATACGCGTTTACAGTATGTATGTAATTGTCTATGTATATAGCGCCACATTGGAGTCACAGCGCTGTACATTACTAAAAATACAGATTATACAGGTATGTAGTATATGATTTATTTATATAGCGCCACTGGGCGGTACGCCAGCGCGTAATTATACAATACAAGATTACACAGTTATGTATGGTATAGTTTATTTATTAGTAGGCCACTTGGGTAGCAGACGCATGTAATTATAACAATACAGATATATACAGATGTAACGTATGTATTGTTTATTATATAGGCCACCTTGGGTGTACACCGCGCGTACATTATACAAAAGAGTATACAGTATGTAGTATATGTTTATTTATATAGCGCCACTGGGTACGCAGCGCGATGTACATGTAACCAATACAGATTATACAGATGTATGTAATGTTGTATTTATATAGCGCCAATTGGGGACACCAGCTACGTACATTATAAACAATAAGATTATTACAGTATGTATGTATAGTGTTATTTATTGTAGTGCACTTGGGGGACACAGCGCTGTACATTCTGACAATACAGATTATACAGTATGTATGTATATGTTTATTTAGTAGCGCCATTGGGGACACAGCGCTGTACATTATAACAATACAGATTATACAGTATGTATGTATATGTTTATTATGTAGCGCCACTGTGGGGACACAGCGTGTTACATTGTAACAATACAGATTATACAGTATGTATGTATAGTTATTTATATAGCGCCACTTGGGGTACACAGCGCTGTACCATTATAACTATACAGATTATACAGTATGTATGTATATGTTTATTCTATAGCGCCATTGGGGACACAAGCGCTTGTACTATTAAAACAACAGATTATACAGTATGTATGTATCTGTTTATTATATAGCGCCCACTTGGGGACACAGCGATGTACATTATAACAATACAGATTATACAGTATGTATGTATATGTTTATTTAATAGAGCCACTTGGGGGACCACAGCGTCTGTACATGTATAAACAATACAGATGATACAGTATGTATGTATATGTTTATTTATTAGCGCCACTTGGGTACACAGCGCTAACATTATAAACAATAAAGATTATACAGTATGTATGTATATGTTATTTATATAGGCGCCACTTGGGTACACAGCGCTGTACATTCTAACCATACAGATTAACAGTATGTATGTATATGTTTATTTATATAGCGCCACTTGGGTAAACAGCGTGTTACATTATAACAATACAGATTATACAGTATGTATGTATGTTTATTTATATAGCGCCACTTGGGGATACAGCGCTGTACATTATAACAATAACAGATATACAGTATGTATGTATATGTTATTTATATAGCGCCACTTGGGTACACAGCGCTGTACATTATAACAATACAGATTAACAGTATGTATGTATATGTTTTTATATAGCGCCAATTGGGTAAACAGTGCTGTACATTATAACAATTACAGATTGTACCAGTATGTATGTATATGTTTATTTATATAGCGCAACTTGGGTACACAGCGCTGTACATTATAACAATACAGATTATACAGTATGTATGTATGTTTATTTATATAGCGCCACTTGGGGTACACCAGTGCTGTACATATAACAATACAGATTATACAGTATGTATGTATATTTTTATTTATAAGAGCCACTTGGATACGCAGCGCTGTACATTATACAATACAGATTATACAAACAAGGGGATAAGTGCAAGCCATTATACGAATAGAATAAAATTAAATTAAATACATTTCATAAATCGTTGTAAGAAAGCATATAAATAAATTATATATAAATGGATATAGGTGCAACATACCTGATAAATTGGGAATGAAGTCCTTGCCCGAAGAGCTTACAATCTAAGTGTGAGGGACAACATACAGATACAAGTAATAGAAGTGTTATTAAATGATCACACATACAGAGGGTTAATAGGCGTGTGTGTGTGTGTGTGTGTGTGTGTTTGGGGTGGTACGGTTATTGTGTTAAACAAACACTGCATCATTTTTACTATAGGTACATAGCATGACAGCTGTTAGAACAAAGGGGGATTTGTAAGTGAATATAAAATTGGCTGTCGGGAGCCTTGGCTATAGGGGTTAATAGAATCAGTTCCAGACCCCAATTCAATTGCAGATGCTTGTCCTGCACCGAGCAATGATCTTATCAACTACCCCAGTCAGTTCAGGTTTGGACCTATGAGATGGGAGGGACAGACGTGTGGAAGTGAAACTGAGCCCTTCCATCTGCAGCTGCTGTAGGATCTCCCATTGAACCAGCAAATATCTGCCTGCAGTACCTCCAGCTCTCCAGTCGGCTGAGCAGAGAGACAGTGCCATGGAATCAGCTCTGAGCTGTCCTAGGTGACTGAAGTGAAAAGGAGAATTGGGCATCTGCAAGGAGAAGTCTCCACAATGCAAGGAAGGAAGCTGCCAGCCAATGCCTTATCCATTCTACCTGGTCGAACGGGAAGACTTTTCGCTGCAATATTGACTCTTTAAAGGAAAGTGCCAAGCAGAGGTAAATCAAAGTTTTTTCTATCCGTTACCTAACCCTGTCTCTTTGTTTATGGCTGAAAGGTTAATATTTTGATCTGCATTAAGGGTGACATTGTTTCCTCTTTCTATTTATTCCCATTGCTCCTTGCAGAGGGTTCGAATGGAATCTTACCCACACGGGAAAGTTTTTTAATGGGAGACACTTTTTTTTTTTTACATTTGTTTTCTTTGATCCACGATACGGCGGAAAGTTTATCAGTTGGGATATAACGAAACGAAGGGTAAATACGAAGATAGAAGGAATATCTGCCAGCGCCACGTAAAACCTGAAGCTTAAAAGTCTCCGTTGTGACAAAAAGAAAACAAAATCGCTGTCTAGAGTCATTGATTTTCAAAGAAGAATTCCCCCAGAAACAATCAGGAAACGTAAATGAGATTTTCTCGTCCAGCCGTGAGACACGCACGTTATGGACGCAAAATACTGAATGAAAAAAAAAATAACACATGAATCATGTACTATGGTCCTTTAAAAACAGGAAGAAGCTGAATGAAGAACCACTAGGATCCAACGACCTGTTTATTTATAAAAGATTTTAAACACACACACACACACATATATATAAGGGGCAATGGCAGAATGAGGAACATAACTATCTGCTCTGTCCTACTAAAGAACTTGGAGGAAATCAATTGAATTCTATTCTCTGAGTGTAGACTTATGAATTTTGATCCAATGCCTTTCTACCCTATGAGGCGCTGGCTGCTGGTCACCTGTTCGGTGGGTGTTGGAAATTTGGATGATGATGAGTTGGCAGGAGAACTAAAAAAATTGCTGCTGCTTGCTGCCCATTAACGAAGAGACAACGGACGTTTTCTACTCTGGCTATTTCAATCATCCTTACCTGATTGCTGGGCATACAGGTGTTTCCACCGAGAGCCCATCCGAAACGGGGCCAATAACCGCGGGAGACCGTAATGAGAAACTTTGCCATTCCTTTAACATTAGCCTCCTTGAACTTAGGTCTTTCCTGAAAGATTTATGAAGCAGCAATGGCCGCCGGATTAGGGCTGATGCCCTGAGACCTCGTTGGGGACTTCACCGGAGCGTTTTAGATTTGTCGGAACAGTTGTGTCAACTATTGGTAAGAATCTGTTGGCTTTGCGTGCCTTAACGCTTGTACAGAAGGTGGGCTTGAAGTAGGATAAAGATGGGGTTGAATTGGGCCCCTAAAATTATTTTGCCTGGTTTACAGGCCAGAAACAGTTTTAATAATAACAATGTAACCCTTGTCTTGTAATGTATGTAATCCTACCAGTACTGAGAACTCTGCAGTTACTGCCCTTCCATAGTCAGTGAGCTCAGACATGCTCTGTTTGTTCACCCAAGGAGTAATAATCAGCTTCTTTGTGAAAGGGCAAGGCTCTGTAGTAGAAGATTTATTGAATTCAAACAGGTATAACATTAGTAAGGAATTATATAGAAAGCCAAGTGATATATACATTTAATCTGCAGGGTTTCGGCCTTTATGTTCAAGCAAAAAAATAGTTTTTAGGTGGACTTGGAAGGCATGTCCAAGTTCTACCTCTCCCCATAGCTCTGCAGTGTCGTTTATACCATTAAAATAGTTTGTTTTGTTCAAACAACAGCATTTAAACATGCACTGCTAACAGCTTGGACTTGATTTTAAACAATAGATGTTTATTTTTAAGGGTGCAGTGTCCTGATATAATAAACTCTGATTGGCTGGTTAGAGAAGAGAGCTCATGTGAAGATCTGCAAAGATGCCAATTACAACTGTTTGGCTTGGGGAGATAGTGGGTTAAATGCACAGGGAGGTGGGACAGGAAAGGGTTAATATGCATGTTAGGAAGGAGACTGGTTTAAACAGAAAGCCACACAGCGGCGAGAGGTTAAACGTGTCTGAGAGATGGGAAGAGGGGGGATGGAAGATGCACTCTGGGGTTAAGTTAGGGGAGACACGTTAAATACAATGTGACAGAATGGGTTAACTGTGCTGGGAGGGTTAGAATTAACCATTTACTTGAAACAGGAAATTAAATTTATTGTGGGGATAAAAAAAAGAAATGAAACCAATTCACCAGGGGGATAACAAGATGTTATTGTTAAAGGAAGGAGGGTGAACAATGTACAATGTGGGGAAAGGAAGAAGATTTAAATGAGTACAGTAAGGGATGGAAAGGGTTAAGGTGTGGGGGATTGTTTACACACAGTCACACACACACACACACACACACACACACACACACATGTACACACGCACAAACAGGAGAAGGAGGTGTGTAAAAATATGAATAGAGCGAGAGGAATGAATTAAAGAAAACACAAAGTAAAGGGTAAGTGTAGCCCAGTTTTAGAAATACTACACGGGAAAGGGTTAATAGTTCATGGATTGAGGTGTGTCATGGAAGTGGTGTTCATGGGAGAGAGAGGCTGTAAAAGTGATACGTTTTTATGACTACAGTGTGTGTGTGTGTGTGTGTACAACACTTGCCCTGTTATGGTTTTGTTTTCGGCCATTGTGGTTACATCCCATTGGTCTCCCCCTATGGAAACATTCACTTTCCCAGGCAGCTCTGTGTGTTGACAGGTCCCTGCAAAACCCTTCACAGCAGTTATTTAGAATTCACTATTTGATGGATACGTGGCGTTAAACGTGCCCCTGTGTCCTGTCCCTCATGGAGCTGTCACCTCATCGCTTTAAAGTGATGGTGTATAAAATGCACATACTGCAAGGCTAAGTACAGGTTAATTAAAGTACGCTGCATGGCTACATTCAAATCAGTGCAGCCTGCATTATGTTTTTAAATAGAGATGGACGAACTTTCAAATAGTTCGAAAGTTCGATACGGACCATTAAAGTCAATGGGGAGTTCAAATAGTTCGAAAGGTTCTAATGAAATACAATTAAAATATCAATGGTAACTTAATGTAAATGGCTGTGGGACCGGGAAATGGGCTGGGGACATGTTCAAATATCAGGACTTCCAAAATCGATTTACTCTCACACACGCTACTTTCGAGCTTTCGCGTTCGAACATAAACTATCCATAAACGACTTGCGAATTCGATAATTCGATATTTACTCGGATGTTAATAGACATTTACTCACGTGCTTATCGAATTACTCGGTTGAAATAGACATTTTACTTTATATTCGTAATTCGATATTTACTCGCGTATGGTATAATGACATTTACTTGATATTCGATAATCGATATTTACTCGCGTATTGGTATAATAGACATTTTACTCACAATTCGATAATCGATATTTACTCGCGTATTGGTATAATAGACATTTACTCGCGATTCGATATTCGATATTTAATCGCGTATTGGTATAATAGACATTTTACTTGTAATTCGATAATTCGATATTTTACTCGGTTATTGGTATAATAGACATTTACTTGTATATTCGATAATTCGATATTTACTCGCGTATGGTATAATAGAACATTTTACTTGGATATTCGATATTTACTCGCGTATGGTATAATAGACATTTTACTCGGGATTGATATTCGATATTTACTCGCGTATTGGGATAATAGACATTTACTAGCGGATTCGATATTGATATTTACTCGCGTATTGGTTATAATAGACATTTTACTCCGGATTCGATATTCAATATTTACTCGTGTATTTGGTATAATAGACATTTTACTGAATTCGATAATTCGATATTTACTCGCATATTGGTATAATAGACATTTACTTGTATATTCGATATTACTCGCGTATGGTATAAATAGACATTTTACTTGATATTGATTATCGATATTTACTCGGTATTGGTATAATAGACATGTTACTTGATATTCGATATTTACTCGCGTATTGGTATAATAGACATTTTACTCGGGATGATATTCGAAAATTTACTCGCGTATTGGTATAATAGACATTTTACGGTGGATTTGATATTCGATATTTACTGCGTATTGGTATAAGATATTTACCGCAGATTCGATATTCAATATTTACTGCGTATGGTTATAATAGACATTTTACTCGCGGATTCGATATTCGATATTACTCGCTTATTGGTATAATAGACAATTTTATTTTTTCCCGGGGGATTTGATATTCGATATTTACTCGCGTATTGGATAATCAGACATTTTACTCGCAGATCATATTCAATATTTACTGCGTATTGGTATAATAGACATTTTACTCGTGGATTTGATTTCGATATTACTCGCGTATTGGTATAATAGACATTTTACTACATATTCGTTAATTTGATATTACTCGCGTATTGGTATAATAGACATTTTACTCGCAGATTCGTTAATTCGATATTTACTGGCGTATTGGTATAATAGACATTTTACTCGCAGCGTCGTTAATTCGATATTTACTCGCGTATTGGTATAATAGACATTACTCGCAGATTCGATATTCAATATTTACTCGCGTATTGGTATAATAGACATTTTACTCGCAGATTCGATATTCAATATTACTCGCGTATTGGTATATAGACATTTACTCGCAGATTCGATATTTGATATTTCTTGCGCATTGGTATAATAGACATTTTTTACTGGATTTGATATTCGATATTTACTCGCGTATTGGTATAATAGACATTTACTCACATATTCGTTTAATTTGATATTTCTCGCGTATAGGTATAGTAGACATTGTTACTCGTGGATTCGATACTCGATATTACTCGCGTATGGTATAATAGATATTTTACTCACAGATTTGATATGAGATATTACTGGTATTGGTATAATAGATATTTTACTCGCATATTCGATAATTCGATATTTAATCGCGTTATTGGTATAATAGACATTTTACTCGCGGATTCGATATTTACTCGCGTATTGGTATATAGATATTTTACTAGCAGATTCGATATTCGATATTACTTGCGCATTGGTAATAGACATTTTACTCGTGGATTCGATACTCGATTTTATGGGTATTGGTATAATAGACATTTTACTCACGATTTGATATTCGATATTACTCGCGTATTGGTATAATAGAATTTTACTCGCATATTCGATAATTCGATATTACTTGCGTATTGGTATAATAGACATTTTACTCGTATATTCGATTAATTCGATATTTTTACTCGCATATAGATATAATAGGACATTTTACTTGCATATTCGATAATTCGATATTACTCGCGTATCGGTATAATAGAATTTTACTCGATATTTATTAATTCGATATTACTCGCGTATTGGTTAATAGACATTTTACTCGGATATTCGAAATTCGATATTTACTCGCTATAGGTATAATAGACATTTTACTCGCATATTCGATAATCAATATTACTCCCGTATTGGTATAATAGACATTTTACTCGCATATTTGATAATCGATATTTACTCGCGTATTGATAATGGACATTTACTCGTATATTCGATAATTCGATATTTACTCGCGTATTGGTATAATAGACATTTTACTCGCATATTCGCTTGCCTCGAACGTTCGAAACATTCGATTAATTACGAACGTCTGGAGAATATCAAAAAATCCGGGTCCGGGATAGTTCGAGAAGTCCGGAGTCCATTCAAACTTATAAATTCCCTTTATACGCCAAAAAGGCGTATTCATAAAGGGAGGTAATGCAAAATTGTGATACCTTTACCGTCATTATTAAAACGGCACGGTACCAGTATTTTACAATAAAATCTGCATTCTGCACCGACATTCCTGACATTGCCAGGGTTACCCGCAGTACCAGTAAAACCAATACCAAAGGTTTATGAAGTCCACAGTCCTGGACTTAGTCAGTGTAAAGATGCGCTCAGCAAGAAGTATTTGCCTTCCCATTGGCCAGTCAGGGAACAGTCCTGGGACCGAGAGTTGGGGTGGGCCAGACCGGCACTACAATGAGACTATGGATGAGTGGTATGGAAGATTTAGGTAAAATCGGGGCGAAGGATAGCTGTTACGCCTTCACTGGGAATTCTATTAGGGGTTATTGGGTGTTTGGGGCACTTTAGTGCCCTTGAAACAGTTACCCAGATTCTAGACAAAGAACAGCTGATTGCAATGAAGTAAAAACATACCTGACTATATGATTGCAAATGAATCAATCAATCAAATACCCGTGTGAGACAGTAAATTCTATCACTGGAGCAAGCACTGTGGTTAGTTTCACTTCATTTTAACCCACTTTTTACCCAGATTTACTGATTCACACATGAGTATCTTGGTTAGGAGAATGACTAAGGGGCATATTAAAAGGTTAGTTAACTTTTCGCGGCCGTTTTCGCGGACATTAAGCATAAATCGCGTTTACCGCGATTATAAAAGTCCGAAAACGGCCGCGAAAAGTTAACGAAGCGTTAACCTTTCGCGCCGATACTTACTTTACCGCCGCTTTATAAATAGAAGCGGCGGGTAACAGGTAAGTAACTGGTTTCGCTCGGGTAGTATCGGCTGTTTTACTTCGCCACCTTGAAGGTTGCGAAGTCAGCCGATACTAACCTCCCGCGGCGCGATACTAACTCCCGCGGCGGGGATGGGCAGGCAAACCGCGGGGGTGGTCGCACCCGCCCCGGGAGACACGCCCACACCCCCGCGGGCGGCAGCGGCGGACCACCGCCGCCGCCGCTTCCCAGCAGCCCTCCCAACCCATCCCCGTTGCGGCAATCTGGAACGGGAGATTAGGAGGGGCTGCCGGGAAGGGGCCGCAGCAGGTGGCCGCGACCACCCGCCGCGCACCCCCTCCCCGGCAACCCCCCCAAACCCCCGCCCCGGCCGCTTCCAGGGAGGGGAAGAGGAGGGAGCGCTGGGAGGGGTGGAGGCTCCCTCCGGCGGGGCCCTGAGAAGGGCCTTTTGGGGCTTAGGGGGTCCCGCAGCTCGAACCGGACCCCCCTCCCGGCCCTTATAAGGGCCTGCGGCACTTACAAGTGCCCTGCGGCTCTGACAAGAGCCTTTTGGGGCTTAAGGGGTCCCGCAGCTCGAACCGGGGGGACCCCCCTTCCCGGGCCCTTATAAGGGCCTTTGCGGGCACTTACAAGTGCCCTTGCGGCACTGATAAGTGCCTTTGGGGGGGTCCCGCAAGCTCGAACCGGGGACCCCCCAGTGCGGCTCTTAAAAGAGCCCTTGGGCGACGTCTTCGGGCTGGCGACAACCAACCCTACTCAGGTCGCCGATGCCAGGCAGACTCCACTGCGGCCGACAGTGAGCCCGCTGGCACCGCCGGCCTCAGCGGAGCCAATGTTGCCAGCCGCTTCTTTCTTCTTTCTTTCAGCCATCTACTGCGATGGCATTGAGTTCCGCGGCGGAAAGCTCCTCTTTATATAGGTTATAACCAATCGATTTCAGAATTCCAGAAATCTGATTGGTTAATGTAAAGCAAGTATTAAAAAATGACCAATCAGAAACGGATTATGGATTTCTGCCAAACCTATATAAAGAGGAGCTTTCCGCCGCGGAACTCAGATGCCATCGCAGTAGATGGCTGAAGAAAGAAGAAAGAAGCGGCTGGCACATCGGCTCCGCTGAGGCGGCGGGTGCCAGCAGGCTTACTGGCGGCCGCAGTGAGTCTGCTGGCATCGGCGACCTGAGTGGGGTTGGTGTCGCCGAGCCGAAGACGTCGCGTCGGATCAAGACGCCGGCAACATCGGCCTCGTTGATGTCGCGGCGCCCGCCGGGGGTACCTCTGGCGGCCGCAGGGTACCTCTCGGGGGTCGGCGGCCTCGGCGGAGCTGGTTGTCGCCGGGACTGGAAGAAAGAAGACGTCGCCCAAGGGCTCTTTTAAGAGCCGCACTGGGGGTCCCGGTTTCAGCTGCGGGACACCCCGCCAAAGGCAACTGTCAGTGCCGCAAGGGCCCTTATAAGGGCCGGGGAGGGGGGGTCCCGGTTTGAGCTGCGGGAACCCCTAAGCCCAAAAGGCCCTTCTCAGGGCCCGCTGGAGGGAGCTCCTCCCCCCCAGCGGCTCCCTCCCGTCCCCTCCCAGGGCGGCCGGGGGGGGGGCTTGGAGGGGTTGCCGGGGAGGGGGTGCGCGGCGGGTGGTCGCGACACACTGCTGCGGCCCTTCCGGCAGCCCCTCCTAGCCTCCCGTTCCGAGATTGCCGCGAACGGGGAACGGGTTGGGAGGGGCTGCTGGGAAGCGGCGGCAGCGGGGGTGGTCGCCGCTGCCGTCGTGGGGGGGTGTGGCGGGGTGGGCGTATGCCCGCCCCCTTAGGGACCGGCGTCGGGAAGGGATTTTAAGTCTTAAAAGGGGCTTAAAAGGGACTTAAAAATTACCGCAGCAACATCGCGGGCGCGATAGGTATCGGGGAATAGCGCTCGCCGTTATAATACGGCGATAGCGCTATTTTCGCGGCCGCGATGTGCGGCGGTAATTTTTTTGCGCTAACATCGTTTCTTTATAATATGCCCTAAGTTTTTGTACATGTCCGTGGAACTGCAAGGGAAGCTTGTGTCTCTCTCACTAAGAATTCCCACTGGCTCTGTGCTGTTAGTTGCTGTTTTTACCATCTCCTGCTTGGTGTTTTATGGAACAAGGGGCTCTGTGTGTTAGTGTGGGGGATAATATTCCTTCCAATGTATTCCCACCTGCTATGTGATGCACTATTTCCACTAGAAATCAGACCATTGAATTAGCCGTAATCTACACGTAGATGGCACTTTAATCCTTGTATCCATATTCACCGCTACTTTGGAGTTCCAGTCAATAATCTTTGCCTAGTTTCTAACCTCCAGGATATTAATATCTATTTATCTGTAGCTCATTGTCTTTCTTTTCACTCTCCATGTTGACTCTCTGGGGATTATCCCTGTTTATAGAAGAGACATCAGCTCTCTATCAGGGCTCATTCACACTACACTCGCCTTTGAGTGTTGTAGCGCAATGCATAGAGTATGTGATAACGCAAATCTATTTATTTCTCTATACATTCCATGTGTCCTGTTCCCACCAGTGTGTTGCATTGAATAGCACTGTGATGCATTTTTATGCGATGTTGACACCGATAGGGACTAAGACTGAGGACCCACTACAACGTACCGAAAAGCGTGCGTAACGGGAGCATTATCACACGCGATTCTGGTGCGTGTTGGGGATGCGATTTTGAAATTTACCATTACGGAAACGCATGCGTTTTTCTCAAAAAAATGGTGATCGCAAAACGGAATTCGAGTGAACTTTCGCGTCCCCGTGATTCCATTAAACTAATATTGCATGTGCAATAGCAGACGAAATCGCGTGCGCAAACGTGCGGAAAAACGCGTTAGTGTGGCTTAGCCCTAAGGCGAGAGGCCGCACTGCACCACGCTCCTCTCGTTCCTGGCATGTAAAAGCATGTTGCCGTACGCTCGCGTTTGCGGCCGCCGATGATTCGCAATTGGAGCAATACTTGCACTATATATATGTTTGTGTCTCGTATCTGTAAATAAGGTAAGTATTTGGGGTTCATCACTAATACTTGCACTATATATATGTGTGTGTCTCGTATCTGTAATAAGGTAAGTATTTGGGGGTCATCACTAATACTTGCCACTATATATGTGTGTGTCTCGTATCGTAAAATAATGTAAGTAGTTGGGGTTCATCACTAATACTTGCACTATAATATGTGTGTGTCTCGTATCTGTAAATAAGGTAAGTATTGGGTTCATCACTAATACTTGCACTATATATATGTGTGTGTGTCGTATCTGTAAATAAGGTAAGTATTTGGGGTTCATCACTAATACTTGCACTATATATAGGTGTGTGTCTGTATCTGTAAATAGGTAAGTATTGGAGGTTCATCACTAATACTTGCACTATATATATGTGTGTGGTCTCGTATCTGTAAATAAGGTAAGTATTGGGGTTCATCACTAATACTTGCACTATATATATGTGTGTGTCTCGTATCTGTAAATAAGGTAAGTATTTGGGGTTGGTTCATCACTAATACTTGCACTATATAATGTTTGTGTCTGGTATCTGTAAATAAGGTAAGTATTTGGGGTTCATCACTAATACTTGCACTATTAGATGTGTGTGTCTCGCATCTTGTAAATAAGGTAAGTATTTGGGGTTCATCACTAATACTTGCACTATATATATGTGTGTGTCTCGTATCTGTAAATAATGTAAGTATTTGGGTTCATCACTAATACTTGCACTATATATATGTGTGTGTCGTATCTGTAAATAAGGTAAGTATTTGGGGTTCATCACTAATACTTGCACGTATATATATGTGTATGTCTCGTATCTGTAAATAAGGTAAGTATTTGGGGTTCATCACTAATACTTGCACTATAATATGTTGTGGTCTCGTATCTGTAAATAAGGTAAGTATTTGGGGTTCATCACTAATACTTGCACTATATATATGTGGTGTCTCGTATCTGTAAATAAGGTAAGTATTTGAGGTTCATCACTAATACTTGCACTATTATATGTGTGTGTCTCGTATCTGTAAATAAGGTAAGTATTTGGGGTTCATCACTAATACTTGCACTATAAATATGTGTGGTCTCGTATCTGTAAATAAGGTAAGTATTTGGGGTTCATCACTAATACTTGCACATATATATATGTGTGTGTCTCGTATCTGTAATAAGGTAAGTATTTGGGGTTCATCACTAATATTGCACTATATATATGTGTATGTCTCGTATCTGGTAAATAAGGTAAGTATTTGGGGTTCATCACTAATACTTGCAATATATATATGTGTGTGGTCGTATCTGTAAATAAGGTAAGTATTTGGGTTCATCACTAATACTTGCCACTATATATATATGTGTGTGTCTCGTATCTGTAAATAAGGTAAGTATTTGGGGCTATCACTAATACTGCACTATATATATGTGTGTGTTCGTATCTGTAAATAAGGTAAGTATTTGGGGTTCATCACTAATACTTGCACTATATATTATGTGTGTGTCTCGTATCTGTAAATAAGGTAAGTATTGGTGTTCATCACTATACTTGCACTATATATATGTGTGTGTGTCGTATCTGTAAATAAGGTAAGTATTTGGGGTTCATCACTAATACTTGCATATATATGGTGTGGTGTCTCGTATCTGTAAATAAGGTAAGTATTTGGGTTCATCACTAATACTTGCACTATATATAGGTGTGTGTGTCTGTATCTGTAAATAAGGTAAGTATTGGGGTTCATCACTAATACTTGCACTATTATATGTGTGTGTCTCGTATCTGAAATAAGGTAAGTATTTGGGGTTCATCACTAATACTTGCACTATATATATGTGTTGTGTTCGTATCTGTAAATAAGGTAAGTATTTGGGGTTCATCACTAATACTTGCAATATATATGTGTGTGTCTCGTATCTGTAATAAGGTAAGTATTTGGGGTTCATCCTAATACTTGCACTATATATGTGTGTGTCTCGTATCTGTAAATAAGGTAAGTATTTGGTTATCCCTAATACTTGCTAATATATGATTGTGTGTCTCGTACTGTAAATAAGGTAAGTATTTGGGGTTCATCACTAATACTTGCACTATATATATGTGTGTGTCTCGTATCTGTAAATAAGGTAAGTATTGGGGTTCATCACTAATACTTGCACTATATATAGTGTGTGGGTCTCGTATCTGTAAAAGGTAAGTATTTGGGTTCATCACTAATACTTGCACTATATATATGTGTGTGTCTCGTATCTGTAAATAAGGTAAGTATTTGGGGTTCATCACTAATACTGCACTATATAGATGTGTGGTCTCGTATCTGTAAATAGGTAAAGTATTTGGGGTTGATCACTAATACTTGCACTATATATATGTGTGTGTCTCGTATCTGTAAATAAGGTAATAAGTATTGCACTAGGAGGCAGAGACGTTCAACGTTCTAACAGTAGTAGAGACATTTTTCCTGAATAGAAGCAGATCATAGGGTCCCACTAACACTGATGGCAGAAATAACTGGTAGAGGTGGGCAGCATCCAAATCACAGCTGGTCCCAGAACATGTTTCCTACTATGTTAACCTATTTTTTGTGGTCTGTCAGAGCTTCCACAATGTCCTGGTTTGGGGATTTTCAGGCAAAATGCTACAATATGGTTTGGGGGGGCTATAAGGCTTTCTGAAAGGGAGAAAAGGTATATAGGAACAAGGACAGGGAATAGCAGACATCTCACCCAAGCTACTTCCATTACTGACCCTTCACCTTCCCCAAACCAGGTCCTTTTATCATCTCTGGGTGATACGTAGGGTGTAACGTAAGGCAGTGTGTATGGAAATTAATCCTTTATCGCTCTGGGCTTAATCCTGGCATTAAATAAGTCTCGCTAAAGAGATGCAAATGCATTATATGAAATCAATTGCAGCAGCTGCGACCGTGACCCATAATTCCCTTTTAGTCACACTAACCCCATTAACATGCCGTAAATTCTGCTGACACTAGGGAATCAGCCCTAGTTCAGCACACACAGACCTGGAGGGCCACAGGCTAATCCAGCCCGGGCCTCTTTAGCTTTAGTGGAATGATACATGTATCTTTATTATAGATGTATCTGACTGACAGGCCAGAGTTCCTCCTTATCTAAGGTCTGTAATAATTAGTCTGTGTGTTCTAATACAGTGCCAGCAGATTGCATTCTCCTTCTGTCCGAGAGAGGATTCAAACCCAGGGATACAGCGCTGCAAATCTTCAGTCCCAACCGCTGAGCAGTGACATTTTGCTATGCGCTGGGATACAGTTACAGATACTGTCACCCAACTCCGACATCCAGAGTCCCAGATCCCATGTCAATGTTTATTTATTATACACGGGAGGGTTGGGTTGAAGGTTTTATATAGAAAATTAATAGTACCGTATATACTCGAATATAAGTCGATCCGAGTAGAAGTCGAGGTACCTATTTTTACCTGAAAAAATGAGTAAAACCTGATTGACTCGAGTATAAGTCGAGGGTAGAAATTGTAACCACTACTGCCTTCTGATTCTGTATTGTTTTGAGCCCTTTAAATGGACAGCAGAATTCCCATACAGTAATAACCATACTGGATTTGGCTATTACTGTATGGGACTACTGTATGGGAATTCTGCTGTTCATTTAAAGGGCAACTAAAGCCTCAAAACAATACAGAATCAGAAGGGATTCTTTAACAATAGATACCATCCTCCTGATTCTGTAATGTTTTTGGTTAGTTGCCCTTCTAATCCCATACAGTAACCCCCAATTCCTTACAACTCCCAGAATGCTTTAGTTGCTGGTAGTTGTAGTTTCCAAACATCTGCAGTGGCAAGTACTGCACCCCCCCCCCCCCCAGTTAAGTGAAGGAGGACTTGGTAAGTGTTAACTTGCCTGAGTCAATCACTCACTTAGTCAGCAATCCAGCAATCCCGCTGCTGCTCCTCACTCCGCATCCACTGTTCTGCCACCTGACGTCACTACCGGCCCCAGGAAGTGAGACAGGCGCAGAGTAGTGATGTCAGCTGGCAGATCAGTAGGCTGCTGGATTGCTGGACTAAAGAGGTGAGTGAGTATTTACAGTAACAGTTATTGCACAGATTGGGGGTTAAATAGACACACACAACCCAATCCTATAATCAGATCTGTCAGAATGAATGGTATTCCTTGTGTCATGTCGCGCCCAGTAATAATGTTTCTATCCAGTAAATTTAATAACCATGTTGATACCCAAACAGACGACACTAAATTAATTAAAACATAGAGAGAATAAGGCATTTCCTTCAGAATGTGTAAATAAGGGACAGTTAAGGGAGGAGCCCAGAGTACAGTGTAACATGCATTTATCTCTATCCATCCAGATGACGTTCCTGGTCCATACGACCTTGACAAAATACAATATTTAAGTTATTGTCACATGCAGAGACGTCTGCTGCATCAATGGGGAGGGACAAGGGGAAAATAACAGTAATAAAATCTTACAATTTATAGACAAGTTGCATTCGGTACAGTAATAATGTGTAATAGGATGGTACATGACCCACTTGCTATAACAGGGAGATAGGCTTGGTGTTTAATAAATAAGGATGGGTTCATGCAAACTATGCAGAATCTTGAAGAACTACGCTCTGCAAATGTAATGGAGAACTATGACCAAATATGGATTAAAATAAATCTCCATTCCGTACAGCACAGGAGCTGCTGGATATATTACAGCTCTGGTCCCCAGTGTATTTATTTCCTTACAAAGCATTTTACAATTAGTTTATTCAGTCATATCACGCGCTGTCCCAAAGAGCTAGCAATCTAAGTGTCATACACACATGGGGAACATACAGTTTTCATTTATTGCAGATGTAGCCAAGGGCCATATTTATAAAGAAATACAGTTCAGGAACACTCCAGCGCACGGCTGTTTCCATCCTCCAGCCTTCTACTCCTTCCTGAAATCACACCAATAGTGTGCTCCTCCATTTGCTTCTTTATCTTGCACCGTATTTATAGAGGCGCGGTATTGGTATTTTACTACAGCATGGTATAGAACGAACGTAAATGTACGTCTATGATCGTACTTTTACGTTAACCTGTGGTGTCGCAAATTTGTGAGACCCCCGGTCCTAGGAGGCCTGCGATCAGCTGTTTTTAAACAGCTGATCACGCGTCCTCAGTAAAGATACGTGCGATCAGCTGTTGACATCACCCAGAACCCACCACTTACTAATCTTTGTCATGATGGATAAACACAACAGGTTAACTTATGGTGGCCATACATTTAATTTTTATTATTATAATTATCTGTCTGGGCAGGTGTATGGACAATATACAGTAACCTCACTAGAAAATCAATAATCTACTGTCAGATTCCATATCATGATATATGTTCATAATACAGTGGAAGTTCTATAGCTCTGATGTACAAGGGTTTGAATATAGGAAAAGAAAAAAATATTATTGATATGGCGCTGGGATTTGTAGTATGTCCCCAAGCAACAACCCATCTCTCTATTTAATCCCATCACAAGGTCCAGGGGGCATTGACCATATTAGTGTCGGAATCAGCCGCAGTGGTTACATCACTGTGTAGGTGAATGAAATCATTCAGTCAGAGGGCATTCATGGTAAACTACACCAATTTGCAGCAAAGTCTTAAAGGGGATCTCCACTGCTTATTCATTTTTTTTGGTATTTAGTTTTATTGAAGAACGGGAGGTAAGGGAGTTGTGCCTTACCTCCCGTTCCTTAATAAAACTTGCAGGGGCCGATCGCTTGCTCCTCCGCCGCCTAGTTCCCGACAGACTTAGTACCATATACACATGCGCAAGTGGGATGCGTATAGAATAAACAGTCCATCGGGCGTAAGTACTTTACCTTCTCTCCTGGCTCCTGCAGGTTTTATTGAAGAACGGGAGGTAAGACACAGCTACTTTACCTCCTGTACTTCAATAAAACTAAATGGCAATTTTTTTTTCTAGCAGTGGAGATACCCTTTAAGCAGTTTTTTTTAGCTTAAAACCTTCTCAAGGTTATGCGTCCACCAGCTACGGGTAGGATTGTCTGAAATGTTTCCGTCTGCTGTGATCAGCTTCTGTTTGATAAACTGCTCAATGTCACTGGGCCGTCTATGGAATAGAAGGTTCACACGGGCAATTTTTAAAATCCTTCTGTGTTTGGCCTGCAAAACCTGCTCTCCAGTCTCTGGCCATGATTATAAAGTGTCTTAAAGTCTTTTGTTTGAAATCTGTGTCGGTATCGTTTGCATACAAGGCTGAGGCCATATGGCAGACGCAACGCGCAGGAAGTGTGCACTCTATGACGTGTTTAACGTGTGTTAACATCCGTTTGCACTATTATCACAATAGTCTGCAAACGGAGCACATGCGATCTGGAAATACACATACTGATATGTAATTCTCTGCAATTCTCATGCGCTAATGGATCCCAATCATGTACGACAATGTGGCAGTGAGGAGAGTTAATACTCCTACTTCTCATTTGCACTTACAGTCCTGAGACATGAAAGATCGCCATATCTGCAGCCTCTGACAGCTGCTCCTTTTGGTACAGACCCACACTCTCTCCTCCCTTTTCCCTTTCTCCCTTATGTATGTTATCTAGGAGGAGGATGAGGAAAGGGGTTAGGGAGGAAGGGAGGAACAGTCTGAGGCTGCAGGCATAGCAATCATTCTATAATCAGCGGTCATAAGTGCAAATGGGAGGTAGGAGTAATCTCTCCTACCGTTTATGGATCTAGCTGACATTTAAATATCCCAGTGCAAAAGAAAGCTTGCACGCAATAACACGCATTAATACGTGGCCGTTTTTTGGTGTGCTACAATTGCGCAATCAGAGCGCATGTGATTGCGCAAAAAGGCGGAACGCTCCGATTAGGGAATCGCACGCACAACGCACTGGTGTGTCCACATCAATTGGCCACACTAGTGTCCGCCTTTAAAAGCGAGATTGGATCGAAATCACCATCAGATCGTGCTTAAAAGCGGACGTGTGTGGGGGAGTCTTCCTATTGGTACTGCTCTGGGGAGAGAGGGGAAGGTGGGAACCCGATTGCAATCAAATCTAACAGGTTAGTGCTAAAGTAGTTACACTTAGGGGTCCCCAACACATATACACAGCACATACACAGCATGTACATCATATACACATCATAAATACATCATATACACAGCATATACACAGCATATACACAGCATATACACAGCATATACACATCATATACACGGCATATACACGGCATATACACATCATAAATACATCATATACACAGCATATACACATCATATACACAGCATATACACATCATATACACATCATATACACGGCATATACACGTCATATACACGTCATATACACATCATATACACATCATATACACATCATATACACATCATATACACAGCATATACACAGCATATACACATCATATACACATAATATACACATCATATACACATCATATACACAACATATACATATCATATACACAGCATATACCCAGCATTTACACATCATATATACATCATATACACAGTATATACACATCATATATACATCATATACACATCATATACACAGCATATACACAGCATATACCCAGCATTTACACATCATATATACATCATATACACAGTATATACACATCATATATACATCATATACACAGCATATATACATCATATACACATCATATACACAGCATATACACATCCTATACACATCCTATACACATCATATACACATCCTATACACAGCATATACACATCATATACACAGCACATACACATCATATACACAGTATATACACAGTATATACACATCATATACCCAGCATTTACACATCATATATACATCATATACACAGTATATACACATCATATATACATCATATACACAGCATATATACATCATATACACATCATATACACATCATATACACATCATATATACATCATATACACAGCATATACACATCATATATACATCATATACACAGCATATACACATCATATACATAGCATATACACATCAAATACACAGCATATACACATCATATACACAGTATATACACATCATATACCCAGCATTTACACATCATATATACATCATATACACAGCATATATACATCATATATACATCATATACACAGCCTATACACAGCCTATACACAGCCTATACACATCATATACACAGCATATACACAGCATATACACAGCATATACACATCATATACACATCATATACACAGCCTATACACAGCCTATACACATCATATACACAGCATATACACATCACATACACATCACATACACATCACATACACATCACATTCAAATCACATACACATCATATAGACATCATATACACATCACATACACATCACATACACATCACATACACATCACATACACATCACATACACATCATATACACATCACATACACATCACATACACATCATATACACATCATATACACATCATATACACATCACATACACATCACATACAAATCATATACACAGCATATACACACTTGTGTGTATATGATTGTATATATGTGATCTGATGGTATGTGATGTGTATGTGATGTGTATGTTTGTGATGTGGATTTGTATGTGATGTTGTATATGCTGTGTGTTTTTGTGGTATATGATTGTGTATATGCTGTGTATAATGCGTGTTGTAAGATTGTATATGATGTTTATCTCTGTGTATATGTTTGTTTTGATTTGTATGTGTTTGTGTGTTATGATGTGTATTACGATGGTGTATACGCTGTGTATATGAGGTGTATTTGATTTGTTGTGTTGTGTGTTATATGTGATGTTATACGATGTTGTGTATGTGTTGTATGTGATGGTGTATGTGATGTGGTATGGGGGGGGGTGGGGGTGGACATTGTGTTTGTGAGTGCGGGTGGGCGAGTGTTGGGGTGTTGATGTGGGTGGACTCTGGTGTATGTGATGTGTTGATGGTTGTGGTATGGTTTTGGTTATGTGGAGGGGGTTCGAGGGGAGATTAAGGGAAGAGGTTGGGTGGCTTGTGAGGTGGTGGTTTGGTGTTTGGTGGGTAGTGGTGGGGGGGAGGTGCTGGTATATGATGGTATAGGATTGTGGATCTGTGTGTATGTGATGGTGTAGATGTGAGGGGTATCTGCATTGTAATGTGATTGTATTGCTGGGTTGTTGTTAGGGTTGGTGTAATGTGGTGTGTATGGTGAATTGGGTGTACGTGCACTGACAAGGTTCTATAGGACTGTTGTATGTGATTTGGAATGTGATGTGTATGTTGATGCTGTGGTATGTATGTGTAAAACAGGTTGCACATGAAAATCCGTTATAGATTTGGATTAGAAGGTTGTGTCCTTCCAGTTCTTCAGTCCTGTGCCATTGTACAAAACTCATTTTGATATTAGATACAAATTTTAACCATTTAAACCTTTCAAACTTTCGGAAACTTGACACTCCATTGATTCTATTGGTTTATTTTCCAATTTTCTAAACTTTTGGAAAATCCAATTTCTAGATGATACTGGATGAGACATGGATGAGACATGGATGAGACATGTGGGATGCAGCGTTAGTCACCTTGTGTGACCTCACCATCACGGACTGGTAGCTGCAATCTAAAAGACATCCAGCAGCAAGGAAGACCACAGCATTGAGAATAGTAAGAAATTGGGAGATTCAGGACAACTTGGGGTTAGGGGTTTGAATGAAGGTAATAATAGATTTTACTGGTTGAGGTGAACCATAACCGTTAATTTATAATTTGTTGTTTGTGTTGCTACTGTTGCCTTTACGGTGGTAGCATCGTTTTTCCTCTTTACCCACATTATCTTCTCCCCTGTTAGAGAAACAATAATAATGGGAAAGTCATTTGTTTCCATGAGGCCAGAAGTCACTACCTCCAAGAGGCCGAGGCTGCATAATTGACTCAGGTTTAAGCCGTAATCAGCGATCGCTGTTATACAGACGCTTTCTAGTTGCAGGATAGTTGTATCCCATGATAGGTTTCTTCATCCGCTCTTGTTAATTGAATGTTCGGTTGCAGGAGCATTAGAGAAGCAGAAATGTAGACCAAGGTTTACAATCCTCATTACCAACAGCACAGACTTTTTGTATTAACATTAAAGGGCAACTGTGGTTCAAAACAAGTTAGAGTAAATGAAACGAATATGTCCTTTAAAATGAGCCGACAATCACTCTCTGGCTGGAGCCTGTAAGAAATTACATTGGGATTGAGTGACATGACTCAACCTTCCAGTAGGTTTTGAGTGACATCACATGACCTCTGCCCCGCCCATCCACCTGGACCCTGGTGGAGAAGCATGCTCAGTAGACTTGAAGGACATTATACTCACCTTCCCTCGCTCCACATCTTTGTGCAGTAGCTTTAACTCAGGGTGAGGACCCGAACCGTCTTAGAGAGTTGCTCTAAGACGATGCGTAGTTCGCGAATCCAGGGGTGAGGACCTAGCGGTTCAGGTCCTCACCCTGGGTAAAAGCAGCTACTGCACAAAGATGTGGAGCGGGGGAAGGTAGTATAATTGCCTTAATGCTGGGGAAATCGGAAGTACCTGGGGAAAAATTGACAGTGAGAAGGGGAGGCCTATTAATGCAGGCAGAGGCTGGTCACATGACTACAAACTGGTCACATAGCTGAAAACAGGAAGTGTTCAAGCAAAGAAGTAATATTGCTGAACCTTTCCAGCAAAACAAATTTTTATCTAGAGATGTGATTTAGGTTTTATTTTGAAGGTGTGATAGAAGAGGCTTTTTATTAATTCTTTCTAATTTGGAAAGAATTTCAAGACCACAGTTCCCTTTAATTACATTTCCAGAAACATTAGTATTAATGCCGAATTAACCAGTCCTCTAAATGCATAAGAACGTTATTATAACTTTTAATAGTTAGACCACCATTTTTAAGGCTGATAAATGACAGGTCTAAAGGGATACTATACTCTTGCAGTAATCTGACTGCCCTCAGGCTCCTCTCACAATCAGTGTCCATGACACTCCTTTCTTGAAAAGGCAAGAAATATTAATTGAGGGGAGGAACTGGGGGAGGAGCCAACTAGTTGAAACCAATAAATTAAGCAAAAGGAAATAGAAAGAAAGGGTGTAATAAACAATACTATTGACTTACTCATTGGGGGAGCCTGGGAAAGTAAGTGAGAATTCGCTATAATATTTACAGTGGACAATTTGCATAATGGAAACCATCATTGTTTGGGCATTGTCATTATTTGCCAATTAGTATTTGCGTATTTCATTTTTTAATCCCCAAAAGGAAATATCCCTAATGTACTAGTTTGATATCACAGACCTGCTCTGTTTCCTTTCTATTTAATAATTTCTAACTGCTTCACTGTACCAAGAGAATGAGAATGGCCCCAAGGGTGGAATATTTAAAGGTGAAACTAAATGTTTTTTGTTGGAAAGCTGTATAAACTCTGCATGTGCAGGATAACTGATTGGAACAAAACTTCCATTAATACGGAAACATTTTCCAGAATCAGCAATAAGTAAATAAATTGAAACAGATGGACAAGTATTACATACACGGGGGTGCGACACCCGAGACATGATGTGAATCTACAATGCTTGGTATAGAGTACGATGAACGAAACTGGTCCCCCTCCTGAGTTACTATGCTTAGCTATAGAGTACGATGAACGAAAATTGGTCCCCCCTCCCCGAGTTACTATGCTTAGAGAGAAGTACGATGAACGAAATTGGTCCCCTCTCCCCGAGTTACTATGCTGTAGATAGAGTACGATGAACGGAAAACTGGTCCCCCCTCCCCGAGTTACTATGCTAGTTATAGAGTACGATGAACAAAAATGGTCCCCCTCCCCGATTATTACTATACTTAGCTATAGAGTACGATGAACAAAACTGATCCCCCCTCCCGAGTTACTATGCTTAGCTATGAGTACGATGAACGAAACTGATCCCCCTCCCCAAGTTACTATGCTTGGCTATAGAGTACGATGAACGAAACTGATCCCCCCTCCCCGAGTTACTATGTTAGCTATAGAGGTACGATGAACAAAACTGATCCCCCTCCCCGAGTTATATGCTTAGCTTATAGAGTACGATGAACGAAATGATCCCCCCTCCCCGAGTTACTATGCTTAGCTATAGAGTACGATGACGAAACTGATCCCTCTCCCCGGAGTTTACTATGCTTAGCTATAGTACGATGAACAAAACTGATGCCCCCCCTGAGTTACTATGCTTAGCTATAGAGTACGATGAAGGAAAAACTGATCCCCTCTCCAAGTTACTATGCTTAGCTATAGTATGATGAACTAAAATGATCCCCCTCCCAGAGTTTAACTAGCTTAGCTATAGAGTACGATGACGAAACTGATCCCCCCTCCAGAGTTACTATGCTTAGCTATAGAGTACGAAACGAAACTGATCCCCCCCTACCGAGTTCACTATGCTTGCTAAGAGTATGATGAAATAAAACTGATCCCCCCTCCCCAAGTTACTATGCTTAGGTATAGAGTACGATGCACGAAACTGATCCCCCTTCCCAGAGTTACTGTCTTAGCTATAAGAGTTACGATGAACTAAACTGATCCCCCCTCCCTGAGTTCTCTGCTTAGGTATAGAGTACAATGAACGAAACTGATCCCCCTTGCCGAGTTACTACGCTTAGTTATAAGATACGATGAACGAAACTGATCCCTCCTCCCCGAGTTTACTATACTTAGCTATAGAGTACGATGAACGAAACTGATCCCCCCTCCCGAGTTACTATACTTGACTATAGAGACAAATGAACGAAACTGATCCCCCTCCCCGATAGTTACTATACTTAGCTATAGAGTACGATGAACGAAACTGATCCCTCCTCCCCGATTTACTATGCTTGATAAAGTACCCCCCTCCCGAGTTACTAGCTTAGTTATAGAGTCGATGAACGAAACGATCCCCCCTCCCCGAGTATATGCTTAGTTATAGAGTACGATGAAACGAAACTGATCCCCCTTCCCGAGTTACTATACTTAGCTATAGAGTATGATGAATGAACCAATCCCCCCTTGCCGAGTTACTATGCTTAGTATAGAGTACGATGAACGAAACTGATTCCCTCTCCCCGAGTTACTATGCTTAGCTATAGAGTACGATGAACAAACTGATCCCCCCGCCGAGTTACTATGTTAGTTATAGAGTACGATGAACGAAACTGATTCCTCCTCCACGAGGTACTATGCTTAGCTATAGAGTACGATGAACAAAATTGATCCCCCCTCCCTGAGTTACTATGCACTTAGTTATAGAGTCAGATGAACGAAACGATCCCCCCTCCCGAGTTACTATGCTTAGTTATAGAGTACGATGACGAAACTGATCCCCCCTCCCAAGTTACTATGCTTGGTATAGAGTACGATGAATTAAACCATCCCCTCCCCGAGTATTATGCTTAGTTATAGAGTACGATGAAGGAAACTGATCCCCCTCCCGAGTTACTATGCTTAGGTATAGAGTACGATGAACGAAACTGATCCCCCCTCGCCGAGTTACTATGCTTTGTTATAGAGAACGATGAACGAAACTGTTCCCCCTCCCCGAGTACTATTCTAGTTATAGAGTACGATGAATGAAACACAATCCCCCCCATCCCTGAGTTACTATGCTTAGTTATAGAGTACGATGAATGAAACCAATCCCCTCCGCCGAGTTACTATGCCATAGAGTACGATGAACAAAACTGATCCCCCTTCCCCGAGTTACTATGCTTAGCTATAGAGTACGATGAACGAAACTGATCCCCCACCCGAGTTACTATGCTTAGCTATAGAGTACAAAGAACGAAACGAACCCCCCTCCTGGTTACTGAGCATAGTAAATCGGGGAGGGGGGATCAGTTTCGTTCGTTGTACTCTGAACTAAGCATAGTAACTCGAGGAGGGGGGGATCAATTTGTTCATTGTACTCTATAACTAAGCATAGTAACTCGGGGAGGGGGAGGGGATCAGTTTCATTCATCGTACTCTATAACTAAGCATAGCATATTTTTGTTTTTTTCAGGATTCTTCAAATACTTATTATGTGAATTGTCACTCTAATGCATTTCTCTGTACCACCTGCCTTCAGGGTAGTACAGTCAGATATTTACAAGGTAGGCCTGTGCTGTCAATATGCAAACTAATAAGATGATACTTTTAGTGGTTTAGTTCAGTTAAAACATCGATCTGATGGTTTCTGTAGATTAACAGCACAGGTAAAATACTGCACCTCTATTAATACGCCCCATAATCTGTTCCAGAGTATGTTCTCTCTCAATAGTTTTGTACATCAACACACATCTCCAGCTGTTCAAATATCTGGCAGCAATACGCTCCCCAATCTACGCACAAGGGCTTTGGGTTGCTAACATCCGGTGATGGGGAATTCATGTAAGGGAGGAAGGGCTATAGGCCAAATTAAAGAGTGAGAGAAAGATCCATAACATTCAATAGACTAGTGAGTAGAATAATAGTCCAGGATAATCTGCAAGCCCCACGAGGAACCATCTCAATATGGGCATTCCCTAAGGGCCCCTAACAGACGACACTATCTACATGGCAAAGAGGCTATTACTTCTTCCCACTCTAAAAGCAATTTTAATTATTACATCCACCCTCCTAAGCCTCTTCCTAATGTGCTGTAATAGGTTTGTTGTGACATAATCCTGACATTCATATTGCACCATTAACTTAAATTGTTGAATTTCTAATGAGTTTAATGAGTTTTTATGAAGCAATGTAACGAAAATAGACAGTGATGAAACGGTTTTGGCTCCTGAAGTTTAACTATGAAGATTTCTCCTGGCTCTGTTGTTCTGTCCGCCAAATGATCTTGAAAGTGTGATTAAAACGATTGCACCAAAGGCCTCATATGGCTTAAAGGGAACTTAGCCTTACCAACAACATTAAATAAGAAGACAGGACACTTTGCTGTTTAAAACATTCATCTTTGCCACATCCCATATTTTGCTGTAGTTCTCGGAGAAATTTATATTATTAAGAAATGGGTGTGTACTTTCCAGAATTCCAGAATCCAAGACACACCCAGTGTAAGTACTGGTATGTGACAATAGGTGAATGAAACTGGCAAAGAAAGTGGTTTCTGACAGCGGTTCTGCAAAAACCTATTAAAGTAAATGGTTGGGGCACTGAGCTGCAGTCATCTATCAATGTGTGACTATACAGTATGTGGTTCATCTTTTGAAATAGATGAACTTTTTGCACACTTCAAATAAAGTGTTTTTTTTTACGTGTCATTTTTTTCAACCACAAATTTTAATTAAAGGTTATATATGACGCTATACGACTATCCCGTCAAAGTGTCGGTATACAAAGTTAGGGTTATTTCTTCCATTTTTTTAACGGATACCTTCAAAAACTTCTAGATAAACACTGTAAAAGTCTTCTGATGTCTTAGGACTAACTGAGTGCGTCACATAATTTCTGTTACAGGAGATAAACTCTATGTTCTGTTGACTACAGTAAAGCTTGTTTGATTTCCCTTGATCTTTATACGAAGCAAAACTCATCTCTGCAACTGTCAGCGGTAGAAATGGCATTTGGATGAACTAGTGACAGAATTCTAAGCTCCGTAGGTTTGAAACCTATTAATATTCTACTTTTCCTACTTTCAATAGGCCTTAAGTAAAGACAGATACTGGAAAGGACAAAGCTGTAAAGAGTATAAGAGCTATTAGTGGATCTATACATGGACGCACTTTTCTAATAAGAGGGAGATTGGTGATAGATTGCACTTCATTACACATGGAAAGATTTCACGATCTTTTGATCCCCAGTCAGATAATTTGATAATTTGCCCTTGATAAATAACTATCTGGCCAAGTATTCCTGACTTTTATTTTTTAAAAGGGCAATTTCACTTTCCAATCTAAACTCTACAATTAGGTTAAGCACCCCCAAAGCCCAATAACCCAATACATATCCTTCCAACAAGAGTTCCTGAAGGACAGATATTTGTCCCTTTGTTGCAATCCCCTTCTGTTTGGAGCTATTTTAAAACTTTATAGTGGTTTGCACTGGGGAGGTGGTTTGGGGAGGAGCATAAAGTCATTGATTGTGAAATCAGACTTTCTGCTACCGGAAGAACCAGAAGGACTAAAGGTACTGGGAAAATCAAGGAGGAATGGCTGTATATGGGAATGTCTTGTAACAGGATACGTATTGCTTCTACCTAACAGTAGACCTTGACCTTTAAAATCAGTCATTATAGACAAAAAATAGTGAAATTTTGTTAACTCTTCATATTTCTGTACAACAACCAGTCATCAGATTCTATTTACACTTGACCTTCCATTCTGTAATCCAGCTGGGAGCGTCAGGCCGGAATCAGCCTGGACACCAGGTCCAAGTTGTTAATGACCAGGGAGAGGATATGGTTGCTTAACAGAATAGCTTAGCTCTCTATTAATTTAGAAAACTCCAGGGGAAATTCAGTAAGAACAGAGAACAGGAGGAGTAGAATTACTGCATTTTCCAACAATTCAATGATATTGGACAGAAACATCTCAGAATCCCAGAAAGTACTCCCTACTAGAGTAACGAACCAGTAGAGATGGGCGAATTTCATAAAGGTCGCTCCATTTTCAAACTATCGAACAAAAAGTTCTAAAGTTCAAATTCAGGACCCATTAAAGTCAATGGAGAGTGATAGTTTGAAACGTTCGGGTGATTTACAGCTAAACTAACATGGTATCTTACTGTAAATGGCTGTGACACCTGGGAAATGGTCTGGGGAACATGTCACTATCACTATCAAAGCTTGTTAAAACACTTCTTATACATGAGCAAGCAATTGTTGGGTAGCGAGCTACATTCGAGGGTTACGGCCAATTCTTGGGTAGCGAACAACACTTTTTAAGGTTAGTGAAAACGATCCATACATTCAAGGGTTACCGAAAACGAAGGATACTTTCGAGGGTTAGTAAACGATACATTCTAGGGTTAGGGCGAAACGATCCGTACATCGAGGGGTACTGAAACGAACGATACTTTGAGGGTTATCGAACGATACATTCTAGGCTTAGCGATTGGCTCTTCAATTCAATAACTATCCATTTTTACGATAATTATCGAATGTCCCGAATTTTTTAAAAAATCCAATGGATCTGCGTATTTTTTCCAAACCAGCAGTTCCGCATCGAAAAACCAAGTAAGTGTAGAAACCGGAGATGCTAATTGGTTGGGAGAAAAACTTGTTCACTTTATTCTGTAATCCCAATTGAGATAAGGATACTATGGAAAAAAGAATATTAACACCATATCATTACCATTAAATGCCTTTTCTGTTCAACGCAAAGAGCTGAACCTCCCAGCCCGCGCCATTAATTATAGAGAACAGTGATAAATGTCAGCTAATAGAGTGAAACGTTGATTGTAACTGGTACTTTAAATAAGACCTAAATTCCCAATGGTCCCTGAAGTCTATTGACCTGCAGCACTGTAATTGGCACCTCCACTCTCCGTCTCTTCCCAGATACATTTATATCATGTCTTTTCTGATTATAGACTTTGCTGGTTGTAATAATATAAATGGACTGCCTGGAATGGAAGTATTTTGAGAAATTTCCCTCTGTTACGAATGCTAATACCTTTCCAGATGCAATCTCTTCTTTCTGTTGGTCATGGACCCAAGCAGCTATTGATGCCAGATGAATGCAGTCTATGAGATTTGGCCATCTGGGAGGTGCTGCCAGTAGCAGACAAGCCTCGAAGATTAATGAACAATGCATACACACATTCAATTATTGGGCACAAAATGGCCGTTAGTTGCCTGTGTGCCTTGTGGTCGGGGGTTGTTCATCCCAGAGGCTTTACTGGGGCAGGGAAGTAGGATTGATAATTTCTCCTCCCACAAAAGAAGTGCCACCATAAAGAAAAATGTTCTGCCAGGCTTCTTCAGTGTTTCAGCACTATCTTTAATACAGAAAAGTCCAGAACACTAACCTGGCAGATATAAAAGTATATGCTGGTGTTTCCCTTAACAAAATTATATTGGGAAGTAGGACTAATCCATCCTACCCCTGCCCAAGGTACTTTTTTATTTTTGAAAAGTTTATATTACAGTGTAGTTGTCCTTTAACATACTATTGTACATAAACACCAGTGTCATTAAATAACGATAATACCTCTAATGACTTTTAACGACCACTAATGTCACTAATGGACAGTAACAATCATTTATCTAAATTACCGTAACAGATGAAAATAAAGTAACACAGAATAACCTTGGTATAGATATGTGGAATCACCCTAACTTAAAGGAGAAATATTGTCTAAAATCAAATTTATAGGCTATAAACTGTTCATAAAATTGACGTATCGCTATTAAAGTAAAGTGCTTCCTAACCAAAGATTTACCATTGTGAAAAAACTAAATCTTTATTTATCTCACCCCATTGCTCCTCTCTCCCAGTGAGATAGATATGCTCAGTAAGGTGAGGCCAAACTACAAGTGTCAGAGAGACTCCCAGAGCGATTGTGTAAAAATAACTACAGGACTTCACACAGGTGTAACCTTGGTAAGGAAAAACTTGTGAGAAGTCCTTCATTTAATTAAGCCGTGTCAGGTTATAATGTATGATGAAATGAGTTTGAGAATATTGTTCTCCTTTTAGTTAGAATTAAATTGATTTTTCTTTAAGAGGAATGCTGAAATATTAATAAATCGAACGTGTTTTATGTAGTAACAGCTGGAGAGACTGCCGACCTACAATAGAAGAACTTGTGCGAATAATAAGAGAAAGTTGTTAGGTAAATTATTCAGGTCTAACTATTTATCTAAGTGATGTTAAGGGAATTGCACCCTTAAAAAAAACTGGTCAATTGTCTGTTACCTGCCCCCAACCCAGCTGATATATTTGCGCTTTATTACCTGCCATTACTAACCAGATATTTAAGGAAAATAACTGGCAGAATAAACTGGCCCCTCCCTCTATGCTGTCAATCAATTATCAAGGCTGTCACTTAACCAATGATTGACTGTTTCACCTGCTGCCTCCACTGCACCATGTTCAATCATTTAAAATGCTCTTAGAGCAGAGGGGAAGGCAGATACTTTTGCCAGAACGTATCATTGAATATCTGGTTACAAATACAATTAAATTAAAAGGGGGATTATCCTGCAAGGTGAACGAAAATTGCCAAAATAAGAAAAAACCATCTGTGTATGGCTTTGAGTCAATATCTTATTTTACTGATCGATACCAACCACTACTGATAATTGAGTGTATTGTACAGCTGCACAAACAGCCATCAGCGGACCCCAATAGCGGACCCCAAAAGCGGACCCCTAACCTGGAAGGTAGAAATATTCCATGTCCAGGTACTTTTATTTTTAAAACATTACAGTGGAGGTTTCCTTTAAAGTACAGAGATAAAATGCATTTTATGATAACGAATCATTATAACATAAAGGTAATTTCTCTGTCCAACTGTAAATGTCCTTATAGCAATAAACACATTGTAGACTTTGGTTTCTAGCTGCTAATAGTGGGAATTGATCTGCTGCTCTAAATGAGAGTGTTTCAGTACTGGACAAACACAATCAGTGGATTAAACCAATGTTCCGTGCTGGAGATAAAAGCATTTTTATATTTACCTGCAACCTGTTTACCTGTTTCTTTGATATAGTTTTTTTTTCCTTTTAACTATTTAATACTTCAAAGAGATTAATCTACAATGTAGGTAACTCCAGGCTGTCATTTGCCTACACATTTGAAGTTTGCTAGGGCAGTACCAAAGCTGGCCACCGCCCCTTCCCAGCCACTGGCCATCCAATGACAAAGCACGGTCTGATACAGGCTGCGCAATGAATGAAGTGAATCGGGTTTAGTTACAGTTAGTTCATTTACTTTCTTTGCAATAGAGTTCATATTTCATTTGTTTATAATGAAAAAAAATTTAAGATTTGGTATTTACCTTTTCACCAAAAATAATAGGCACTAATGCATTTTCTTGGGCAATGTTTAGTAATACAAAGCAAAAACAGGTGTACTCAACAAATTCACTTTGTCTGTGTACATCTATAGCTACCATTACAACTCGCCGCATTAAACTTCACCACTGAACATATAATTGCCCTTTGTCTGTTATAATTGACAGATATGAATGTTTTACTCCACAGCATGTAACATACACTCTGGCAGTTTCTAACATGATATGTTAGATCATATTCAATTTCAAGATTCATCCTAGGAAAGGATGTGTAATCATGGCGTGGAAAAATTTGTTTACAGTACGACCAGTGAATTGTGGCATAGTCTTCCAGTTTGTAATGGCAGCTGGATACCTTTAAACAAAACTCATTGTTACTGTAATTCATTTCTATTGCATGAGTGATTTGGTGATTTATCTGTCTATCATTTCAGAGATATTTCGCCTTTAATGGCATTTAATTTGGCTCTTGTTGGATATATTGTATCAAGATAAGAATGCGTGGCAAAATGCTTGTTTCACAGATAACTTGTACAGTTCTAAATGGATGGAACATTGAATTAGTTCTATAATCCAAACAAGTAGGTACAGAGATGGACCCGAATCCAAACCTAATTCCAAAGTGGATTTCAATGTCCGCTGGAACACGGACTTTGCATGTTTCTGACATTTTCCGAACCACGGAACTATTTTGGAAATTTCTATTTCTATTTTCTATTTCCTAGAAATTTAGAAAATGTAAATTGGAAATTTCTAGAAAATAATTTTTTTTCCGAAAATACTAAAAAGGAAGCACAGGAAGTTTCGGTAATGGACGTAGTTTTTTTTAAAGATTTTGGGCATTGATACATGTTCCTCAGACCATTTTCCAGGTCCCTGAGCCCTTTACAGTAAGTTACCATTGCTATTTTCCTTCGTTTTAGACAAAACTTTTTGATTTTTTAACTCCCATGACTTTAAAGGGTTTGCTTGCAGATTTTTGGGTTTGATTTTGTAAATCCGGGAATCTGCAAGTGGAGTTTAGCCAGCTCTAGTAGTGCCTGTGCCTCTCCCAATCAGAAGCATTGTGGGAAAATATTTAATAATTCTGAAATTTTATGTCTTTCTCTAAGTTCTGTAGCATATTTCTTCCAACTGAATACTATTACCTTATCACTCTTCAGTCTTGCTCAAGGCCCTATACTATGGCTTAGTACCCAGTTAGCACACTCCACTAGTGTAATACAGAGAACAAAGTGTGTATTGGAATCAGAATGTCAAAGATACAAGATCCAAACTAAAAAACAAAAAACATTCGGGGTGGGGGGGTGATTGAAAATACTCGGACCTTTAGCAGTTCTGAATAACGAGACAGTTAAAAACCTGCTGGAAGTTATTACTACATCACTTCTCATAGTACTTATTTTACTATAAAGAAAATGGATCTAACTACCGCAATTATATTCTGGTCTCGTTTGTTTGTTCATCTCACCTAAATAATTAAAGCACAAATATGTATCTCAGGTATCAAATTATAAATATTTGCTTAAGGGGATTTATTAAGAAATGTAATTTCATTTTCATTTAATTCATTATTGAATGAATAATTCTGAACGGTAGTGTACCTAAATTTTTCCAATGATGAGTTGATGATGAGGTGTGATGGAAAATTGTACCTCAATCACTAAATGTTCGTCTGAGAACCAGGTTTGCTCTACAATATAAGAAGGTTTAACCATATCCATTGACTCCCCCCCCCCAAGACTTGAAATGGTGCAGTCCATAGCGAGATGTTTGGAGGGTGATATTTTGTGGCCACCCTATGACATTCTCTCCTTCAAATTGAGGGGAAAGTTTAATAGTTGACATAATTACATCCAAATTATTCTATTATAGATTTATAATTTGCAAATCTTCAGTCCGAATAATAAAGCTAATTCCTCAATGTTAAGGCCAGATCAATATTTTACTAAGGGGCCATAAAGTACTACAATGGAGGTCAATGGTATTACCACATGGTCGTTATATAGCAATGCAGTTGCATAAAAGCAGCGTGGCAAAGATGCAGTATGGGTAATTTACAACAGCGAAGTATGAGACCCTGTATAGTTTATTATGGGCAAATTTCCTGTAAATATGAATTGTTCATTGTGTACCAACCGTTTTAACATTTATCTATAGAATTTCCTGTATAATTTGTATTATTTATGGTTCCCTGTTTGCAGATGGAATTTTGAATCTCTACTTAAGTTAGATTCAATCAGCAATCACATCTACCTACTCAGTGATCTTGGGATGAGTCATGTCCCAATGGAGAAAACTCCTCCGTGCAGACCTAATAGGGCCTTTAATTCAACAGTGTAGATTGGTGGGGGGGGGAGTGGGTGTATAATTAAATTTGGATTTGGATTGGTCCAGTTAAAACTATTAAAAACCACAGAGCAGATCAAATGTAGGTGAAAATCTGCTCTTCTGGATAGGAACTGTGTCATTAGTAACACACAACCTGGAATAACCTGGAATAACCACCTAACTAGATTGTAAGCTCTAGGGGCAGGGACCTCCTTACCATCCTGTGGCAAAGCCCTAGCACTTCTATTTATATATTTATGACTGAACTATCTGTGTATTTATCCCCCTTGTATGGGCTTAGCTGGGTTAGTGTAGAGACACTTTGGGAAACAGATAAAGGAAGCCAAGGAATCAGTTCACATTGGGAACCAATGTGGGCTGCCGGGGGAAGGTGATCCCAGGGGGTGTGTGATGGATAGCACATTTGCCAAGGGTGTGTGTGTGTGTGAATAGCCAGCAATGCTACAATGGTCTTAAAGGGCAAGTAAACCCATAAAACAAAAAAACTGGTCAATCGTCTGTACCTGCCCCCAACCCCAACTGATATAATTTACAATTTATTACCTGCATTACTAACCGAAACTTTAATGATAATTATTTAATGATAATAGGGGGTGAGCACTAGCAGGGGGTGGCACCTCCACAGACAGGGACCCCACAAACCCTATCAGGGGCACTAATAAGTGCCTTTTGGGGCATAAGACGTCCCACAGCTCTAAACCGGGACATCCTTCCTGGCACTTATAAGTCCCTTTGTTGAGGGTCCTGCAGCTCGAAACCAGGACCCCCCATTGGCTCTTAAATGCGATCGCAGAGATAATGACTTCCCCCGCCGGTTATGTATATTCTGTAGGATCTAGACAACCCAGGGCCAAACGGTTTAGGACCCAACCTTGGAAGTTAATTGGTCATTTAATATAATGAATAATTATAGATTCCATCGGTAGAAGATTGTCTTGTCCTGGGTTCTTTCTACACAAATATAATTGATTGTCCATTGTCTGATGTTGTGCAATGGTCTGTGTGAATGTGGATTTCCCAGACAGACCAGTGCGAGGAATTGGAACGTGGTGGGGATTATCTTAGTAAATGACTAGCGGATCCTGCATGGAACCTGTCACCTAATACAGTTCATTGCTCACTGCGGTGCTGTCATGTTGTAACCAGTCCTATTACGCTTGGGTAATCGAGCATTAACTGGCAAAAACAGCAATTAACGGCAAAGAAATCCGAGCATTGTCACAATATATACCCGCAGAAAGGGAACAATAAGTCAAATAAAAAGACCATGGAAGGAGGTGAAAGACGTATTACATGGGAAGGAACCCACTTTATGCTGAGATAATGGACTGGAATGTAAGATTGTAAAGGAGTCTCAGGACTAAAATTATCCATGACATCACCTCAGTGTTATGTACTAACATGGCCTCTGCCAAGTACCAGTCAGTTGTGTGTTTAAGACTAGAGATGACAGAAACTATAGTTTCTTTCCGTTTCGGATTCCCGGATCTCGTGAAAATCCTGAGGATCCGAAAACGTTGGAACGTTCGAAAATACGATCGGAGACCACTTTCCAGTTTTCGATCGTATTTTTGAAAATCAAACGGTCTTTTCAGAAATAATCGTAAATAGGGCCGTACATTTGTTCCAAATCACAAAATCCGTCCGAATCGGATGGATCTTTCAGATTCGGAACCAAGGGGTTCCGTGTCAGATCGGGTTTGTGTCGGACCTGGATCCCATCTCTATTTAAGACAAGTTTAGTAGCTCAGTGGATGTCTGTCTGTCTGTCGTCTGTCTGTCTGTCTACAAATCAAATCAAAAGAGCTTTATTTGCAGGATCAATTTACATTTTGACATGCCAAAGCAATGCCTCCCTCCTCTCTAAAGTTTCTGGTTTTAGAGTACATGCAGGGAAATTATCTAGGTAAGATGCTAAATCCGCTCCCATGTATTGCTAGCAATCAGAAGGTCTATTCCCAGCATGTGCTAACTGACGATCTGTGGAAACGTAAAACATTTGTATTTAGAAAGGAGAGGACTTTTTTTTTTCTTTATTCCGACTTTGCATCTGTTTTATATACTTTCTGAAAATTGGGTGTTTGTGTACGGGAGAAAATGCTGGCATAACCCAGAAACTATTAAAACCTAAACCCAAATGAACCCAGATCAATCCAAACCCATGAATATTCAAAACCATTTCGTATAAAGTCAAAAACAGAAACTGGACAGAAAAAATCTTAGAACATATCCACTTTACATTACAGATTTTCTTGCTTGTATTCTGAACTAGAGTGGGCGAACTTTCGAACGTTGAGTCCATTTTCGAACATTTGAACTATATGGAAAGTTTGAATACGGACCCATTAAAGTCAATGGGAGTCAAATAGTTCAAAAGTTCTAATGAAATACAATTAAATATCAATGGTAACTAATGTAAATGGCGTGGGACCTGGGAAATGGGGAACATGTCCATATCCAGGACTTTCCAAACTCGATTTTACTTCACACGCGCTACTTTCAAGCTCTAGCGTTCGAACATTCGATAATTATCCCATGAACGACTGCGGATTCGATAATTCGATTTACTTGCGTATTGGTTTATAGAAATTTTACTATATTAACTATATTTGCACGCCTTGAACGACGAACATTCGATAATTAGCAAAAGTCCAGAAAGTATCAAAAGTTCGAGAAGTCAAGTCCGTTCGAACTCGAATAGTTTGGCTCGAACTCGAGTTTGAGTTCAAGTTCTACTGCATCTCTACTCTGAACCAGATTGCTTAGTCAATCAACTCTTTCACGGAGATTCAATAAAAGTTCTTATCATTAAAAATGGTGCTAATTTTGCCCAACCAATCAAGATGTTATTTAACATTTGAAATAGGGGTTGTGGGTTAATGTATTTTAGGGCAAAGGGTTTCCAATTAAACCAATTCGAAGTCTTTTAAAAATAAAAAAAAAGCGAATATGAGAGATTCATATTTAACATTTCAGATTTTATGTTCTGAACAGAAAGGTTGCAAGTTCTAGTTTGTTCAATTCCCCCTTTTTGAATAATTGCAGGAACAAGTTCATTTCTATAATAGCAAATACCTGGCACCATTTAATCAATTCTCCTTTAAAATGCGCTCCTCCCTTTCCAGCTTTGATAAAGATTTTCTTTATGTGGAGACACCAGCTGGGCATTGCTATCACCTGGTGATTTAGCTACTCTATTTGCGTTGGACATTGCTAATACTGTAGGTACGGTCAATTCCTATCCACATTTTGGTCATTTTGGGGCAGATTTTGCACAAATTAGTGCAAAACCTACACCAATTGATGACATGGAATCGGGTGTCTGCCCTTTTGTGATTGGCAGCTAGCTGGTAAGCCAGATAATATAGCCCCATCAGTATTATATCTATGGTGGGAAAGCTTAGAAGGATTATTAAGGGATAAGATATTCTAATACATTTTACCTTATAAGAAGGTTCCAGCATGGTTTTATGTTAATAGATCCTGCCAACCCAATCAGATTGCCTCCTATGTAAGGGTGAGTCATAACCTACTTAGGGGGTCAGCGAATGCGATTTATTTGGATTTTGCAAAAGCCTTTGATACGTTACTTATAGAAGGTTATATGTTAGGTAAACATTGGCCTCAACCTAGTAGGACTAGGAAACTGGATAAAGGATGGATTACGAGAGTGGCACTGGTTACTAATGGAAGGTTTTATAGTTGAGCCAGTTTGGTTAATCATGTTCCTCGGGGGGTGTGTCCTTAGTCTGATACTCTATAACCTGTTCTAAATGACCTAATGTTGGGCATTGCATTTGCCGATACAATAAAATCAACTTCTGTCTTTAAAGAGAACTAAGGTTTACTTTGCAGGTCGGCACTGAACATGGTACAGTATAATATATTTTCCTTACCAACATGGTACAATATAATTCATATAATCAGCCATTAGAACCCCCCTATTTATTGATGTGGTAATATAGAAGTGAACATTTATCAAACTGAAAGGTAATAAATCACTTTGTGCTTCATCACAACAAATCAATAATATAAGAAATTCCAAACAACAATATTTCCCCCCAAACCTCTAAATACATCATAGGGGATATATATTAAATAAGCATATTACCCATGTTCTAATCTGCAGGAACCAATCAGATCTCATTGGATATTTTCTTTAGTGGAACAATAAAAAGGTAAGTGCTTGTGAAGAAGAAGTTGGTAGAAGTTAAGGAAAATGGTAAACTGGAAGTAGAGGTTTACAGAAAACCACACACACAGATCAGTATTTGATGTTTGACTCCCACCACCCTTTAGATCACAAGCTGGTGTCATCAGAACCGAACACAGAGCTGAGAACATCCCCACTAGCACAGAGGCGAAGGCTAAAGAAATGAAACATCTCAGAGGAGCCCTTAAAACTTGTGGATATCCAGACTGGGCCATTGTCAAAAGAAGGAAAGAAAATACACGAATACCAACAGGTGAAGAGGAAAAGCAAGACAGGAGAAAGAACATGGTCATCCATATGTAGCAGGGGTCTCCAAGGATTAAGAAGAATTTCAATAAACACCGTATCCCTGTCTGCTTTAAACCGAACAACACACTGAGGCAGCAATTGGTTCATCCAAAAGACCCAATACCGAACACAAGAAAAGCGACATCATATATGCAGTGTAGTGCAGTGAAGAATGCTCTGATTTGTATGTGGGGGAGACCAAAAAGCAACTGCATCAACGTATGGCCAGCACAGAAGAGCCAATTCCTCGGGTCAGGACTCAGCCGTGTACCTGCATCTTAAGGATAAAGGACATACCTTTGAAGATGTAATGTCAACATATTGGCAAAGGAACGTGACTGGTTCAAGAGAGGTGTTAAGGAGGCCATTTATGTGAAAATAAAGAAACCAAGCCTAAATAGAGGTGGGGGGTTCGACACCAAAGTCTGCCATGTACAATGCTGTTTTAACACCTTACTCTGGGCGTTCCTATAACACCCTTAGCCACTAGCCATCACACCGTTAACACCTGGCTTGTGATATGCTAATTGGGATTTTCCAGGGTACATAATTGACACAGATTCTTGTACAAGTCATTCGAATTGAGAAAGCCAGTCGGATGACTAGCGAAACGTCTTCAAGAACTAAACTTCAAGTCCAGTTGATCTAATTGAATACAACAGATAATAAAAAGGTAACATGTGATTGGGACACATCGGAAGGTAAATGGATCCACAGAGAAATCCCTGGACAGCAGTAGTTTAACTTAACTGATTCCGATAGACCACAATGGCCGAAAAACTGCCTGAAAGAAACCGGTTTGAAGTTCCCTTTAAATCCGCAGGAGATGGGATTGGCCCAATCTTGCTTTTCTGATATTGTCGATAAGGGTCTGTACAGCATTGTGAGAGATATTTAATAGTTAAAGTAAAATTATAAGTTTATTACATTACAGTTTTTGTTTTTAAGGATGTAGCTACCCTTTAAGTAATAATACTATCGAGGGTGGGCGGTGACTGCCTGGTGTCCATAGAAAGCGCTAGCCTTGACTCTCACTGACTTCTTAATCTCTTAGTGAAATCGCTTCATGGGCAACCTTTTCGCCAATCAACATTGTTAGTGTGGTACCTGGTGAGTATCATAGGACATGTTCCACCATCATATAAACAGCTAGGTACACACAGTACGATAAAGCCCTGATACCGTAGGATCCCAAGGTATCTGGGTTTATTGGCATGTGTGTAGCAGCTTTTGAACAAAACTGCGCAGCACCCAAACATTCGGAAAGGCCGAGCGGTCGTTCGGGAAAAAAACTTAAACTTCCCCTCGGCCACAGTAGTCTCCTATAGGGGAGGTAGAGGGAAACACACAGTCCTGATTGTCTCCCTATGCTGTATATATGTGTATATGATGTGTATATGATTTGTATGTGATGTGTATGTGATGTGTATGTGATGTGTATGTGATGTGTATGTGATGTGTATGTGATGTGTATGTGATGTGTATTGTGCTGTGTATGTGCTGTGGATGTGCTGTGTATATGCTGTGTATATGCTGTGTATATGATGCTGTGTATATGCTGTGTATATGAGGTGTATGTGATGTGTATATGATGTGTATGTGATGTGTATGTGATGTGTATGTGATGTGTATAGGATGTGTATATGATGTGTATGTGATTTGTATGTGATGTGTATGTGATGTGTATGTGATGTGTATGTGATGTTGTAGTGATGTGTTGTGATGGTATATGATGTGTATTGATGTTATGATGTTATGCTGTGGTATATGTGTATGTGATGTGTATGTGATGTGTATGTGATGTGGTATATGAGTGTATGTGCGTGTGTATGTGCTGTGTATGTGCTGTGTATGTGCTGTGTAGTGATGTGTCTGTGTGTGGTATGTGTGTGTATGTGATGTGTTATGTGATGTGTATGTGATGTGTATGTGATGTGTATGTGATGTGTATGTGATGTGTATGTGATGTGTATATGATGTGTATATGCTGTGTATATGCTGTGTATATGCTGTGTATATGCTGTGTATATGCTGTGTATGTGATTTGCATGTGATGTGTATATGATTTGTATGTGATGTGTATATGATGTGTATATGATGTGTATATGCTGTGTATATGCTGTGTATATGCTGTGTATATGCTGTGTATATGATTTGTATGTGATGTGTATATGCTGGTATATGATGGTTATATGTCGTATGTGATGTATGTGAGGTATTTGATGTGTATTTGATGTGTATTTGATGTGTATATGTGTGTATATGCTGTTGTAAATGCTGTGCAATGATGTGCATATGATGTGCATATGATGTGTATGTGATTTGTATGTGATTTGTAATGATGTGTTAGATGTGTATAAGATGTGTATATGAAGTGTACCTGATGTGTATATGCTGTGATATGCTTGGTGTATAGGCTGTGTATAGGCTGTGTATAGGCTGTGTATAGGCTGTGTATAGGCTGTGTAATAGGCTGTGTATAGGCTGTGTATAGGTGTGTATGGTGTGGATAGGCTGGGTATATGATGTGTATATGATGTGTATAGAAGTATATAAGTGTATATGCTGTGTTATACTGTGTATATGCTGTTAGTATATGTGTATTTGATGTGTATATGATGGTGTATAAGAGGTGTATATGACGTGTACGTGATTTGATGTGATGTGTATATGTGTGTAGTGATTTGATGTGATGTGTATATGCTGTGTTATATGCTGTGTATATGCTGTGTATAGACTGTGTATAGACTGTTGGTATATGCTGTGTATATGCTGTGTATATGCTGTGTATATGAGTTGTATATGATGTGTATAGGCTGTGTATAGGCTGTGTATAGGCTGTGTATAGGCTGTGTATAGGCTGTGTATAGGCTGTGTATATGATATGTATATAATGTGTATATGCTGTGTATATGATGTGTATATACTGTGTATATAATGTGTATATGCTGTGTATATGCTGTGTATATGATGTGTATATGATGGTGTATATGATGTGTATGTGATGTGTATGTGATGTGTATGTGATGTGTATATGATTTGTATGTGATGTGATATGCTGTTGTGATATGATTTGTATATGATGTGTATATGCTGTGTATATGCTGTGTATATGATGTGTATATGATGTGTATATGGCTGTGTAGTATGATTGTATATGATTGTATGTGTTGTTGTATTGATGGGTAAACGATTACACAGCATATACACAGTATATACACAGTATATACACATCATATACACAGCATATACACATTATATACATATCATATACACAGCCTATACACAGCCTATACACAGCCTATACACAGCCTATACACAGCCTATACACAGCCTATACACATCATATACACATCATATACACAGCATATACACAGCATATACACAGCATATACACAGTCTATACACAGTCTATACACAGCATATACACAGCATATACACAGCATATACACATCACATACAAATCACATACACATCATATACACATCACATACAAATCACGTACACGTCATATACACATCTTATACACATCATATACACATCAAATACACATCATATACACAGCATATACACAGTATATACACAGCATATACACATTATATACATATCATATACACATCTATAAAAAAACAAATCATATACACAGCCTATACACAGCCTATACACAGCATATACACAGCATATACACATCAGGTACACGTCATATACACATCTTATACACATCTTATACACATCATATACAAATCACATACAAATCACATACACATCATATGCACATCATATGCACATCATATGCACAGCATATACACAGCATATACACAGCATATACACATCAAATACACATCAAATACACATCAAATACACATCACATACACATCACATACACAGCATATACACATCATATACACAGCATATACACATCACATACAAATCATATACACAGCATATACACAGCATATACACAGCATATACACAGCATATACACATCATATACACATCATATACACATCACATACAAATCATATACACATCACATGCAAATCACATACACATCATATACACAGCATATACACAGCATATACACAGCATATACACAGCATATACACATCATATACACATCACATACACATCACATACACATCACATACCAATCACATACACATCACATACACATTACACATACACAATCACATACACATCACAACACATCACATACACATCACTATACACAGCACATACACAGCACATACACAGCACATACACAGCACATACACATCATATACACATCACATACACACATCAAACACACACATAACCGCATATACCCACTATTACACATCATATCACAATCATATACACATCATATACACATCACATACACATCACATACACACTCACATACACATCACATATACACATCACATACACATCACATACAAATCACACACATCATATACAATCATATACACATCAATACACATCACATACACTCACATACCACATCATATACACATCACATCACATCATATACACAGCATATACACAGCATATACACAGCATATACACAGCATATACACAGCACATACACAGCACATACACATCACATACACATCACATACACATCACATACACATCACATACACATCACATACACATCACATACAAATTATATACACATCATATACACATCATATAAACAGCATAGGGAGAACAATCAGGACTGTGTGTTTCCCTCTACCTCCCCTATAGGGAGACTACTGTGGCCGAGGGGAAGTTTAAGTTTTTTCCCGAACGACCGCTCGGCCTTTCCGAATGTTTGGTGGCTGCGCAGTTGTTTCAAAAGCTGCTACACACAGTGCCAATAAAGCCCAGATACCTTGGGATCCTACGGTATCAGGGCTTTATCGTACTGTGTGTACCTAGCTGTTTATATGATGGTGGAGACATGTCCTATGATACTCACAGGTACCACACTAACAATGTTGATTGGCGAAAGATGTTGCCCATGAAGCGATTTCACTAAGAGATTAAGAAGTCAGTGAGAGTCAAGGCTAGCGCTTTCTATGGGACAGCCAGGCAGTCACCGCACCCTCGATAGTATTATTACTTAAAGGGTAGCTACATCCTTAAAACAAAAACTGTAATGTAATAAACTTATAATTTACTTTAACAGAATTTAAATATCTCTCACAATGCTGTACAGACCCTTATCGACAATATCAGAAAAGCAAAGATTGGGCCAATCCCATCTCCTGCGGATTTAAAGGGGAACTTCAAACCGGTTCTTTCAGGCAGTTTTTCGGCCATTGTGGTCTATCGGAATCAGTTAAGTTAAACTGCTGTCCAGGGGATTTCTCTGTGGATCCATTTACCTTCCGATGTGTCCACAATCACATGTTACCTTTTTATTATCTGTTGTATTCAATTAGATCAACTGGACTTGAAGTTTAGTTCTTGAAGACGTTTCGCTAGTCATCCGACTGGCTTTCTCAATTCAGAATGACTTGTACAAGAATCTGTGGCAATTATGTACCCTGGAAAATCCCAATTAGCATATCACAGCCAGGTGTTAACGGTGTGATTGGCTAGTGGCTAAGAGGTGTTATAGGAACGCCCAGAGTAAGGTGTTAAAACAGCATTGTACATGGCAGACAGTTGGTGTCGAACCCCCCACCTCTATTTAGGCTTGGTTTCTTTATTTTCACATAAATGGCCTCCTTAACACCTCTCTTGAACCAGTCACGTTCCTTTGCCAATATGTTGACATTACAATCTTCAAAGGTATGTCCTTTATCCTTAAGATGCAGGTACACGGCTGAGTCCTGACCCGAGGAATTGGCTCTTCTGTGCTGGGCCATACGTTGATGCAGTTGCTTTTTGGTCTCCCCCACATACAAATCAGAGCATTCTTCACTGCACTACACTGCATATATGATGTCGCTTTTCTTGTGTTTCGGTATTGGGTCTTTTGGATGAACCAATTGCTGCCTCAGTGTGTTGTTCGGTTTAAAGCAGACAGGGATACGGTGTTTATTGAAAATTCTTCTTAATTCCTTGGAGACCCCTGCTACATATGGGATGACCATGTTCTTTCTCCTGTCTTGCTTTTCCCTTCACTGTTGGTATTCGTGTTATTTTCTTTCCTTCTTTTGACAATGGCCCAGTCTGGATATCCACAAGTTTTAAGGGCTCCTCTGAGATGTTTCATTTCTTTAGCCTTCGCCTCTGTGCTAGTGGGGATGTTCTCAGCTCTGTGTTGCAGGGTTCTGATGACACCAGCTTGTGATCTAAAGGGTGGTGGGAGTCAAACATCAAATACTGATCTGTGTGTGTTGGTTTTCTGTAAACCTCTACTTCCAGTTTACCATTTTCCTTAACTTCTACCAACTTCTTCTTCACAAGCACTTACCTTTTTATTGTTCCACTAAAGAAAATATCCAATGAGATCTGATTGGTTCCTGCAGATTAAGAACATGGGTAATATGCTTATTTAATATATAATCCCCTATGATGTATATTAGAGGTTTGGGGGGGAAATATTGTTGTTTGGAATTTCTTATATTTATTGATTTGTTGTGATGAAGCACAAAGTGATTTATTACCTTTCAGTTTGATAAATGTTCACTTCTATATTACCACATCAATAAATAGGGGGGTTCTAATGGCTGATTATATGAATTATATTGTACCATGTTGGTAAGGAAAATATATTATACTGTACCATGTTCAGTGCCGACCTGCAAAGTAAACCTTAGTTCTCTTTAAAGACAGAAGTTGGATTTTATTGTATCGGCAAATGCAATGCCCAACATTAGGTCATTTAGAAACAGGTTATAGAGTATCAGACTAAGGACACACCCCCGAGGAACATGATTAACCAAACTGGCTCAACTATAAAACCTTCCATTAGTAACCAGTGCCACTCTTCGTAATCCATCCTTTATCCAGTTCCTAGTCCTACTAAGGTTGAGGCCAATGTTTACCTTACATAATAACCTTCTATGAAGTAACGTATCAAAGGCTTTTGCAAAATCCAAATAAATCGCATTCGCTGACCCCCTAAGATCTAGGTTATGACTCACCTCTACATAGGAGGCAATCTGATTGGGTTGGCAGGATCTATTACATAAAACCATGCTGGAACCTTCTTATAATGTAAAATGTATTAGAATATCTTATCCCTTAATAATCCTTCTAAAGCTTTCCCACCATAGATATAATACTGATGGGGCTATAATTATCTGGCTTACCAGCTAGCTGCCAATCACAAAAGGGCAGACACCCGATTCCATGTCATCAATTGGTGTAGGTTTTGCACTAATTTGTGCAAAATCTGCCCCAAAATGACCAAAATGTGGATAGGAATTGACCGTACCTACAGTATTAGCAATGTCCAACGCAAATAAGAGTAGCTAAATCACCAGGTGATAGCAATGCCCAGCTGGTGTCTCCACATAAAGAAAATCTTTATCAAAGCTGGAAAGGGAGGAAGCGCATTTTAAAGGAGGAATTGATAATAAATGGTGCCAGGTATTTGCTATTATAGAAATGAACTTGTTCCTGCAATTATTCAAAAAGGGGGAATTGAACAAACTAGAACTTGCAACCTTTCTGTTCAGAACATAAAATCTGAAATGTTAAATATGAATCTCTCATATTCGCTGTTTTTTTTATTTTTAAAAGACTTCGAATTGGTTTAATTGGAAACCCTTTGCCCTAAAATACATTAACCCACAACCCCTATTTCAAATGTTAAATAACATCTGATTGGTTGGGCAAAATTAGCACCATTTTTAATGATAAGAACTTTTATTGAATCTCCGTGAAAGAGTTGATTGACTAAGCAATCTGGTTCAGAGTAGAGATGCAGTAGAACTTGAACTCAAACTCGAGTTCGAGCCAAACTATTCGAGTTCGAACGGACTTGGACTTCTCGAACTTTTGATACTTTCTGGACTTTTGCTAATTATCGAATGTTCGTACGTTCAAGGCGTGCAAATATAGTAATATAGTAAAATGTCTATTAAACCAATACGCAAGTAAATCGAATTATCGAATCCGCGAGTCGTTCATGGGATAATTATCGAATGTTCGAACGCTAGAGCTTGAAAGTAGCGCGTGTGAGAGTAAAATCGAGTTTTGGAAAGTCCTGGATATTGGAACATGTTCCCCATTTCCCAGGTCCCACAGCCATTTACATTAAGTTACCATTGATATTTTAATTGTATTTCATTAGAACTTTTTGAACTATTTGACTCCCATTGACTTTAATGGGTCCGTATTCAAACTTTCCATATAGTTCAAATGTTCGAAAATGGACTCAACGTTCGAAAGTTCGCCCATCTCTAGTTCAGAGATACAAGCAGAGAAAATCTGTAATGTAAAGTGGATAAATGTTACTAAGATATTTTCTGTCCAGTTTTCTGTTTTTGACTTTATAACGTAAATGGTTTTGAATATTCATGGGTTTGGATTGATCTGGGTTCATTTGGGTTTAGGTTTTAATAGTTCTGGGTTATGCCAGCATTTTCTCCCGTTACACCCAAATTTTCAGAAAGTAATATAAAACAGATGCAAAGTCGGGAATAAAGAAAAAAAAAAAGTCCTCTCCTTTCTAAATACAAATGTTTACGTTTCCACAGATCGTCAGATTAGCACATGCTGGGAATAGACCTTCTGATTGCTAGCAATACATGGGAGCAGGATTTAGCATCTTTACCTGAGATAATTTCCCTGCATGTATCTCTAAAACCAGAAACTTTAGAGAGGAGGGAGGCATTGCTTTGGCAATGTCAAAATGTAAATTGATCCTGCAAATAAAGCTCTTTTTGATTTGATTTGATAGACAGACAGACAGACAGACAGACAGACAGACATCACATGAGCTACTAAACTTGTCTTAAATAGAGATGGGATCCAGGTCCGACACAAACCCGGATCTGACACGGAACCCCTTGGTTCCGAAATCTGAAAGATCCATCCGAATTCGGACGGATTTTGTGATTTCGGAACAAATGTACGGCCCTATTTACGATTATTTCTGAAAAGACCGTTTGATTTTCAAAAATACGATCGAAAACTGGAAAGTGGTCTCCGATCGTATTTTCGAACGTTCCAACGTTTTCGGATCCTCAGGATTTTCACGAGATCCGGGAATCCGGAAACGGAAAGAAACTATAGTTTCTGTCATCTCTAGTCTTAAACACACAACTGACTGGTACTTGGCAGAGGCCATGTTAGTACATAACACTGAGGGTGATGTCATGGATAATTTTAGTCCTGAGACTCCTTTACAATCTGTACATTCCAGTCCATTATCTCAGCATAAAGTGGTTCCTTCCCATGTAATACGTCTTTCACTCCTTCCATGGTCTTTTTATTTGACTTATTGTTCCCTTTCTGCTGGTATATATTGTGACAATGCTTTCTGGATTTCTTTGCCGGTAATTGCTGTTTATTGCCAGTTAATGCTCAGATTACCCAAGCGTAATAGGACTGGTTACAACATGACAGCACCGCAGTGAGCAATGAACTGTATTAGGTGACAGGTTCCATGCAGGATCCGCTAGTCATTTACTAAGATAATCCCCAGCCACGTTCCAATTCCTGCACTGGTCTGTCTGGGAAATCCACATTCACACAGACCATTGCACAACATCAGACAATGGAACAATCAATTATATTTGTGTAGAAAGAACCCAGGACAAGACAATCTTCTACCGATGGAATCTAATTAATTATTCATTATATTAAATGACCAATTAACTTCCAAGGTTGGGTCCTAAACCGTTTGGCCCTGGGTTTTGTCTAGATCCTACAGAATATATCAACCGGCGGTGGAAAGTCATTATCTCTGCGATCGCATTTAAGAGCCAATGGGGGGTCCTGGTTTCGAGCTGCAGGACCCTCAACAAAGGGACTTATAAGTGCCAGGAAGGGATGTCCCGGTTTAGAGCTGTGGGACGTCTTATGCCCCAAAAGGCACTTATTAGTGCCCCTGATAGGGTTGTGGGGTCCCTGTCTGTGGAGGTGCCACCCCCTGCTAGTGCTCACCCCCTATTATCATTAAATAATTATCATTAAAGTTCTGGTTAGTAATGCAGGTAATAAATTGTAAATTATATCAGTTGGGGTTGGGGGCAGGTAACAGACGATTGACCAGTTTTTTGTTTTATGGGTGTACTTGCCCTTTAAGACCATTGTAGCATTGCTGGCTATTCACACACACACACACACCTTGGCAAATGTGCTATCCATCACACACCCCCTGGGATCACCCTTCCCCCGGCAGCCACATTGGTTCCCAATGTGGAACTGATTCCTGGTGCTTCCTTTATCTGTTTTCCAAAGTGTCTCTACACATAACCCAGCTAAGCCCATACAAGGGGGATAAATACACAGATAGTTCAGTACATAAATATATAAATAGAAGTGCTAGGGCTTTGCCACAGGAGGTAAGGAGGTCCCTGCCCCGTAGAGCTTACAATCTAGTTAGGTGGTTATTCCAGGTTATTCCAGGTTGTGGTTACTATGACACAGTTCCTATCCAGAAGAGCAGATTTTCACCTACATTTGATCTGCTCTGTGGTTTTTAATAGTTTTACTGGACCAATCCAAATCCAAATTTAATTATACACCCACTCCACCCCCCACCAATCTACACTGGATTGAATTAAAGGCCCTATTAGGTCTGCACGGAGGAGTTTCTCCATTGGGACCATGACTCATCCCCAAGATGCACTGAGTAGGTAGATGTGATTGCTGGATTGAAGTCTAACTTAAGTAGAGATTCAAAATTCCATCTGCAAACAGGGAACCATGAAAATAATACAAATTATACAGGAAATTCTATAGATAAATGTTAAAACGGTTGGTACACAATGAACAATTCATATTTACAGGAAATTTGCCCATAATAAAAACTATACAGGGTCTCATACTTCGCTGTTGTAAATTACCCATACTGCATCTTTGCCACAGCTGCTTTTATGCAACTGCATTGCTATATAACGACCATGTGGTAATACCATTGACCATCCATTGTAGTACTTTATGGCCCCGTAGTAAAATATTGATCTGGCCTTAACATTGAGGAATTAGCTTTATTATTCGGGACTGAAGATTTGCAAATTATAAATCTATAATAGGAATAATTTGGATGTAATTATGATCAACTATTAAACTTTCCCCTCAACTTTGAAGGAGAGAATGTCATAGGTGTGCCACAAAATATCACCCTCCAAACATCTCGCTATGGACTGCACCATTTCAAGTCTTGGGGGGGGGGAGTCAATGGATATGGTTAAGACCTTCTTATATTGTAGAGCAAACCTGGTTCTCAGACGAACATTTAGTGATTGAGGGTACAATTTTCCATCACACCTCATCATCAACTCATCATTGGGAAAAATTTAGGTACACTACACGTTCAGAATTATTCATTCAATTAATGAATTAAATGAAAATGAAATTACATTTCTTAATAAATCCCCTTAAGCAAATATTTATAATTTGATACCTGAGATACATATTTGTGCTTTAATTATTTAAGGTGAGATGAACAAACAAACGAGACCAGAATATAATTGCGGTAGTTAGATCCATTTCTTTATAGTAAAATAAGTACTATGAGAAGTGATTGTAAGTAATAACTTCCAGCAGGTTTTTAACTGTCTCGTTATTCAGAACTGCTAAAGGTCCGAGTATTTTCAATCACCCCCCCACCCCTCGAATGTTATTGTTATTTAGTTTGGATCTTGTATCTTTGACATTCTGATTCCAATACACACTTTGTTCTCTGTATTACACTAGTGGAGGGTGCTAACTGGGTACTAAGCCAATAGTATAGGGCCTTGAGCAAGACTGAAGAGTGATAAAGGTAATTAGTATTCAGTTGGAAGAAATATGCTACAGAACTTAGAGAAAGACATAAAATTTCAGAATTATTAAATATTTTCCCACAATGCTTCTGATTTGGGAGAGGCACAGGCACTACTAGAGCTGGCTAAACTCCACTTGCAGATTCCCGGATTTACAAAATCAAACCCAAAAATCTGCAAGCAAACCCTTTAAAGTCAATGGGAGTTAAAAAATCAAAAAGTTTTGTCTAAAACGAAGGAATAAATAGCAATGGTAACTTACTGTAAAGGGCTCAGGGACCTGGAAAATGGTCTGAGGAACATGTATCAATGCCCAAAATCTTTAAAAAAAACTACGTCCATTACCGAAAACTTCCTGTGCTTCCTTTTTTAGTATTTTCGGAAAAAAAATTATTTTCTAGAAATTTCCAATTTACATTTTCTAAATTTCTAGGAAATAGAAAATAGAAATAGAAATTTCCAAAATAGTTCCGTGGTTCGGAAAATGTCAGAAACATGCAAAGTCCGTGTTCCAGCGGACATTGAAATCCACTTTGGAATTAGGTTTGGATTCGGGTCCATCTCTGTTACCTACTTGTTTGGAATTATAGAACTAATTCAATGTTCCATCCATTTAGAACTGTACAAGTTATCTGTGAAACAAGCATTTATGCCACCAGCATTTCTTATCTTGATACAATATATCCAACAAGAGCCAAATTAAAATGCCATTAAAGGCGAAATATCTCTGAAATGATAGACAGATAAATCACCAAATCACTCATGCAATAGAAATGAATTACAGTAACAATGAGTTTTGTTTAAAGGTATCCAGCTGCCATTACAAACTGGAAGACTATGCCACAATTCACTGGTCGTACTGTAAACAAATTTTTCCACGCCAATGATTACACATCCTTTCCTAGGATGAATCTTGAAATTGAATATGATCTATACATATCATGTTAGAAACTGCCAGAGTGTATGTTACATGCTGTGGAGTAAAACATTCATATCTGTTTCAATTATAACAGACAAAGGGCAATTATATGTTCAGTGGTGAAGTTATAATGCGGCGAGTTGTAATGGTAGCTATAGATGTACACAGACAAAGTGAATTTGTTGAGTACACCTGTTTTTTGCTTTGTTATTACTAAACATTGCCCAAAGGAAAATGCATTAGTGCCTATTATTTTTGGTGAAAAGGTAAAATACCAAATCTTAAATTTTTTTTCATTATAAAACAAATGAAATATGAACTCTATTGCAAAGAAAGTAAATGAACTAACTGTAACTAAACCCTGATTCACATTCATTCATATGCGCAGCCTGTATCAGACCGTGCTTTGTCATTGGATGGCCAGTGGCTGGGGAAGGGGGCGGTGGCCAGCTTTGGTACTGCCCTAGCAACTTCAAAAATGTGTAGGCAAATGACAGCCTTGGAGTTACCTACATTGTAGATTAATCTCTTTGAAGTATTAAATAGTTAAAAGGGAAAAAAAAACTATATCAAAGAAACAGGTAAACAGGTTGCAGGTAAATTATAAAAATGCTTTTATCTCCAGCACGGAACATTGGTTTAATCCACTGATTGTGTTTGTCCAGTACTGAAACACTCTCATTTAGAGCAGCAGATCTAATTCCCACTATTAGCAGCTAGAAACCAAAGTCTACAATGTGTTTATTGCTATAAGGACATTTACAGTTGGACAGAGAAATTACCTTTATGTTATAATGATTCGTTATCATAAAATGCATTTTATCTCTGTACTTTAAAGGAAACCTCCACTGTAAAAATGTTTTAAAAATAAAAAGTACCTGGACATGGAATATTTCTACCTTCCAGGTTAGGGGTCCGCTTTTGGGGTCCGCTATTGGGGTCCGCTGATTGGCTGTTTGTGCAGCTGTACAATACACTCAATTATCAGTAGTGGTTGGTATCGATCAGTAAAATAAGATATATTGACTCAAAGCCATACACAGATGGTTTTTCTTATTTTGGCAATTTTCGTTCACCTTGCAGGATAATCCCCCTTTTAATTTAATTGTATTTGTAACCAGATATTCAATGATACGTTCTGGCAAAAGTATCTGCCTTCCCCCTCTGCTCTAAGAGCATTTTAAATGATTGAACATGTGCAGTGGAGGCAGCAGGTGAAACAGTCAATCATTGGTTAAGTGACAGCCTTGATAATTGATTGACAGCATAGAGGGAGGGGCCAGTTTATTCTGCCAGTTATTTTCCTTAAATATCTGGTTAGTAATGCAGGTAATAAAGCGCAAAATATATCAGCTGGGGTTGGGGGCAGGTAACAGACAATTGACCAGTTTTTTTTAAGGGTGAACATTCCCTTACAATCACATTAGATAAATAGTTAGACCTGAATAATTTACCTAACAACTTTTCTCTTATTATTCGCACAAGTTCTCTATTGTAGGTCGGCAGTCTCTCCAGCTGTTACTACAATAAAAACACGTTCGAATTTATATTAATATTTCAGCATTCCTCTTAAAGAAGAAATCAATTCTAATTCTAACTAAAAGGAGAACAATATTCTCAAACTCATTTCATCATACATTATAACCTGACACGGCTGATTAAAATGAAGGACTTCTCACAAGTTTTTCCTTACCAAGGTTACACCTGTGTGAAGTCTCTGTAGTTATTTTTACACAATCGCTCTGGGAGGATCTCCTGACACTTGTAGTTTGGCCTCAGCCTTACTGAGCATATCTATCTCACTGGGAGAGAGGAGCAATGGGGTGAGATAATAAAGATTTAGTTTATTTCACAATGGTAAATCTTTGGTTAGGAAGCACTTTACTTTAATAGCGATACGTCAATTTTATGAACAGTTTATAGCCTATAAATTTGATTTTAGACAATATTTCTCCTTTAAGTTAGGGTGATTCCACATATCTATACCAAGGGTTATTTCTGTGTTACTTTATTTTCAATCTGTTACGGTAATTTAGATAAATGATTGTTACTGTCCATTAGTGACATTAGTGGTCGTTAAAACAAGTCATTAGAGGTATTATCGTTATTTAATGACACTGGGTGTTATGTAACAATAGTATGTTAAAGGACAACTACACTGTAAATATAAACTTTTCAAAAATAAAAAGTACCTTGGGCAGGGGGTAGGATGGATTAGTCCTACTTCCCAATATAATTTTGTTAAGGGAACACCAGCATATACAGTTTATATCTGCCAGGTTAGTGTTCTGGACTTTTCTGTATTAAAGATAGTGCTGAAACACTGAAGAAGCCTGGCAGAAGCAGTTTTCTTTATGGTGGCACTTCTTTTGGGAGGAGGAAATTATCAATCCTACTTCCCTGCCCCAGTAAAGCCTCTGGGATGAACAACCCCCGACCACAAGGCACACAGGCAACGAACGGCCATTTTGCCCAATAATTGAATGTGTGTATGCATTGTTCATTAATCTTCCGAGGCTTGTCTGCTACTGGCAGCACCTCCCAGATGGCCAAATCTTCATAGACATGCATTCATCTGGCATCAATAGCTGCTTGGGTCCATGACCAACAGAAAGAGAGAGATTGCATCTGGAAAGGTATTAGCATTCGTAACAGAGGGAAATGTTCTCAAAATACTTCCATTCCAGGCAGTCCATTTATATTATTACAACCAGCAAAGTCTATAATCAGAAAAGACATGATATAATGTATCTGGGAAGAGACGGAGAGTGGAGGTGCCAATTACAGTGCTGCAGGTCAATAGGACATTTCATGGACCATTGGGAATTTAGGTCTTATTTAAAGTACCAGTTACAATCAAACGTTTCACTCTATTTAGCTGACATTTATCACTGTCTCTATAATTAATGGCGCGGGCTGGGAGGTTCAGCTCTTTGCGTTGAACAGAAAAGGCATTTAATGGTAATGATATGGTGTGTAATATTCTTTTTTCCATAGTATCCTTATCTCAATTGGGATTACAGAATAAAGTGAACAAGTTTTCTCCCAACCAATTAGCATCTCCGGTTTCTACACTTACTTGGTTTTCGATGCGGAACTGCTGGTTTGGAAAATACGCAGATCCATTGGATTTTTTAAAAAATTTTCGGGACATTCGATAATTATCGTAAAAATGGATAGTTATTGAATTGAAGAGCCAATCGCTAAGCCTAGAATGTATCGTTCGATAACCCTCAAAAGTATCGTTCGTTTTCAGTAACCCTCGAATGTACGGATCGTTTTCGCTAACCCTAGAATGTATCGTTTACTAACCCTCGAAAGTATCCTTCGTTTTCGGTAACCCTTGAATGTATGGATCGTTTTCACTAACCTTAAAAAGTGTTGTTCGCTACCCAAGAATTGGCCGTAACCCTCGAATGTAGCTCGCTACCCAACAATTGCTTGCTCATGTATAAGAAGTGTTTTAACAAGCTTTGATAGTGATAGTGACATGTTCCCCAGACCATTTCCCAGGTGTCACAGCCATTTACAGTAAGATACCATTGTTAGTTTAGCTGTAAATCACCCGAACGTTTCAAACTATCACTCTCCATTGACTTTAATGGGTCTGAATTTGAACTTTAGAACTTTTTCTGTTCGATAGTTTGAAAATGGAGCGACCTTTATGAAATTCGCCCATCTCTACTGGTTCGTTACTCTAGTAGGGAGTACTTTCTGGGATTCTGAGATGTTTCTGTCCAATATCATTGAATTGTTGGAAAATGCAGTAATTCTACCTCCTGTCTCTGTTCTTTACTGAATTTCCCCTGGAGTTTTCTAAATTAATAGAGAGCTAAGCTAATTCTGTTAAGCAACCATATCCTCTCCCTGGTCATTAAACAACTTGGACCTGGTGTGACCAGGCTGATTCCGGCCTGACGCTCCCAGCTGGATTACAGAATGGAAGGTCAAGTGTAAATAGAATCTGATGACTGGTTGTTGTACAGAAATATGAAGAGTTAACAAAATTTCACTATTTTGTGTCTATAATGACTGATTTTAAAGGTCAAGGTCTACTGTTAGGTAGAAGCAATACGTATCCTGTTACAAGACATTCCCATATACAGCCATTCCTCCTGATGTTTCCCAGTACCTTTAGTCCTTCTGGTTCTTCCGGGTAGCAGGAAGTCTGATTTCACAATCAATGACTTTATGCTCCTCCCCAAACCACCTCCCCAGTGCAAACCAAGCTAATAAAGTTTTAAAATAGCTCCAAACAGAAGGGGATTGCAAACAAAGGGACAAATATCTGTCTTCAGGAACATCTTGTTGGAAGGGATATGTATTGGGTTATTGGGCTTTGGGGGTGCTTAACCTAATTGTAGAGTTTAGATTGGAAAGTGAAATTGCCCTTTTAAAAAATAAAAGTCAGGAATACTTGGCCAGATAGTTATTTATCAAGGGCAAATTATCAAATTATCTGACTGGGGATCAAAAGATCGTGAAATATCTTTCCATGTGTAATGAAGTGCAATCTATCACCAAATCCCTCTTATTAGAAAAGTGCGTCCATGTAATAGATCCACTAATAGCTCTTATACTCTTTACAGCTTTGTCCTTTCCAGTATCTGTCTTTACTTAAGGACTATTGAAAGTAGGAAAAGTAGAATATTAATAGGTTCAAACCTACGGAGCTTAGAATTCTGTCACTAGTTCATCCAAATGCCATTTCTACCGCTGACAGTTGCAGAGATGAGTTTTTGCTTCGTATAAAGATCAAAGGGAAATCAAACAAGCTTTACAATGTAGTCAACAGCAATATTGAGTTTATCTCCTGTAACAGAAATTATGTGACGCACTCAGTTAGTCCTAAGACATCAGAAGACTTTTACATGTTTATCTAGAAGTTTTGAAGGGTATCCGTTAGAAAAAATGGAAGAAATAACCCTAACTTTGTATACCGACACTTTGACAGGGAATAGCGTATAGCGTGCATATTATTAACCTGTAATTAAAATTTGTGGTTGAAAAAAAAATGACACGTAAAAAAGAAAATCACTTTATTTGAAGTGTGCAAAAAGTTCATATTTCAAAAGATGAACCACATACTGTATAGTCACACATTGATAGATGACTGCAGCTCAGTGCCCCAAACATTTACTTTAATAGGTTTTGCAGAACCGCTGTCAGAAACCACTTTCTTTGCCAGTTTCATTCACCTATTAGTCACATAACAGTGACTTACACAGTGGGTGTGTCTTGGATTCTGGAATTCTGGGAAAGGTACATCCCACATTTCTTAATAATATAAATTTCTCGAGAGCTACAGCAAAATATGGGATGTGGCAAAGATGAATGTTTTAACAGCAAAGTGTCCTGTCTTCTTATTTAATGTTGTTTGGAGGCTATAGTTGCCCTTTAAGCCATATGAGGCCTTTGTGCAATCGTTTTATCACACTTTCAAGATCATTTGGCGGACAGAACAACAAGAGCCAGGAGAAATCTTCATAGTTAAACTTCAGGAGCCAAAACCGTTTCATCACTGTCTATTTTCGTTACATTGCTTCATAAAAACTCATTAAACTCATTAGAAATTCAACAATTTAAGTTAATGGTGCAATATGAATGTCAGGATTTATGTCACATACAAACCTATTACAGCACATTAGGAAGAGGCTTAGGAGAGGTTGGATGTAATAATTAAAATTGCTTTTAGAGTGGGAAGAAGTATATAGCCTCTTTGCCATGTAGACTAGTGTCTGTCTGTTAGGGGCTCCTTAGGGAATGGCCCATATTGAGATGGATTCCTCGTGGGAGCTTGCAGATTATCCTGGGACATATTATTCTACTCACAGTAAGTCTATTGAATGTTAATGGATCTTTCTCTCACTCTTTAATTTGGCCTATAGCCCTTCCTCCCTTACATGAATTCCCCATCAAACCGGATGTTAGCAACCCAAAAGCCCCTTGTGCGTAGATGGGGAGGCGATGATTGCTGCCAGATATTTGAACAGCTGGAGATGTGTGTTGATGTACAAAACTATTGAGAGAGAACATACTCTGGAACAGATTATGGGGCGTATTTAATAAGAGGTGCAGTATTTTACCTGTGCTGTTAATCTACAGAAACCATCAGATCAGATGTTTCTAACTGAACTAAACCACTAAAAAGGTATCATCTTATTAGTTGGTGCATATTGACAGCACAGGCCTACCTTGGTAAATAAGTCTGACTGTACTTACCCTGAAAGGCAGGTGGTACAGAGAAATGCATTAGAGTGACAATTCACATAATAAAGTATTTGAAGAAATCCTGAAAAAAACCTAAAAAGTATGCTATGCTTAGTTATAGAGTACGATGAATGAAACTGATCCCCCCTCCCCGAGTTACTATGCTTAGTTATAGAGTACAATGAACAAAATTGATCCCCCCTCCTCGAGTTACTATGCTTAGTTATAGAGTACAACGAACGAAACTGATCCCCCCTCCCCGAGTTACTATGCTCAGTAACTCAGGGAGGGGGGGTTACGTTTCGTTCTTTGTACTCTATAGCTAAGCATAGTAACTCGGGTAGGGGGGATCAGTTTCGTTCATCGTACTCTATAGCTAAGCATAGTAACTCGGGGAAGGGGGATCAGTTTTGTTCATCGTACTCTATGGCATAGTAACTCGGCGAGGGGGATTGGTTTCATTCATCGTACTCTATAACTAAGCATAGTAACTCAGGGATGGGGGGATTGGTTTCATTCATCGTACTCTATAACTAAGCATAGTAACTCGGGGAGGGGGGAACAGTTTCGTTCATCGTTCTCTATAACAAAGCATAGTAACTCGGCGAGGGGGGATCGTTCGTCACGTACGCTCTACTAAGATAGTAACTCGGGGAGGGGGAATCAGTTTCCTTCATCGTACTCTATAACTAAGCATAATAACTCGGGGAGGGGGATTGGTTTAATTCATCGTACTCTATACCTAAGCATAGTAACTTGGGAGGGGGGATCAGTTTCGTTCATCGTACTCTATAACTAAGCATAGTAACTACTACAGGACTCGGGGAGGGGGGATCAGTTTCGTTCATCGTACTCTATAACTAAGCATAGTAACCAGGGAGGGGGATCAATTTGTTCATCGTACCTCTATAGCTAAGCATAGTAACTCTGGGAGGAATCAGTTTCGTTCACTCTACTCTATAACTAAGCATAGTACCTCGCGGGGGGATCAGTTTTGTTCATCGTACTCTATAGCTAAGCATAAACGTACCGGGGAGAGGGAATCAGTTTCGTTCATCGTACTCTATAACTAACATAGTAACTCGGCAAGGGGGGATTGGTTTCATTCATCATACTCTATAGCTAAGTATATAACTCGGGAAGGGGGATCAGTTTCGTTCATCGTACTCTATAACTAAGCATATTAACTCGGGGAGGGGGATCATTTTCGTTCATCGTACTCTATAACTAAGCATAGTAACTCGGGGAGGGGGGTACTTTTAATAACTAAGCATGTAAATCGGGGAGGAGGGTTCAGTTTCGTTCATCGTACTCTATAGCTAAGTATAAACTCGGGGAGGGGGATCAGTTTCGTTCATTGTACTCTATAGCTAAGTATAGTAACTCGGGGAGGGGGATCAGTTTCGTTCATCGTACCTATAGCTAAGTATAGTACTCGGGAGGAGGGATCAGTTTCTTTCATCGTACTCTATAACTAAGCGTATACCTCGGCAGGGGGGATCGTTTCGTTCATTGTACTCTATCCCTAAGCATAGTAACTCAGGGAGGGGGATCAGTTTAGTTCATCGTACTCTATAGCTAAGCACAGTAACTCTGGAAGGGGGATCAGTTTCGTTCATCGTACTCTATACCTAAGCATAGTAACTTGGGGAGGGGGGATCAGTTTAGTTCATCATACTCTATAGCTAAGCATAGTAACTCGGGTAGGGGATCAGTTTCGTTCATCGTACTCTATAGCTAAGCATAGTAACTCTGGGAGGGGATCAGTTTCGTTCATCGTACTCTATAGCTAGCAGTATACTCTGGGAGGGGGGATCAGTTTTGTTCATCATACTCTATAGCTAAGCATAGTAACTTGAGGAGGGGGATCAGTTTCCTTCACGTACTCTATAGCTAAGCATAGTAACTCAGGGAGGGGCATCAGTTTTTTCATCGTACTCTATGCTAACATAGTACATCGGGGAGGAGGGATCAGTTTCGTTCATCGTACTCTATAGCTAAGCATAGTAACTCGGGGAGGGGGGATCAGTTTCGTTCATCGTACTCTATAGCTAAGCATAGTAACTCGGGGAGGGGGGATCAGTTTTGTTCATCGTACTCTATAGCTAAGCATAGTAACTCGGGGAGGGGGGATCAGTTTCGTTCATCGTACTCTATAGCCAAGCATAGTAACTTGGGGAGGGGGATCAGTTTCGTTCATCGTACTCTATAGCTAAGCATAGTAACTCGGGGAGGGGGGATCAGTTTTGTTCATCGTACTCTATAGCAGTATAGTAACTATCGGGGAGGGGGGACCAGTTTTGTTCATCGTACTCTATACCTAAGCATAGTAAACTCGGGGAGGGGGGACCAGTTTCGTTCATCGTACTCTATAGCTAAGCATAGTAACTCGGGGAGAGGGGACCAATTTCGTTCATCGTACTCTATAGCTAAGCATAGTAACTCGGGGAGGGGGGACCAATTTCGTTCATCGTACTCTATAGCAACATAGTAACTCAGGGAGGGGACCAGTTTCGTTCATCGTACTCTATACCTAAGCATTGTAGATTTCACATCATGTCTCGGGTGTCGCACCCCCGTGGTGTAATAACTTTGTCCATCTGTTTCAATTTATTTACTTTTGATGATTCTGGAAAATGTTTCCTGTATAATGGAAGTTTTGTCCACATCAGTTATCCTGCACATGCAGAGTTTATACAGCTTCCAACAAAAGAACATTTAGTTTCACCTTTAATATTCCACCCTGGGGCCATTCTCATTCTCTTGGTACAGTGAAGCAGTTAGAATAATTAAATAGAAAGGAAACAGAGCAGGTCTGTGATATCAAACTAGTACATTAGGGATATTTCCTTTATGGTGGATTAAAATGAAAATACGCAAATACTAATTTGGCAAATAATGACAATGCCCAAACAATGATGGTTATCATTATGCAAATGGTCCACTGTAATATTATGCAGAATTCTCACTTACTTTCCCAGGCTCCCCCAATGAGTAAGTCAATAGATTGTTTATTACACCCATTTCTTTCTATTCCTTTTGCTTAATTTATTGGTTCAACTAGTTGGCTCCTCCCCAGTTCCTCCTCCCTCAATTAATATATGCTTGCCTTTTCAGAGAGAAGGAGTGTCATGGACACTGATTGTGAGAGGAGCCTGAGGGCAGTCAGTTACTGCAAGAGTATAGTATCCCTTTAAGACCTGTCATTTATCAGCCTTAAAATGGTGTCTACTATTAAAAGTTATAATAACTTCTTATGCATTTAGGAAATGGTTAATTCGGCAGTTAATACTAATGTTCTGGAAATGTATTAAAGGGTAACTGTGGTCTTGAATCTTCCAAATTAGAAAGAATTAATAAAAAGCCTTCTATCACACCTTCAAAATAAAACCTAAATCACATCTCTAGATAAAATTTGTTATTGCTGGAAAGGTTCAGCAATATTACTTCCTGCTTGAACACTTCCTGTTTTCAGCTATGTGACCATTTTTGTAGTCATGTGACCACCTCTGCCTGCATTAATAGGCTCCCCTTCTCAACTGTCATTTTTTTCCCCAGGTACTTCCTGATTTCCCCAGCATTAAAGGACAATTATACTCACCTTCCCTCCGCTCCACATCTTTGTGCAGTAGCTTTTACTCAGGGTGAGGCCCCTGAACCGCTAGTCCTCACCCCTGGATTCGCGAAACCTACAGCATCGTCTTAGAGCACTCTCTAAGACGGTTCGGGTCCTCACCCTGAGTTAAGCTACGCACAAAGATGGAGCGAGGGAAGGTGAGTATAATTGTCCTTCAAGTCTTAACTGAGCATGCTTCTCCCCCGGGTCCAGGGTGGATGGGCGGGGCAGAGGTCATGTGATGTCACTCAACCTACTGGAAGGTTGAGTCATGTCACTCAATCCCAATGTATTTCTTACAGGCTCCAGCCAGAGATTGTTGTCGGCTCATTTTAAAGGACATATCGCTTTCATTTAACTCTAACTTGTTTTGAGACCACAGTTGCCCTTAATGTTAATACAAAGTCTGTGCGGTTGGTAATGAGGATTGTAACCTTGGTCTACATTCTGCTTCTTCTAATGCTCCCTGCAACCGAACATTCAATTAACAACGGATGAAGAAACCTATTACTGGGATACAAATTATCCTGCAACTAGAAAGCGTCTGTATAACACGATCGCTTGATTACGGCTTAAACCTGAGTCAATTTGCAGCCTCGCCTCTTGGAGGTAGTGAACTTCTGGCCTCATGGAAACAAATGACTTTCCCATTATTTGTTTCTCTAACAGGGGAGAAGATAATGTGGGTAAAAAGAGAAAAAGATGTCTAACCAGTAAAGGCAACAGTACAAACAAAAACAACAAATTATAAATTAACGGGTATGTTCACCTCACCAGTAAAATCTATTATTACCTTCCTCAACCCCTAACCCCAAGTTGTCCCTGAATCTCCCAATTCTTACTATTCCAATGCTGTGGTCTTCCCTTGCTGCTGGATGTCTTTTAGATTGCAGCTACCATGTCCGATGGAGGGGTCACACAGTGACTAACGCTGCATCCAGCATGTCTATCCATGTCTCATCCATGTCCATCCCAGTATCATCTAAATTGGATTTTCCAAAAGTTTAGAAAATTGGAAAATAAACCCAATAGAATTCAATGGAGTGTCAAGTTCCGAAAGTTTGAAAGGTTTAAATGGTTAAAATTTGTATCTAATATCAAAATGAGTTTGTACAAATGGCACAGGGACTGAAGAACTTTGAGAACACAACCTTCTATCCCAAATCTATAACGGAATTTTCATGTGCAACCTGTTTTAGAGATGTCTGCTTCGTATTTTTAATATATCCAAAACCCCTGAATTCTGATCTTGAAATACAATGAAACCTAGAAAATTCCGAAAGTTCCTCTGGAAGTTTAAACAGGCAATTCCGCCTTGGATCCGGGATTGTCTAGAACTAGAAATCCTTCCCTAGTCTACACAGTAACAGATTTCTCATCTGGTAGGAATGGCTCTTTCTTGACAGGAATACAGGCAGATTGTGTCCTCACAGTTCCAGGTAGATATGTGTAATATATTAACAATTTAAATCATGTCTTTAAAACCTGAAGTCTATACATAAGCGTATGAGGCATTATGAATTATTTATTACAACATGCTACTCATGGGGATTCTTTCAGTACGAGCTGTATTCCAGTCCTGCTAAACTGAATATACATCAGGAAAAATTAGCTCCAGTGAGCTCTTGAGCTTACAGAGAGAGGTAAATAAACTTCCTTTAGGAGCCATAGGAGGCGTAAATGTGGGTGGAGAATGGAAGTATAGATTTTACTGCTGGGGTTGTACATACCCTTTAATTCATCCATTTTCTACTATAAAAATGGGGGAACCAACTTCTTCCTTGTCAATGAAAACACAATGACCGAATGTTCCTGGGTAACTCAATAGAAATTACATTATCTACTCATTGAAGAAACACACAACAATGAAACATGGAGATTTTATCACCAACCTTATTGGAAGGGTTGGAGGAGAATATGGGTCCCTAATTGGAATGGAATTGTACTATTGGATGATACTGAGCTTCACAAAAAAGAAAATGTCAATGTACAAGTCTCCTAGGGTCGGAGAGGCCTGTGAATTAATTCTAGAACAGAGAATGAACTCGGACATTGGGAAAACACAATTATAGTCCTAATCATTCTCTCAATTTGATGTGCTGGTAACACAATTCCCTGCACGAACCTCTTACTGAACTGATTATTCCTAAAACACCTGCCCAGGACTGTCAGAGAGAGATTTAAATTCACCCTTAGGACTGGTTCCAAGTTCCCCTGACAGATTCTGCTGTGAAAATTATAGGGTTTCTGGTAGCCATAATTCCATGTGGCTTACGTATTGATGTAAAGTCCCTAGTGTGAAAAAGAACCAGTGGAACAAAGGACTTATAAATATCAACAAATGTTTGATGTTTTATAAATAGACTCTTATCTCCAAAAATGCGCTACAACTATTTATTTATTGATAATTATTTACATATCACTGGATTCTATGTATTGGACCTTGGAAATGGATAAATACACATGCTAAAAATGCTCACCAAAATTAAAGAACTATACTAGTAACTGGGTTCCCTAACTGGCGCTAGGGGTTCCACAAGGCAGGAAAAGGAAAGTACCCTTATGATACATTTCACCACATCTGTTTTTTTATAGGCACATTTATTGATCTATTGCATTTGGATGAATTGTGTATTTTTGGCGTTGATTGAGAAAGATAGAAATAATAGAAACATAATATTTTGTAATGTAGGGGCTCATCAAACTTAACAATTGCCTTAAGTTTTCTACAAAAAGGTGAGAGACACCCCTGAAAGATGAGACATCCATTTTTGGCTATTTCTTAGATTGTTAGAAAGATGCATGAATTGTTGTTTGCTAATGGTGAAATCCTTTTCCCCTCCTCTTCCCTTAGCAAGGCACTTACTGCTGGAATTAAATGGTAAGATTTTCTTTCAGCTGTAGGATTTGAAGGGGGGTCTGGAGGACTCTGGAATGTTTTCTTTAGGCTCAACAGCACAGGAGCAGCTAACTGTAGGCTTGGGTTTGCAACTTCAGGCAGAGAGAAAGCACAGATATCAGACAAGCTTATTTCTCTGCAATCATAATGCTGAATCAATTAGCCATATAGTGTCAGTGACAGAGTAACAGGCTTTGCTTTCATAAAAGTATAATTTTTTTACTTATGTGGGGCCAGGGGAAGGACTGGCATATGCAGTGTGCAGGTGATTGCCAGTGCCCTGTCCCTTTGTGCAAATGAAACTTCAAGAGCGAAAAGAAAGGAAAGGAGTTTTGAACAGGGCAAGGATTTTAGGTTAGTGGCAATTAATCCTTATTGCTGCGGTTTTTAGTTCAAATAAACTAGCACGTTCATTTTTATGCTTAGAAGTAGCACCAAAGCATCGCTTAAACGGCTTTACTGCAAAAAAAAGATGGGGTACATCGAGAAGCATGGATTTTCTATAGCACAACATTTGTATTGGAAGCGCACACTTGTCCTCAGTTTCAAACTGTTTATTATAACACACACATGAACAACGTTTCGGAGAGCACTATGTCTCCTTCATCAGGTATATATGAAGGAGACATAGCGCTCTCCGAAACACATATATATACCTGATAAGGAGACATAGTGCTCTCCGAAACGTTGTTCATGTGTGTGTTATAATAAACAGTTTGAAACTGAGGACAAGTGTGCGCTTCCAATACAAATGCTTGTGCTATAGCTGAGATCCTACAGGTAGAGGACGAACGGAAGCTGCACCTTCAACATGGTGGCACGTTGCCAACAAGGAGTGCCTAGGCCCAAACCGATGGTATTGGAAATGGATTTTCTATAGCCCTATATATTGTATCATCCCCTAGATGTATAGTCAACTTGGCATTAAAGCTTTATCAACGTATACAATCTAACATCAGCAGATACTTTCTTCTGTTGTAGGTGCATCCAGCAATGAACCGTAGCTAAAACATTAACAAACAGCTTTTGCATAGTCATAAGAATAAATTCTACAAGGGCCATTAGGTAGAAGGGCGAAGAATAACCGGACACAGTAGATTTTAGTCTTCTGTGTTATAATAATAACATTTTTATACTGTGAAATAATTGACAAATCTCCTGTACCATATTACTGAACACATTGTACTTTCCAACACATACACAGTAAACATCATTTTCATGGCCATAATTTTGGAGAAGGTTCCTAATACTCTGGTCAGTTTTTTGAAAACAGTTTGAACATTTTGTCCATCTGTTGTTTGTGCTATGATGTTGGTTACAACTTAAACAGAATTCATTGAGAAGCACTGTCTGAATCTTGTCTAAGTCGGGTTACTCACAGACTGTGCAGAACAGTCCAGTTTTTATGGGTCTGCAGGCTTTATCTGAGAATAGGTGGACTTGGACAATGGTGGGCCAAATCTGTGTTTAGTTTTCTGGGGGGGGATGTATTTAAATGTTTTAGAATACCTGGAACCCCCACTTATATATTTGTATAGTGATTGATTTAAGGAGGCATTAACCTGACTATCCCTCTTTTTCTCTAGGCTTTGGAATGACCACGCCTGCCACAGTTACCGGGAAAGTGTTCCTCATCTTTTACGGGCTCTTTGGATGTGCCGGAACCATTTTATTCTTTAACCTTTTCCTGGAACGTATTATATCACTTCTTGCTTTCGTTATGAAAGCTTGTCACGAAAGGCAACTACAGAAGTGGACTTCTACCTCCCACCGTTCGAAGGGTAGCCGTCTCCGAGGCGGACAGCCTTGTTGGTTGGAAGCCATCGGTGTACCATGTAATGCTCATCTTGGGTATATTTGCTATTACTCTTCTTGCTGTGCATCAGCTATGTATACTCTGTGGAAGGATGGAACTATATCGACTCTTTATATTATTGTTTTGTGACATTTAGCACCATTGGCTTTGGAGATTTGGTAAGCAGCCAGAACGCAGTGTATCAATATCAGGGATTATACAGGTTTGGAAATTTCATGTTTATACTGTTGGGATTTTGTTGCATTTACCTCTTTTTAATGTCATTTCAATTGTAATCAAACAGTTTTAAACTGGTTTAAAAAAATGTAGGTGCAGATGCTGTAATAGGTGTCACAATCAAACGCTCGTCTGGGCAGACGCAATGCCATCACCCTGGAGCTCGATTCCGAAGGAACCACCTATCGGTGGACACGATGGAAACTATGACAGCGACACAGAGGGCAGGAGACTTTCCGGTGGAGATGATCTCCATGAGGGACCTCACGGCATCCATAAAGTCTCTCTTGCTATACTGCAGAAACAGTTATCTGAAACAGCCAATGTTTATCCTAGAACTGTATGCATCAATACAAGACAAAATGGATTCTCAGGAGGCATTGGAGCGCTTGCTATCATAATAATAGGTTGGCTGAAACAAGTGATTCTAGGTAGATTTCTTATTTATTATTTTATATCATATTTTAATATCTTCATTTTTTTCAAAAAAAAAATATAATAAAATCACTAATAATATTTATTTTATTTCTGGATATTTCCATGCTAGGTACTAACCCTACCTCTGAAACCCTAAAATGCTCCATTCTTGCACATATCAAGCTTGTTTGCACCAACATCATTAAAGAGGACTTTGATGGGAACTCTCTGATAAGGGTTTGATCATGATTGATTCAGATTTGCATGTCTGTTGCACGTTGTACCAAATGCATGGACATCACCGATAGGGACCCTCTACCTCATGCCCATTGTCACTACCTGAGGATAACCTTCCCAGGTCAACTTTACCCACTGCTCTTCTGAAACAGGCAAAGGTTTCGCCATTTTGTCTTTGGTACAACATGACCCGAAACAAACCATTTTTTTTCTTGGTAACCTACACATTTTGTTTATTAAAATGCATGAGAGGGGGAAATTGTATATTGCACTTATGTATAAACCATCATGCTCATCTTTTTTTATATCTCTATGTATTCCTGTTGGCAGTAACTACAACACAAATGTCTATGACTATGATGTTTCATATTATTACTTCACCTGAATAGCCTTAATATTGTAATATTTTGACTGCACTTAAGTATCTTATGATACAGAACCTGTCAGTCTCGAAATTTGAAAACTGATAATCAATTGTATGGTTATAGTCAGATATACTGTATGTCTCAAACACAATATGGCTCATTTTACTAGAGCATTATGGGATTATGGGAACCTCTGTCCCCTTCAACACACCCGTTTATACTAACTTGGTTTGTAGATCATATAAGGTTTTAAAGGGAGGGTCTCCCAAAATATGTTTTAACACAAACTCCAAAACGTGATCATGTTTAAGTGGATTCCATTTTATTTCCTATAAACTATACTTGACCTATAATTGAGATCCCCCCCTTTGTATCCTATTGAATGAACACAATTACATGTTGCAGCTTAGACCAAAGATAATTGAAATAGTTTGAAGAGCTGCAGTAAGTTCTTCTGGTCCTCATGTGACTAGAAAGCACAATGGCTCCCTTACAGCTGGACAAAGACAAATGGGAATATTTCCAACATTTTTATTTATTGACTTTGAAATCCACAGATAGGCAAATGTTTGTTTTCTGGTGCCTTCTCCCTTAGATAAAGATGTTCACTGAATCATGCTCTGGTTCTTCTTTAAATGATTGATGATACAGCAGGTGATACATTTTATAGAATTCTTTTGATTGGGCAGCCTCAGTCCCTTTCACTCCTCCTCAAACTGTTTCTCAGATACATTGGTTCAGATACATTTCTATACCAAGTATGTGGTAGGTTTGGTTTAATACATTCTATACCAGTAATGTGTAGGTTTGGCTCAGATACTTTCTATACCAGGTAATGTGTAGGTTTTGGCTCAGATACATTTCTATACCAGTATGTGTAGGTTTGGCTCAGATACATTTCTATACCAGGTATGGTAGGTTTGCTCAGCTACATTTCTATACCAGGTATGTGTTGGTTTGGCTCAGATACATTTCTATACCAGGTATGTGTAGGTTTTGGCTCAGATACATTTCTATACAGGTATGTGTAGGTTTGGCTCAGATACATTTCTATACCAGGTATGTGTAGGTTTGGTTCAGATACATTTCTATACCAGTGTATGTGTAGGTTTGGCTCAGATACATTTCTATACAGGTATGTGTAGGTTTGGGCTCAGATACATTTCTATACCAGGTATGTGTAGGTTTGGCTCAGATACATTTCTATACCAGGTATGTGTAGGTTTGGCTCAGATACATTTCTATACCAGGTATGTGTAGGTTTGGCTCAGATACATTTCTATACCAGGTATGTGTAGGTTTGGGCTCAGATACATTTCTATACCAGGTATGTGTAGGTTTGGCTCAGATACATTTCTATACCAGGTATGTGTAGGTGTGGCTCAGATACATTTCTATACCAGGTATGTGTAGGTTTGGTTCAGATACATTTCTAAACCAGGCATGTGTAGGTTTGGCTCAGATACATTTCTATACCAGGTATGTGTAGGTTTGGCTCAGATACATTTATATACCAGGTATGTGTAGGTTTGTCTCAGATACATTTCTATACCAGGTATGTGTAGGTTTGGTTTAGATACATTTATATCCAGGTATGTGTAGGTTTGCTCAGATACATTCTAGGTTTGGCTCAGATCCATTTCTATACCAGTATGTGTAGGTTTGGCTCAGATACATTTCTATACCAGGTATGTGTAGGTTTGGCTCAGATACATTTATATACCAGGTATGTGTAGGTTTGTCTCAGATACATTTTCTATACCAGGTATGGTAGGTTATCTCAGATACATTTAGTATACCATGTATGTGTAGGTTTTCCTCAGATACATTTCTATACCAGGTATGTGTAGTTTGTCTCAGATACATTTCTATACCAGGTATGTGTAGTTTTGGCAAGATACATTTCTATACCAGGTATTTGTAGGTTTGGCCAAGATACATTTCTATACCAGGTTATGTGTAGGTTTGTCTCAGATACATTTCTATAACCAGGTATGTGTAGGTTTTGGCTCAGTACTTTCTATACAGTATTGTAGGTTTGGCTCAGATACTTTCTATCCAGGTATGTGTAGGTTTGGCTCAGATACATTTCTATACCAGGTATGTGTAGGTTTGGCTCAGATACATTTCTATACCAGGTATGTGTAGGTTTGGCTCAGATACATTTCTATACCAGGTATGTGTAGGTTTGGCCAAGATACATTTCTGTACCAGGTATTTATAGGTTTGAATCAGATACATTTCTATACCAGGTATGTGTAGGTTTGAATCAGATACATTTCTATACCAGGTATGTGTAGGTTTGGCTCAGATACATTTCTATACCAGGTATGTGTAGTTGGCTCAGATACATTTCTATACCAGGTATGTGTAGGTTTGAATCAGATACATTTCTATACCAGGTATTGTGTAGGTTTTGGCTCAGATACATTTCTATACCAGGTATGTGTAGGTTTGGCTCAGATACATTTCTATACCAGGTATGTGTAGGTTTGGCTCAGATACATTTCTATACCAGGTATGTGTAGTTTTGGCTCAGATACATTTCTATACCGTAATGTGTAGGTTTGAGTCAGATACATTTCTATACCAGGTATGTGTAGGTTTGGCTCAGATACATTTCTATACCAGTATGTGTAGGTTTGGCTCAGATACATTTCTATACCAGTATGTGTAGGTTTGGCTCAGATACATTTCTATACACAGGTAATGTGTAGGTTGGCTCAGATACATTTCTATACCAGGTATGTGTAGGTTTGAATCAGATACATTTCTATACCAGGTATGTGAATGTTTGACTCAGATACATTTCTATACCAGGTATGTGTAGGTTTGGCTCAGATACATTCTATATCAGGTACGTGTAGGTTTTGCTCAAATACATTTCTATACCAGGTATGTGTAGGTTTGGCTCAGATACATTTCTATACCAGGTATGTGTAGGTTTGGCTCAGATACATTTATATACCAGGTATGTGTAGGTTTGGCCCAGATACATTTCTATACCAGGTAAGTGTACGTTTGGTTCAGATACATTTCTATAACCATTATGTGTAGGTTTTGGCTCAGATACATTTCTATACCAGGTATTTGTAGGGTTTTGGCTCAGATCATTTCTATACCAGGTATGTGTAGGTTGGCTTAGATACAGTTCTATACCAGGTATGTGAATGTTTGGGCTCAGTACATTTCTATACAAGTAGTGCAGGTTTGGCTCAGATACATTTCTATACCAGGTATGTGTAGGTTTGGCTCAATACATTTCTATACCAGGTATGTTGGTTTGTTCAGATACATTTCTATACCAGGTATGTTGTAGGTTTGGTTCAGATACATTTCTCATCCAGGTATGTGTAGGTTTGGTTAGATACATTTCTATACCAGGTATGTGTAGGTTTGTCTCAGATACATTTCTATACACAGGTATGTGTAGTTTGGCTTAGATATATTTCTATACCAGTATGTGTAGTGTTGGTTCAGATACATTTCTATACCAGGTGTGTGTAGGTTTGGCTCAGATACATTTCTATACCAGGTATGTGTAGGTTTGGCTCAGATACATTTCATATCAGGTTATGTGTAGGTTTGCCCAGATACATTTCTATACCAGGTATGTGTAGGTTGGTTTAGATCCATTTCTATACCAGGTATGTGTAGGTGTGGCTCAGATACATTCTATACCAGTATGGTGTAGGTTTGGCTCAGATACATTTCTATAACCAGGTATGGTGTAGGTTTGTCTCAGATACATTTCTATACCAGTATGTGTAGGTTTGTCTCGATACTTTATATACCAGGTAGTGTAGGTTTTGGCTAAGATACATTTCTATACCAGGTATGTGTAGGTTTGGTTCAGATACATTTCTATACCAGGTATGTGTATCTTTGGCTCAGATACATTTCTATACCAGGTATGTGTAGGTTTTGGCTCAGATACATTTCTATACCAGTTGTGTAGGTTTGGGTTCAGATACATTTCTATACCATATGTGTAGGTTTGGTTCAGATACATTTCTATACCAGGTATGTGTAGGTTGGTTTAGATACATTTCTATACCAGGTATGTGTAAGGTTTGGCTCAGATACATTTCTATACCAGGTATTGTAGGTTTTGGCTCAGATACATTTCTATACCAGTGTATGTGTAGGTTGGCTCAGATACATTTCTATACCAGGTAATGTGTAGGTTTGGCTCAGATACATTTCTATACCAGGTATGTGTAGGTTGGCCAAGATACATTTCTGTACCAGGTTATTTATTTTTGAATCAGATCTTTCTATACCAGGTATTGTAGGTTGTTGAAATCAGATATATTTCTATACCAGGTATGTGTAGGTTTGGCTCAGATACATTTCTAACCAGGTATGTGTAGTTTTGGCTCGATACATTTCTATACCAGGTATGTGTAGGGTTTGATCAGATACATTTCTATACCAGGTTATGTGTAGGTTTGGCTCAGATACATTTCTATACCAGGTAGTGTAGGTTTGGCTCAGATCCTTTCTATACCAGGTATGTGTAGTTTGGCTCAGATACATTTCATACCAGGTATGTGTAGGTTTGGCTCAGATACTTTCTATACCAGGTATGTGTAGTTTTGATCAGATACATTTCTATACCAGGTATGTGAGGTTTGGCTCAATACATTTCTATACCAGTTATGTGTAGGTTTGGCTCAGATACATTTCTATACCAGGTATGTGTAGTTTGAATCAGATACATTTCTATACCAGGTATGTGTAGGTTTGGCTTAGATACATTCCTATCCCAGGTATGTTGTAGGTTTGGCTCAGATACATTTCTATACCAGGTAATGTGATGTTTTACTCAAGATACATTTCTATACCAGTAAGTGTAGGTTTGGCTCAGATCATTTCTATACCAGGTAGTGTAGTTTTGCTCAATACATTTCTATACAGGTATGTGTAGGTTTGGCTCAGATACATTTCTATACCAGGTAGTGTAGGTTTGGCTCATGATACATTTATTACCAGGTAATGTAGGTTTGGCCCAGATACATTTCTATACAAGGTAAGTGTACGTTTGGTTCAGATACTTTCTATACCAGGTATGTGTAGGTTTGGCTCAGATATTTCTATACCAGGTATGGTGTAGGTTTTGCTCAGATACATTTCTATACCAGGTGTGTAGGTTTGGCTTAGATACAGTTCTATACCAGTATGTGAATGTTTGGCTCAGATACATTTCTATACAAGGTATGTGCGGTTTGGCTCAGATCCATTTCTATACCAGTAGTGTAGGTTTGCTCAGACATTTCTATACCGGGTGTGTAGGTTTGGTTAGATACATTTCTATACCAGGTATGTGTAGGTTTGGTTCAGATACATTTCTTATACCAGTATGTGTAGGTTTGGTTAGATACATTTCTATACCAGGTATGTGTAGGTTTGGTCAGATACATTTTCTATACCAGGTATGTGTAGGTTTGGCTTAGATATATTTCCTATACCAAGTATGTGTAGGTTTGGTTCAGATCATTTCTATACCAGTGTGTGTAGGTTTGGCTCAGATACATTTCTATACCAGGTATGTGTAGTGTTGGCTCAGATTACATTTCTTATATCAGGTATGTGTAGGTTTGGCCCAGATACATTTCTATACCAGGTTGTGTGGGGTTTGGTTTAGATACATTTCTATACCAGGTATGTGTAGTTTTTGGCTCAGATACATTTTCTATACAGTATGTGTAAGTTTGGCTCAATACTTTCTATACCAGGTATGTGTGGTGTGCTCAGATACTTTCATACAGGTTGTGTAGGTTTGGCTCAGTACATTTCTATACCAGGTATGTGTAGGTTTTGTCTCAGATACATTTCTATACCAGTTATGTGTAGGTTGTCTCAGATACATTTATATCCAGGTATTGTGTAGTGTTGGCTCAGATACATTTCTATACCAGGTATGTGTAGGTTTGGCCAGATACATTCTATACCAGGTATGTGTAGGTTTGTCTCAGATACATTTCTATACCAGGTATGTGTAGGTTTGGCTCAGATACATTTCTATACCAGGTATGTGTAGGTTTGTCTCAATACATTTCTATACCAGGTATGTGTGGTTTGTTCAGATACATTTCTATACCAGGTATGTGTAGCTTTGGCTCAGATACATTTTCTATACCAGTATGTGTAGGTTTGGCTCAGATACATTTATTACCAGGTATGTGTAGGTTTGGCCCAGATACATTTCTATACCAGGTAAGTGTACGTTTGGTTCAGTACATTTCTATCCAGTATGTGTAGGTTTGGCTCAGATACATTTCTATACCGGTATGTGTAGGTTTTGGGCTCAGATACATTTCTATACCAGGTATGTGTAGGTTTGCTTAGATCAGTTCTATACCAGTATGTGAATGTTTGGCTCAGATACATTCTATCAAGGTATGTGCAGGTTGGCTCAGATAATTGTTACCAGGTATGTGTAGTTTTGGCTCGATATTTCTAACCAGGTATGTGTGTTTTTTCAGATACATTTCTATACAGTATGTGTAGGTTTGTTCAGATACATTTCTATACCAGGTTGTGTAGGTTTGGTTTAGATCATTTCTATCCAGTATGTGTAGGTTTGTTTTAGATACATTTCTATACCAGGTATGTGTAGGTTTGTCTCAGATACATTTCTATACCAGGTATGTGTAGGTTTGGCTTATATATTTCTATACCAAGTATGTGTAGGTTTTGGTTCAGATACATTTCATACCAGGTGTGTGTAGGTTTGGCTCAGATACATTTCTATACCAGGTATGTGTAGGTTTGGCTCAGATACATTTCTATATCAGGTATTTGTAGGTTTGGCCCAGATACATTTCTATACCAGGTATGTGTAGGTTTGGTTTCGATACATTTCTATACCAGGTATGTGTAGGTTTGGCTCAGATACATTTCTATACCAGGTAATGTGTAAGTTTGGCTCAGATACATTTCTATACCAGGTATGTGTAGGTGTGGCTCAGATACATTTCTATACCAGGTATGTGTAGGTTTGGCTCAGATACATTTCTATACCAGGTATGTGTAGGTTTGTCTTAGATACATTTCTATACCAGGTATGTGTAGGTTTTGTCTCAGATACATTTCTATACCAGGTATGTGTAGTTGGCTTTTTTTTGGTTTTTGTTTGCTCAGATACATTTATATACCAGTATGTGTAGTTTTGGCCTAGATACATTTCTAACCAGGTAGTGTAGTTTGGTTCAGATACATTTCTATACCAGGTATGTGTAGGTTTGGCTCAGATACATTTCTACAGTATGTAGGTTTTGGCTCAGATCTTCTATCCAGGTATGTGTAGGTTTGGCTTAGATACAGTTTCTATACCAGGTATGTTGAATGTTTTGCTCAGATACATTTCTATACAAGGTATGTGCAGGTTTTGGCTCAGATACATTTCTATACCAGGTATGTGTAGGTTTGGCTCAGATACATTTCTATACCAGGTATGTGTAGTTTGGTTCAGATACATTTCTATACGGGTATGTGTAGGTTTGGTTCAGATACATTTCTATACCAGGTATGTGTAGGTTTGGTTTGATACATTCTATACCAGGTATGTGTAGGTTTGGGGCTCAGATACCTTCTTATACCAGTAATGTGTAGGTTTGGCTTAGATACATTTTCTATACCAAGTATGTTAGGTTTGGTTCATACATTTCTATATACCCGGTATGTGTAGGTTTGGCTCAATACTTTCTATACCAGGTATGTGTAGTTTTGGCTCAGATCATTTCTATATCAGGTATGTGTGGTTTGGCCAGATACATTCTATACCAGGTATGTGTAGGTTTGGTTTAGATCACATTTCTATACCAGGTATTTTAGGTTTTTTTGTCTCAGATACATTTCTATACCAGGATGTGTAGGTTTTGTGGCCAGATACTTTCTATACCAGGTATGTGTAGGTGTTGTCATATACATTTCTATACCAGGTTGTGTAGGTTTTGGCTCAGATACATTTCTATACCAGGTAGTGTAGGTTTGGCTCAGAATTACATTTCTATACTGATACCAGGTATTTGTAGGTTTGGCTCAGATACATTTCTATAACCAGGTATGTGTAGGTTTGGCTCGATACATTTCTATACCAGGTATGTACGGTTTGGCTCAGATACATTTCTATACCGGTATGTGTAGGTTTGGCTCAGATACATTTCTATACCAGGTATGTGTAGGTTTTGGCTCAGATACATTTCATATACCAGGTATGTGTAGGTTTTGGCTCAATATAATTTATAACCAGCATGTGTCATGTTTGCTTCAGATACATTTATATACCAGGCATGTGTAGGTTTGGCTCAGATACATTTCTATACCAGGTTTGTAGGTTTGGCTCAGATACATTTCTATACCAGGTATGTGTAGGTTTGGCTCAGATACATTTCTATACCAGGTCATGTGTAGGTTTGGCTCAGTACATTTCTATACCAGGCATGTGTAGTTTGGCTCAGATACATTTCTATACCAGTATGTGTAGGTTTGGCTCAGATACATTTCTATACCAGGCAATGTGTAGGTTTGGCTCAGATACATTTCTATACCAGGTATGTGTAGGTTTGGCTCAGATACATTTATTTATCTAAAAATACAGTTTCGTTCATCGTACTCTATAGCTAAGCATAGTAACTCGGGGAGAGGGGACCAATTTCGTTCATCGTACTCTATAGCTAAGCATAGTAACTCGGGGAGGGGGGACCAATTTCGTTCATCGTACTCTATAGCTAAGCATAGTAACTCAGGGAGGGGGGACCAGTTTCGTTCATCGTACTCTATACCTAAGCATTGTAGATTTCACATCATGTCTCGGGTGTCGCACCCCCGTGGATGTAATAACTTTGTCCATCTGTTTCAATTTATTTACTTATTGATGATTCTGGAAAATGTTTCCTGTATTAATGGAAGTTTTGTTCCACATCAGTTATCCTGCACATGCAGAGTTTATACAGCTTCCAACAAAAGAACATTTAGTTTCACCTTTAAATATTCCACCCTGGGGCCATTCTCATTCTCTTGGTACAGTGAAGCAGTTAGAAATATATTAAATAGAAAGGAAACAGAGCAGGTCTGTGATATCAAACTAGTACATTAGGGATATTTCCTTTATGGTGGATTAAAATGAAAATACTGCAAATACTAATTTGGCAAATAATGACAATGCCCAAACAATGATGGTTATCATTATGCAAATTGTCCACTGTAAATATTAATAGCAGAATTCTCACTTACTTTCCCAGGCTCCCCCAATGAGTAAGTCAATAGTATTGTTTATTACACCCATTTCTTTCTATTCCTTTTGCTTAATTTATTGGTTCAACTAGTTGGCTCCTCCCCCAGTTCCTCCTCCCCTCAATTAATATATGCTTGCCTTTTCAGAGAGAAGGAGTGTCATGGACACTGATTGTGAGAGGAGCCTGAGGGCAGTCAGTTACTGCAAGAGTATAGTATCCCTTTAAGACCTGTCATTTATCAGCCTTAAAAATGGTGGTCTACTATTAAAAGTTATAATAACTTCTTATGCATTTAGAGGAAATGGTTAATTCGGCAGTTAATACTAATGTTCTGGAAATGTATTAAAGGGTAACTGTGGTCTTGAATTCTTCCAAATTAGAAAGAATTAAATAAAAAGCCTTCTATCACACCTTCAAAATAAAACCTAAATCACATCTCTAGATAAAATTTGTTATTGCTGGAAAGGTTCAGCAATATTACTTCCTGCTTGAACACTTCCTGTTTTCAGCTATGTGACCAGTTTGTAGTCATGTGACCAGCCTCTGCCTGCATTAATAGGCTCCCCTTCTCAACTGTCAATTTTTTCCCCAGGTACTTCCTGATTTCCCCAGCATTAAAGGACAATTATACTCACCTTCCCTCCGCTCCACATCTTTGTGCAGTAGCTTTTACTCAGGGTGAGGACCTGAACCGCTAGGTCCTCACCCCTGGATTCGCGAAACCTACAGCATCGTCTTAGAGCAACTCTCTAAGACGGTTCGGGTCCTCACCCTGAGTTAAAGCTACTGCACAAAGATGTGGAGCGGAGGGAAGGTGAGTATAATTGTCCTTCAAGTCTTAACTGAGCATGCTTCTCCCCCAGGGTCCAGGGTGGATGGGCGGGGCAGAGGTCATGTGATGTCACTCAACCTACTGGAAGGTTGAGTCATGTCACTCAATCCCAATGTAATTTCTTACAGGCTCCAGCCAGAGATGTGATTGTCGGCTCATTTTAAAGGACATATCGCTTTCATTTAACTCTAACTTGTTTTGAGACCACAGTTGCCCTTTAATGTTAATACAAAAGTCTGTGCTGTTGGTAATGAGGATTGTAAACCTTGGTCTACATTCTGCTTCTTTCTAATGCTCCCTGCAACCGAACATTCAATTAACAAGACGGATGAAGAAACCTATTACATGGGATACAAATTATCCTGCAACTAGAAAGCGTCTGTATAACAGCGATCGCTTGATTACGGCTTAAACCTGAGTCAATTATGCAGCCTCGGCCTCTTGGAGGTAGTGAACTTCTGGCCTCATGGAAACAAATGACTTTCCCATTATTATTGTTTCTCTAACAGGGGAGAAGATAATGTGGGTAAAAAGAGAAAAAGATGTCTAACCAGTAAAGGCAACAGTAGCAAACAAAAACAACAAATTATAAATTAACGGGTATGTTCACCTCAACCAGTAAAATCTATTATTACCTTCCATCAACCCCTAACCCCAAGTTGTCCCTGAATCTCCCAATTCTTACTATTCTCAATGCTGTGGTCTTCCCTTGCTGCTGGATGTCTTTTAGATTGCAGCTACCAGTCCGTGATGGTGAGGTCACACAAGTGACTAACGCTGCATCCCAGCATGTCTCATCCATGTCTCATCCATGTCTCATCCAGTATCATCTAGAAATTGGATTTTCCAAAAGTTTAGAAAATTGGAAAATAAACCCAATAGAATTCAATGGAGTGTCAAGTTCCGAAAGTTTGAAAGGTTTAAATGGTTAAAATTTGTATCTAATATCAAAATGAGTTTTGTACAAATGGCACAGGGACTGAAGAACATGTGAAGAACACAACCTTCTATCCAAATCTATAACGGAATTTTCATGTGCAACCTGTTTTAGAGATGTCTGCTTCGTATTTTTAATATTTATCCAAAACCCCTGAAAATTCTGATCTTGAAAATACAATGAAACCTAGAAAATTCCGAAAGTTCCTCTGGAAGTTTGAAACAGGCAATTCCGACTTGGATCCGGGATTGTCTAGAACTAGAAATCCTTCCCTAGTCTACACAGTAACAGATTTCTCATCTGGTAGGAATGGCTCCTTCTTGACAGGAATACAGGCAGATTGTGTACTCACAGTTCCAGGTAGATATGTGTAATATATTAACAATTTAAATCATGTCTTTAAAACCTGAAGTCTATACATAAGCGATATGATGCATTATGAATTATTTATTACAACATGCTACTCATGGGGATTCTTTCAGTACGAGCTGTATTCCAGTCCTGCTGGAATAACTGAATATACATCAGGAAAAATTAGCTCCAGTGAGCTCATTGAGCTTACAGAGAGAGGTAAATAAACTTCCTTTAGGAGCCATGAGGAGGCAAGTAAATGTGGGTGGAGAATGGAAGTATAGATTTTACTGCTGGGGTTGTACATACCCTTTAATTCATCCATTTTCTACTATAAAAATGGGGGAACCAACTTCTTCCTTGTCAATGAAAACACAATGACCGAATGTTCCTGGGTAACTCAATAGAAATTACATTATCTACTCATTGAAGAAAGACACACACAATGAAACATGGAGATTTTATCACCAACCTTATTGGAAGGGTTGGAGGAAGAAGATTGGTCCCTAATCTGGAATGGAAGTTGTACTATTGGATGATACTGAGCTTCACAAAAAAGAAAATGTCAATGTACAAGTCTCCTAGGGTCGGAGAGGCCTGTGAATTAATTCTAGAACAGGAGAATGAACTCGGACATTGGGAAAACACAATTATAGTCCTAATCATTCTCTCAATTTGATTGCTGGTAACACAATTCCCTGCACGAACCTCTTACTGAACTGATTATTCCTAAAACACCTGCCCAGGACTGTCAGAGAGAGATTTAAATTCACCCTTAGGACTGGTTCCAAGTTCCCCTGACAGATTCTGCTGTGAAAATTATAGGGTTATCTGGTAGCCATAAATTCCATGTGGCTTACGTATTGATGTAAAGTCCTCTAGTGTGAAAAAGAACCAGTGGAACAAAGGACTTATAAATATTCAACAAATGTTTGATGTTTTATAAATAGACTCTTATCTCCAAAAATGCGCTACAACTATTTATTTATTGATAATTATTTATACATATCACTGGATTCTATGTATTGGGACCTTGGAAATGGATAAATACACATGCATAATAAAATGCTCACCAAAATTAAAGAACTATACTAGTAACTGGGTTCCCTAACTGGCTGCTAGGGGTTCCACAAGGCAGGAGAAAGGAAAGTACCCTTATGATACATTTCACCACATCTGTTTTTTTTATAGGCACATTTATTGATCTATTGCATTTGGATGAATTGTGTATTTTGATGCGTTGATTGAGAAAGATAGAAAATAATAGAAACATAATATTTTGTAATGTAGGGGCTCATCAAGACTTAACAATTGCCTTAAGTTTTCTACAAAAAGGGTGAGAGACACCCCTGAAAGATGAGACATCCATTTTTGGCTATTTCTTAGATTGTTAGAAAGAAATGCATGAATTGTTGTTTGCTATAGTGAAATCCAGTTTCCCCTCCTCTTCCCTTAGCAAGGCAGCTTACTGCTGGAATTAAATGGTAAGATTTTCTTTCAGCTGTAGGATTTTGAAGGGGGGTCTGGAGGACTCTGGAATGGTTTCTTTAGGCTCAGACAGCACAGAGAGCAGCTAACTGTAGGCTTGGGTTTGCAACTTCAGGCAGAGAGAAAGCACAGAGTATCAGACAAAGCTTATTTCTCTGCAGGATCATAATGCTGAATCAATTAGCCATATAGTGTCAGTGACAGAGTAACAGGCTTTGCTTTCATAAAAAGTATAATTTTTTTACTTATTGTGGGGCCAGGGGGAAGGACTGGCATATGCAAAGTGTGCAGGTGATTGCCAGTGCCCTGTCCCTTTGTGCAAATGAAACTTCAAGAGCAGAAAAGAAAGGAAAGGAGGTTTTGAACAGGGCAAGGATTTTAGGTTAGTGGCAATTAATCCTTATTGCTGCGTGTTTAGTTCAAAATAAACTAGCACAGTTCATTTTTATGCTTAGAAAGTAGCACCAAAGCATCGCTTAAACTGCTTTACTGCCAAAAAAAGATGGGGTACATCGAGAAGCATGGATTTTCTATAGCACAAGCATTTGTATTGGAAGCGCACACTTGTCCTCAGTTTCAAACTGTTTATTATAACACACACATGAACAACGTTTCGGAGAGCACTATGTCTCCTTCATCAGGTATATATGAAGGAGACATAGCGCTCTCCGAAACACATATATATACCTGATAAAGGAGACATAGTGCTCTCCGAAACGTTGTTCATGTGTGTGTTATAATAAACAGTTTGAAACTGAGGACAAGTGTGCGCTTCCAATACAAATGCTTGTGCTATAGCTGAGAGTCCTACAGGTAGAGGACGAACGGAAGCTGCACCTTCAACATTGGTGGCACGTTGCCAACAAGGAGTGCCTAGGCCCAAACCGATGGTATTGGAAATGGATTTTCTATAGCCCTATATATTGTATCATCCCCTAGATGTATAGTCAACTTGGCATTAAAGCTTTATCAACGTTACAATCTAACATCAGCAGATACTTTCTTCTGTTGTAAGGTGCATCCAGCAATGAACCGTAGGCTAAAACATTAACAAACAGCTTTTGCATAGTCATAAGAATAAATTCTACAAGGGCCATTAGGTAGAAGGGCGAAGAATAACCGGACACAGTAGATTTTAGTCTTCTGTGTTATAATAATAACATTTTTATACTGTGAAATAATTGACAAATCTCCTGTACCATATTACTGAACACATTGTACTTTCCAACACATACAACAGTAAAACATCATTTTCATGGCCATAAATGTTTGGAGAAGGTTCCTAATACTCTGGTCAGTTTTTTGAAAACAGTTTGAACATTTTGTCCATCTGTTGTTTGTGCTATGATGTTGGTTACAACTTAAACAGAATTCATTGAGAAGCACTGTCTGAATCTTGTCTAAGTCGGGTTACTCACAGACTGTGCAGAACAGTCCAGTTTTTATGGGTCTGCAGGCTTTATCTGAGAATAGGTGGACTTGGACAATGGTGGGCCAAATCTTGTGTTTAGTTTTCTGGGGGGGGATGTATTTAAATGTTTTAGAATACCTGGAACCCCCACTTATATATTTGTATAGTGATTTGATTTAAGGAGGCATTAACCTGACTATCCCTCTTTTTCTCTAGGCTTTGGAATGACCACGCCTGCCACAGTTACCGGGAAAGTGTTCCTCATCTTTTACGGGCTCTTTGGATGTGCCGGAACCATTTTATTCTTTAACCTTTTCCTGGAACGTATTATATCACTTCTTGCTTTCGTTATGAAAGCTTGTCACGAAAGGCAACTACGAAGAAGTGGACTTCTACCTCCCACCGTTCGAAGGGGATCAGCCGTCTCCGAGGCGGACAGCCTTGTTGGTTGGAAGCCATCGGTGTACCATGTAATGCTCATCTTGGGTATATTTGCTATTACTCTTTCTTGCTGTGCATCAGCTATGTATACTCCTGTGGAAGGATGGAACTATATCGACTCTTTATATTATTGTTTTGTGACATTTAGCACCATTGGCTTTGGAGATTTGGTAAGCAGCCAGAACGCAGTGTATCAATATCAGGGATTATACAGGTTTGGAAATTTCATGTTTATACTGTTGGGAGTTTGTTGCATTTACTCTCTTTTTAATGTCATTTCAATTGTAATCAAACAAGTTTTAAACTGGATTTTAAAAAAATGTAGGTGCAGATGCTGTAATAGGTGTCACAAATCAAACGCTCGTCTGGGCAGACGCAATGCCATCACGCCTGGAGCTCGATTCCGAAGGAACCACCTATCGGTGGACACAGATGGAAACTATGACAGCGACACAGAGGGCAGGAGACTTTCCGGTGAGATGATCTCCATGAGAGACCTCACGGCATCCAATAAAGTCTCTCTTGCTATACTGCAGAAACAGTTATCTGAAACAGCCAATGGTTATCCTAGAACTGTATGCATCAATACAAGACAAAATGGATTCTCAGGAGGCATTGGAGCGCTTGCTATCATGAATAATAGGTTGGCTGAAACAAGTGATTCTAGGTAGAGTTTCTTATTTTATATACATTTTATATCATATTTTAATATCTTCATTTTTTTACAAAAAAAAAATAATAATAAAATCACTAAATATATGATTTTATTTCTGGATATTTCCATGCTAGGTACTAACCCTACATCTGAAACCCTAAAATGCTCCATTCTTGCACATATCAAGCTTGTTTGCACCAACATCATTAAAAGGAATGACTTTGATGGGAACTCTCTGATAAGGGTTTGATCATGATTGATTCAGATTTGCATGTCTGTTGCACGTTGTACCAAATGCATGGACATCACCGATAGGGACCCTCTACCTCATGCCCATTGTCACTACCTGAGGATAACCTTCCCAAGGTCAACTTTACCCACTGCTCTTTCTGAAACAGGCAAAGGTTCGGCCATTTTGTCTTTGGTAAACATGACCCGAAATCAACCATTTTTTTTCTTGGTAACCTACACATTTTTGTTTATTATAATGCATGAGAGGGGGAAATTGTATATTGCACTTATGTATAAGCCATCATGCTCAGTCTGTTTTATATCTCTTATGTATTCCTGTTGGCAGTAACTACAACACAAATGTCTATGACTATGATGTTTCATATTATTACTTCACCTGAATAGCCTTAAATATTGTAATATTTTGACTTGCACTTAAGTATCTTATGATACAGAACCTGTCAGGTCTAGAATTCTGAAAACTGATAATCAATTTGTATGGTTATAGTCAGATATACTGTATGTCTCAAGGACACAATATGGCTCATTTTACTAGAGCATTATGGGATTATGGGAACCTCTGTCCCCTTACAACACACCCGTTTATACTAAACTTGGTTTGTAGATCATATAAGGTTTTAAAGGGAGGGTCTCCCAAAATATGTTTTAACACAAACTCCAAAACGTGATCATGTTTAAGTGGATTCCATTTTATTTCCTATTAAACTATACTTGACCTATAATTGAGATACCCCCCTTTGTATCCTATTGAATGAACACAATTACATGTTGCAGCTTAGACCAAAGATAATTGAAATAGTTGAAGAGCTGCAGTAAGTTCTTCTGGTCCATCAGTGACTAGAAAGCACAATGGCTCCCTTACAGCTGGACAAAGACAAATGGGAATATTTCCAACATTTTTATTTATTGACTTTGAAATCCACAGATAAGGCAAATGTTTGTTTTCTGGTAGCCTTCTCCCTTAGATAAAGATGTTCACTGAATCATGCTCTGGTTCTTCTTTAAATGAATTGTATGATACAGCAGGTGATACATTTTATAGAATTCTTTTGATTGGCAGCCTCAGTCCCTTTCACTCCTCCTCAAACTGTTTCTCAGATACATTGGTTCAGATACATTTCTATACCAAGTATGTGTAGGTTTGGTTTAAGCGACATGTATATACCAGGTATGTGTAGGTTTGGCTCAGATACTTTCTATACCAGGTATGTGTAGGTTTGGCTCAGATACATTTCTATACCGTATGTGTAGGTTTGGCTCAGATACATTTCATACCGGTATGTGTAGGTTTGGCTCAGCTACATTTCTATACCAGGTATGTGTAGGTTGGCTCAGATACATTTCTATACCAGGTATGTGTAGGTTTGGCTCAGATACATTTCTATACCAGGTATGTGTAGGTTGGCTCAGATACATTTCTATACCAGGTAGTGTGGTTTGGTTCAGATACATTTCTATACAGGTATGTGTAGGTTTGGCTCAGATACATTTCTATACCAGGTATGTGTAGGTTGGCTCAGATACATTTCTATACCAGTAGTCGAATTGAGGTGGCTAGATACATTTCTATACCAGGTATGTGTAGGTTTGGCTCAGATACATTTTCTATACCAGGTATGTGTAGGTTTGGCTCAGAATACATTTCTATACCAGGTATGTGTGAGGTTGGCTCAGATACATTTCTATACACAGGTATGTGTAGGTTTGGCTCAGATACATTCTATACCAGGTGTGTAGGTGTGGCTCAGATACATTTCTATACCAGGTATGTGTAGGTTTGGTTCAGATACATTTCTAAACCAGGCATGTGTAGGTTTGGCTCAGATACATTTCTATACCAGGTATGTGTAGGTTTGGCTCAGATACATTTATATACCAGGTATGTGTAGGTTGTCTCAGATACATTTCTATACCAGGTATGTGTAGGTTTGGTTTAGATACATTTATATACCAGGTATGTGTAGGTTTGGCTCAGATACATTTCTAGGTTTGGCTCAGATACATTTCTATACCAGGTATGTGTAGGTTTGGCTCAGATACATTTCTATACCAGGTATGTGTAGGTTTGGCTCAGATACATTTATATACCAGGTATGTGTAGGTTTGTCTCAGATACATTTCTATACCAGGTATGTGTAGGTTTATCTCAGATACATTATATACCATGTATGTGTAGTTTGTCTCAGATACATTTCTATACCAGGTATTGTAGGTTTGTCTCAGATACATTTCTATACCAGGTATGTGTAGGTTTGGCCAAGATACATTTCTATACCAGGTATGTGTAGGTTTGGCCAGATACATTTCTATACCAGGTATGTGTAGTTTGTCTCAGATACATTTCTATACCAGGTATGTGTAGGTTTGGCTCAGATACATTTCTATACCAGGTATGTGTAGGTTTGGCTCAGATACATTTCTATACCAGGTATGTGTAGGTTTGGCTCAGATACATTTCTATACCAGGTATGTGGGGTTTGGCTCAGAACATTTCTATACCAGGTATGTGTAGGTTTGTCAGATACATTTCTATACCAGGTATGTGTAGGTTTGGCCAGATACATTTCTTACCAGGTATTTTAGGTTTGAATCAGATACATTCTATCATTGTAGGTTGATCGATCATTTTATACCAGGTATTGTGTAGGTTTGGCTCAGATACATTTCTATACCAGGTAGTGTAGGCTTGGCTCAGATACATTTCTTACCAGGTATGGTAGGTTTGATCAGATACATTTCTATACCAGGTATGTGTAGGTTGGCTCAGATACATTTCTATACCAGGTATGTGTAGGTTTGGCTCAGATACATTTCTATACCAGGTATGTGTAGGTTTGGCTCAGATACATTTCTATACCAGGTATGTGTAGGTTTGGCTCAGATACATTTCTATACCAGGTTATGTGTAGGTTTGAATCAGATACATTTCTATACCAGTATGTGTAGTTGGCTCAGATAATTTCTATACCAGGTATGGTAGGGTTGGTCAGATACATTTCTATACCAGGTATGTGAGGTTTGGCTCAGATACATTTCTATACAGGGTAGTGTGAGGTTTGGCTCAGATAAATTTCTATACCAGGTATGTGTAGGTTTGAATCAGATACATTTCTATACCAGGTAGTGAGTGGACTCAGATACATTTCTATACCAGGTATGTGTAGGTTTGGCTCAGATACATTTCTATATCAGGTACGTGTAGGTTTTGCTCAAATACATTTCTATACCAGGTATGTGTAGGTTTGGCTCAGATACATTTCTATACCAGGTATGTGTAGGTTGGCTCAGATACATTTATATACCAGGTATGTGTAGTGTTTGGCCCAGATACATTTCTATACCAGGTAAGTGTTACGTTTGGTTCAGATACATTTCTATACACAGGTATGTGTAGGTTTGGCTCAGATACATTTCTATACCAGGTATGTGTAGGTTTTGGCTCGATACATTTCTATACCAGGTATGTGTAGGTTTGGCTTAGATAAAGTTCTATTACCAGGTTGTGAATGTTTGGCTCAGATACATTTCTATACAAGGTATGGGCAGGTTGGCTCAGATACATTTCTATACCAGGTATGTGTAGTTTGCTCAGATACATTTCTAACAGGTATGTGTAGGTTGGTTCAGATACATTTCTATACCAGGTATGTTGTAGGTTTGGTTCAGATACATTTCTAACCAGTATGTATGTGTAGGTTTGGTTTCAGATACATTTCTATACCAGGTATGTGTAGGTTTGTCTAGATAAATTTCTATACCCGGTATGTGTAGGTTTGGCTTAGATATATTTCTATACCAAGTATGTGTAGGTTTGGTTCAGATACATTTCTATACCAGGTGTGTGTAGGTTTGGCTCAGATACATTTCTATACCAGGTATGTGTAGGTTTGGCTCAGATACATTTCTATATCAGGTATGTGTAGGTTTGGCCCAGATACATTTCTATACCAGGTATGTGTAGGTTTGGTTAGATACATTTCTATACCAGGTATGTGTAGGTGTGGCTCAGATACATTTCTATACCAGGTATGTGTAGGTTTGGCTCAGATACATTTCTATACCAGGTATGTGTAGGTTTGTCTCAGATACATTTCTATACCAGGTATGTGTAGGTTTGTCTCAGATACATTTATATACCAGGTATGTGTAGGTTTGGCTAAGATACATTTCTATACCAGGTATGTGTAGGTTTGGTTCAGATACATTTCTATACCAGGTATGTGTATCTTTGGCTCAGATACATTTCTATACCAGGTATGTGTAGGTTTGGCTCGATACATTTCTATACCAGGTATGTGTAGGTTTGGTTCAGATACATTTCTATACCAGGTATGTGTAGGTTTGGTTCAGATACATTTCTATACCAGGTATGTGTAGGTTTGGTTCAGATACATTTCTATACCAGGTATGTGTAGGTTTGGCTCAGATACATTTCTATACCAGGTAGGTGTAGGTTTGGCTCAGATACATTTCTATACCAGGTATGTGTAGGTTTGGCTCAGATACATTTCTATACCAGGTATGTGTAGGTTTGGCTCAGATACATTTCTATACCAGGTATGTGTAGGTTTGCCAGATATTTCTACAGGTATTTATAGGTTTGAATCAGATACATTTCATACCAGGTATTGTAGGTTGATCAGATAATATTTCTATACCAGGTATGTGTAGGTTTGGCTCAGATACATTTCTATACCAGGTATGTGTAGGTTTGGTTCGATACATTTCTATACCAGGTATGTGTAGGTTTGATCAGATACATTTCTATACAGGTATGTGTAGGTTGGCTCAGATACATTTCTATACCAGGTATGTGTAGGTTTGGCTCAGATACATTTCTATACCAGGTATGTGTAGGTTTTGGCTCAGATACATTTCTATACCAGGTATGTGTAGGTTTGGCTCAGATACATTTCTATACCAGGTATGTGTAGGTTTGAATCAGATACATTTCTATACCAGGTAGTGTAGGTTTGGCTCAGATACATTTCTATACAGGTATGTGTAGGTTTGGCTCAGATACATTTCTATACCAGGTATGTGTAGGTTTGAATCAGATACATTTCTATACCAGGTATGTGTAGGTTTGGCTTAGATACATTCCTATACCAGGTATGTGTAGGTTTGGCTCAGATACATTTCTATACCAGGTATGTGAATGTTTGACTCAGATACATTTCTATACCAGGTATGTGTAGGTTTGGCTCAGATACATTTCTATACCAGGTACGTGTAGGTTTTGCTCAATACATTTCTATACCAGGTATGTGTAGGTTTGGCTCAGATACATTCTATACCAGGTATGGTGAGGTTGGCTCAGATACATTATATACAGGTATGTGTAGGTTTGGCCCAGATACATTTCTATACCAGGTAAGTGTACGTTTGGTTCAGATACATTCTATACCAGGTATGTGTAGGTTTGGCTCAGATACATTTCTATACCAGGTATGTGTAGGTTTGCTCAGATTACATTCTATACCAGGTATGTGTAGGTTTGGCTTAGATACAGTTCTATACCAGGTATGTGATGTTTGGCTCAGTACATTTCTATCACAAGGTATGTGCAGGTTTGGTCAGATACATTTCTATACAGGTATGTGTAGGGTTGGCTCAGAACATTTCATACCAGGTAGTGTTAGGTTTGGTCAGATACATTCTATACCAGGTATGTGTAGGTTTGGTTCAGATACATTCTATACCAGGTATGTGTAGGTTTGGTTTAGATACATTTCTTACCAGGTATGTGTAGGTTTGGTCTCAGATACATTCTATACCAGGTATGTGTAGGTTTGGCTAGATATATTCTATACCAAGTAGTGTATGTTTTGGCTCAGATACATTTCTATACCAGGTGTGTGTAGGTTTGGCTCAGATACATTTCTCTATCCAGGTATGTGTAGGTTTGGCTCAGATACATTTTCTATCAGGTATGTGTAGGTGTGGCCCAGATACATTTCTATACCAGGTATGTGTAGGTTTGGTTAGATACATTTCTATACCAGGTATGTGTAGGTTTGGCTCAGATACATTTCTATACCAGGGATATGTGTAAGTTTGGCTCAGTACATTCTATACCAGGTATGTGTAGGTTGGCTCAGATACATTTCTATAACAGGTATGTGTAGGTTTGGCTCAGAACATTTCTATACCAGTATGTGTAGGTTTGTCTCAGATACATTTCTATACCAGGTATGTGTAGGTTTTGTTCAGTACATTTAATACCAGGTATGTGTAGGTTTGGCTCAGATACATTTCTATACCAGGTATGTGTAGGTTTGGCTCAGATACCTTTCTTATAACCAGGTATGGGTAGGTTTGGCTCAGATACATTTCTATACCAGGTATGTGTAGGTTTGGCTCAGATACATTTCTATACCAGGGTATGTGTAGGTTTGTCTCAGATACATTTTATACCAGGTATGGGTAGTTTGGTTCAGATACATTTATAACAGGTAGGAGTTTGGCTCAGATACATTCTATACCAGGTATGTGTAGGTTTGGCTCAGATACATTTATATACCAGGTAGTGTAGGTTTGGCCCCGATACATTTCTATACAGGTAAGTGTACGTTTGGTTCAGATACATTCTATACCAGGTAGTGTAGGTTGGCAGATACTTTCTACCAGGGATGTGTAGGTTTTGGCTCAGATACATTTCTATACCAGGTATGTGTAGGTTTGGCTTAGATACAGTTCTATACCAGGTATGTGAATGTTTGGCTCAGATACATTTCTATACAGGTATGTGAAGGTTTGTTTGGCTCAGATACATTTCTATACCAGGTATGTGTAGGTTTGGTCAGATACATTTCTATACCAGGTATGTGTAGGTTTGGTTCAGATACATTTCTATACCAGGTATGTGTAGGTTTGGTCAGATACATTTCTATACCAGGTATGTGTAGGTTTGGTTTAGATACATTTATACCAGGTATGTGTAGGTTGGTTTAGATACATTTCTATACCAGGTATGTGTAGGGTTGTCTCAGATACATTTCTTACCAAGGTATGTGAGGTTGGCTTAGATATATTTCATACCAAGTATGTGTAGGTTTGGTCAGATACATTCTATACCAGGTGTGTAGGTTTGGCTAGATACATTTCTATACCAGGTATGTGTAGGTTTGGCTCAGATACATTTCTATACAGGTATGTGTAGGTTTGGCCCAGAACATTCTATACAGGTATGTGTAGGTTTGGTTCGATACATTTCTATACCAGGTAGTGTAGGTTTGGCTCAGAACATTTCTATACCAGGTATGTGTAAGTTTGGCTCAGATACATTTCTATACCAGGTATGTGTAGGTGTGGCTCAGATACATTTCTAAACAGGTATGTGTAGGTTTGGCTCAGATACATTTCTATACCAGGGATGTGGAGGTTTGTCTAGATAATTTTATAACAGGTATGTGTAGGTTTGCTCAGATAACATTTCTATACCAGGTATGTGTAGGTTTGGCTCAGATACATTTAAACCAGGTATGTGTAGGTTTGGCAGATACATTTCTATACCAGGTAAGTGTAGTTTGGTTCAATACATTTCTATACAGGTATGTGGAGGTTTGGCTCAGATACATTTCTATACCAGGTATGTGAGGTTTTGGCTCGATACATTTCTATACCAGGTATGTGTAGGTTTGGCTTAGATACATTCTATACCAGGTATGTGAAGGTTTTGCTCAGATACATTATACAAGGTATGTGCAGGTTTGGCTCAGATAACATTCATTACCAGGTATGTGTAGGTTGGTCAGAACATTTCTATACCAGGTATGTGTAGTTTGGTTCAGATACATTTCTATACGAGTATGTGTAGGTTTGGTTCAGATACATTTCTATACCAGGTATGTGTAGGTTTGGTTTAGATACATTTCTATACCAGGTATGTGTAGGTTTGGCTCAGATACATTTCTATACCAGGTATGTGTAGGTTTGTCTCAGATACATTTCTATACCAGGTATGTGTAGGTTTGGTTCAGATACATTTCTATACCAGGTATGTGTAGCTTTGGCTCAGATACATTTCTATACCAGGTATGTGTAGGTTTGGCTCAGATACATTTATATACCAGGTATGTGTAGGTTTGGCCCAGATACATTTCTATACCAGGTAAGTGTACGTTTGGTTCAGATACATTTCTATACCAGGTATGTGTAGGTTTGGCTCAGATACATTTCTATACCAGGTATGTGTAGGTTTTGGCTCAGATACATTTCTATACCAGGTATGTGTAGGTTTGGCTTAGATACAGTTCTATACCAGGTATGTGAATGTTTGGCTCAGATACATTTCTATACAAGGTATGTGCAGGTTTGGCTCAGATACATTTCTATACCAGGTATGTGTAGGTTTGGCTCAGATACATTTCTATACCAGGTATGTGTAGGTTTGGTTCAGATACATTTCTATACCAGGTATGTGTAGGTTTGGTTCAGATACATTTCTATACCAGGTATGTGTAGGTTTGGTTTAGATACATTTCTATACCAGGTATGTGTAGGTTTGTCTCAGATACATTTCTATACCAGGTATGTGTAGGTTTGGCTTAGATATATTTCTATACCAAGTATGTGTAGGTTTGGTTCAGATACATTTCTATACCAGGTGTGTGTAGGTTTGGCTCAGATACATTTCTATACCAGGTATGTGTAGGTTTGGCTCAGATACATTTCTATACCAGGTATGTGTAGGTTTGGCTTAGATACATTTCTATACCAGGTATGTGTAGGTTTGGCTCAGATACATTTCTATACCAGGTATGTGTAGGTTTTATCTCAATACATTTATATACCAGGTATGTGTAGGTTTGTCTCAGATACATTTCTATAACCAGGTAATGTGTAGGTTTGCTCAGAATACTTTTCTATACCAGGTATGTGTAGGTTTTTGGCTCAGATACATTTCTAATACCAGGTATGTGTAGGTTTGGCAGATACATTTCATACCAGGTATTGGATGGTTTGTCTCAGATACATTTCTATACCAGGTATGTGTAGGTTTGCTTCAGATACATTTCTATACCAGGTATGTGTAGGTTTGGCTCAGATACATTTCTATACCAGGTTATGTGTAGTTGGGCTCATAGATACATTTCTATACCAGGTATGTGTAGGTTTGGCTCAGATACATTTCTATACCAGGTATGTGTAGGTTTGGCTCAGATACATTTCTATACCAGGTATGTGTAGGTTTGGCCAAGATACATTTCTTACCAGGTATTTATAGGTTTGAATCAGATACATTTCTATACCAGGTATGTGTAGGTTTGAATCAGATACATTTCTATACCAGGTATGTGTAGGTTTGGCTCAGATACATTTCTATACCAGTGTTAGTTATGCTGGTCTAGTACATTTCATACCAGGTTATGTGTAGGTTTGATCAGATACATTTCTATACCAGGTATGTGTAGGTTGGCTCAGATACATTTCTATACCAGTATGTGTAGGTTTGGCTCAGATACATTTCTATACCAGGTATGTAGGTTTGGCTCAGATACATTTCTATACCAGGTATGTGTAGTTTGGCTCAGATACATTTTCTATACCATGTATGTGTAGGTTTGTCAGATACATTTCTATACCAGTATGTGGTAGTTTTGGCTCAGATACATTTCTATACCAGGTATGTTGTAGTTTTGGCTCAGTACATTTCTATACCAGTATGTGTAGTTTGGCTTCAGTATACATTTCTATACCAGGTATTTGTAGGTTTGGCTCAGATACATTTCTATACCAGGTATGTGTAGGTTTGATCAGATACATTTCTATACCAGGTATGTGATGTTTGCTCAGATACATTTCTATACCAGGTATGTGTAGGTTTGGCTCATATACATTTCTATACTCAGGTAGTGTAGGTTTGCTCAAGACATTTCTATACCAGGTATGTGTAGGTTTGGCTCAGATACATTTCTATCACCAGGTATGTGTAGGTTTGCTCAGATACATTTATATACCCGGTATGTGTAGGTTTGGCCTTCAGATACATTTCTGTATACCGGTAATGTTTACTTTTGTTTCATAATCATTTCTAACCAGGTATGTGTAGGTTTGGCTCGAATACATTCTATACCAGGTATGTGTAGGTTTTGGCTCAGATACATTTCTATACCAGGTATGTGTAGGTTGGCTTCAGATACATTTCTATACCAGGTATTGATGTTTTTGGCTCAGATACATTTCTATACAGGTATGTGCAGGTTTGGCTCAGATACATTTCTATACCAGGTATTGTAGGTTTGGCTCAGATACATTTCTATACCAGGTATTTGTAGGTTGGGTTCAGATACATTTCTATACCAGGTATGTGTAGGTTTGGTTCAGATACATTTCTATACCAGTATGTGTAGGTTTGGTAGATAATTTTCTATACCAGGTATGTGTAGGTTTGTCTCAGATACATTTCTATACCAGTATGTGTAGGTTTGGCTTCAGATATATTTTCTATACCATATATGTGTAGTTTGTTCAGATACATTCTATACCAGGTGTGTGTAGGTTTGGCTCAGATACATTTCTATACCAGGTATGTGTAGGTTTGGCTCAGATCATTTCTATATCAGGTATGTGTAGGTTTGGCCAGATACATTTTCTATACCAGGTATGTGTAGGTTTGTGTAGATACATTTCTATACCAGGTATGTGTAGGTGTGGCTCAGATACATTTCTATACCAGGTATGTGTAGGTTTGGCTCAGATACTTTCTATCCAGGTATGTGTAGGTTTGGTCTCAGATACATTTCTAACCAGTATGGTAGGTTTGTCTCAGATACATTTTATACAGGTATGTGTAGGTTTGGCTAAGAACATTTCTATACCAGGTATGTGTAGTGTTTGGTTCAGATACATTTCTATACCAGGTATGTGTATTTTGGCTCGATACATTTCTATACCAGTATGTGGAGTTTTGGCTCAGATACATTTCTATACCAGGTTTGTGTAGGTTTGGTTCAGATACATTTCTATACCAGGTATGTGTAGGTTTGGTTCAGATACATTTCTATACCAGGTATGTGTAGGTTTGGTTTCAGATACATTTCTATACCAGTATGTGTTAGGTTTGGCTCAGATACATTTCTATACCAGGTATGTGTAGGTTTGGCTCAGATACATTTCTATACCAGGTAGTGTGTAGGTTTGGCTCAGATACATTTCTATACCAGGTAGTTTAGGTTTGGCTCAGATACATTTCTATACCAGGTATGTGTAGTTGGCCAGATACATTTCTTACCAGGTATTTATGTGTTGAATCAGATACATTTCTATACCAGGTATGTGTAGGTTTGATCAGATAATTTTCTATACCAGGTATGTGTAGGTTTGGCTCAGATAAATTTCTATACCGGTATGTATGTAGGTTTGGCTCAGATACATTTCTATACCAGTATGTGTAGTTGAATCAGATCATTCTATACCAGGTATGGTGTAGGTTGGCTCAGATACATTTCTATACCAGGTATGTGTAGGTTTGGCTTCAGATACATTTCTATACCAGGTATGTGTAGGTTTGGCTCAGATACATTTCTATACCAGGTATGTGTGGTTTGGCTCAGATACATTTCTATCCAGGTATGTGTAGGTTGCTCAGATCATTTCTATACCAGGTAGTGTGTAGGTTTGGCTCAGATACATTTCTATACCAGGTATGTAGTGTTTGGCTCAGATACATTTCATACCAGGTATGTGTAGGTTTGATCAGATACATTTCTTATCCAGTTATGTAGGTTTGCTTAGATACATTCTATAGCAGTGTATGTGTAGGTTGGCTCAATACATTCTATACCAGGTATGGGTGTTGCTCAGATACATTTCTATACCAGGTAGTGTAGGTTTGGCTCAGATACATTTCTATACCAGGTATTGTAGGTTTTGCTCAAATACATTTCTATACCGTATGTGTAGGTTTGGCTCAGATACATTTCTATACCAGGTATGTGTAGGTTTGGCTCAGATACATTTTATACCAGGTATGTGTAGTTTTGGCCCAGATACATTTCTATACCAGTAAGTGTATCTTGGTTCAGATACATTTCTATACCAGGTATGTGTAGGTTTGGCTCAGATACATTTCTATACCAGGTATGTGTAGGTTTTGGCTCAGATACTTTCTATACCAGGTATGTGTAGGTTGGTGCTAGATACAGTTCTATACCAGGTATGTGAATGTTTGGCTCAGATACATTTCTATACAAGGTTATGTGCAGGTTGGCTCAGATACATTTCTATACCAGGTATGTGTAGGTTTGTCTCAGATCATTTCTATACCGGTATGTGTAGGTTTGGTTCAGATACATTTCTATACCAGGTATGTGTAGGTTTGGTTCAATACATTTCTATACCAGGTTTGTGTAGTTTGGTTTCGATACATTTCTATACCGGTATGTGTAGGTTTGTCTCAGATACATTTCTATACCAGGTATGTGTAGTTGGCTAATATATTTCTATATCATACAAGTATGTGTAGTTTGGTTCAGATACATTTCTATACCAGTGTGTGGTAGGTTGGCTCAGATACATTTCTATACCAGGTATGTGTAGGTTTGGCTCATATTACATTTCTATACAGGTATGTGTAGGTTTGGCCAGATACATTTCTATACCAGGTATGTGTGTTTGGTTAGATACATTTCTATACCAGGTTATGTGTAGGTTTGGCTCAGATACATTTCTATACCAGTATGTGTAGTTTGTGGCTCAGATACATTTCTATACCAGGTATGTGTAGGTGTGCTCAGATACATTCTATACCAGGTAGTGTAGGTTTTGGCTCAGTACATTTCTATACCAGGTATGTGTAGGTTTGTCTCAGATATTTCTATACCAGTATGTGTGGTTGTTCTCAGATACATTTTATACCAGGTATGTGTAGGTTTGGTCGATACATTTCTATACAGTATTTGTAGTTTTGGCTCAGATACATTTCTATACCAGGATGTGTAGGTTTGGCTCAGATACATTTCTATACCAGGTATGTGTAGTTTTGGCTCAGATACATTTCTATACCAGGTATGTGTAGGTTTGTCTCAGATACATTTCTATCCAGGTATGTGTAGGTTTGGTTCAGATACATTTCTATACCAGTATGTGTAGGCTTTGGCTCAGATACATTTCTATACCAGTATGTGTAGGTTTGGCTCAGATACATTATATACCAGGTATGTGTAGGTTTGGGCCTGATACATTTCTATCCAGGTAGTGTGTTTGGTTCAGATACATTTCTAATACCAGGTATGTGTAGGTTTGGCTCAGATACATTTCTATACGAGTATGTGTAGGTTTTGGCCAGATACATTTCTATACCAGGTATGTGTAGGTTTGGCTTAGATACTTCTATACCAGGTATGTGAATGTTTGGCTCAGATACATTCTATACAAGGTATTTGCAGTTGGCTCAGATCATTTCTATACCAGGTATGTGTAGGTTTGGCTCAGATACATTCTAACCAGGTATGTGTAGGTTTGGTTCAGATACATTTCTATACCAGGTATGTGTAGGTTTGGTTCAGATACATTTCTATACCAGGTATGTGTGGTTTGGTTTAGATACATTTCTATACCAGTATGTGTAGGTTGGTTAGATATTTCTATACCAGGTATGTGTAGGTTTGTCTCAGATACATTTCTATACCAGGTATGTGTAGGTTTGGCTTAGATATATTTCTATACCAAGTATGTGTAGTTTTGGTTCAGATACATTTCTAACCAGGTTGTGTAGGTTTTGGCTCAGATACATTTCTATACCAGGTATGTGTAGGTTTGGCTCAGATACATTTCATATCAGGTATTTGTTAGGTTTGGCCAGATACATTTCTATACAGGTATTGTAGGTTTTGGTTTCGATACATTTCTATACCAGGTATGTGTTAGGTTTGGCTCAGATACATTTTATACCAGGTATGTGTAGTTTGGCTCAGTAACATTTCTATACCAGGTATGTGTAGGTGTGGCTCAGATACATTTCTATACCAGGTATGTGTAGGTTTGGCTCAGATACATTTCTATACCAGGTATGTGTAGGTTTGTCTTAGATACATTTCTATACCAGGTATGTGTAGGTTTGTCTCAGATACATTTCTATACCAGGTATGTGTAGGTTTGGCTCAGATACATTTATATACCAGGTATGTGTAGGTTTGGCCCAGATACATTTCTATACCAGGTAAGTGTACGTTTGGTTCAGATACATTTCTATACCAGGTATGTGTAGGTTTGGCTCAGATACATTTCTATACCAGGTATGTGTAGGTTTGGCTCAGATACATTTCTATACCAGGTATGTGTAGGTTTGGCTTAGATACAGTTCTATACCAGGTATTGAATGTTTGCTCATACATTTCTATACAGGTATGTGTAGGTTTGGCTCAGATACATTTCTATACCAGGTATGTGTAGGTTTGCTCAGATACATTCTATACCAGGTATGTGTAGTTTGGTTCAGATACATTTTTCACGAGTATGTGTAGTTTGGTTCAGATACATTTCTATACCGGTATGTGTAGGTTTGGTTATATCCATTTCTATACCGTATGTGTAGGTTTGGCTCAGATACATTTCTATACCAGGTATGTGTAGTTTTGGCTTAGATACATTTCTATACCAAGTAGTGTAGGTTTGGTTCAGATACATTTCTATACCAGTATGTGTAGGTTTGGCTCAGATACATTTCTATACCAGTATGTGTAGGTTTGGCTCATATACATTTCTATATCAGGTATGTGTAGGTTTGGCCAGTACATTTCTATACCAGGTATGTGTAGGTTTGGTTCGAGATACATTTCTATACCATATGGTGTAGGTTTGCTCAGATACATTTCTATACCGGAATGTGTAGTTATTTTAGGTGTTTTTAGGTGAGGTTAGTTTGTCAGATACATTTCTATACCAGGTATGTGTAGGTTGGCTCAGATACATTTCTTACCAGGTATGTGTAGGTTTGGCTCAGATACATTTCTATACCAGGTAGTGTAGGTTTGGTCTAGATACATTTCATACCAGGTATGTGTAGGTTTGGCTCAGATACATTTCTATACCAGGTATGTGTAGGTTTGGCTCAGATACATTTCTATACCAGGTAGTGTAGGTTTGGCTCAATACATTTCTATACCGGGGTATGTGTAGGTTTGGCTCAGACTCATTTCTATACCAGGTATGTGTAGGTTTGGCTCAGATACATTTCATATACCCAGGTATGTGTAGGTTTGGCTCAGATACATTTATATACCAGGGTTGTGGTTGGGCTCAGATACATTTATATACCAGGATGTGTAGGTTTGGCTCAGATACATTTCTATACCAGGTATGTGTAGGTTTGGCTCAGATACATTTCTATACCAGGTATGTGTAGGTTTGGCTCAGATACATTTCTATACCAGGCATGTGTAGGTTTGGCTCAGATACATTTCTATACCAGGTATGTGTAGGTTTGGCTCAGATACATTTATATACCAGGTATGTGTAGGTTTGGCTTAGTCTATTTCAAAGCCATGGGGCACATGCCAAATAAAGATTTGACTCTAAGGGAGGTGGTACCAAAAAGAAAGTATTGTGGTAAAAATAGGAGTGACATCCACAAACACATATATTTTTAGCCGACTGAGCGTTTCCAAGGTAAACAATATAGCAATTCAGATCCTTATAACACAGGGAATCACCTGAACTTACAGGGAGATTCAATAAAAGTTTTTATCGTTTAAAATGGTGCTCATTTTGCCCCAACCAATCAGATGTTATTTAACACTTGTAAGCTTACGTCTGATTGGTTGGGGCAAAATGAGCACCATTTTAAACGATAAGAACTTTTACTGAATAACCCTGACAATGTATTATTTAAGTTAATTTAATTTAATTACCTGCATTACTAACCAGATATTTAAGGATAATTATTGTCCCCATTCTGGCAGAGTAAGCTGGCTCCTCCCTTCATGCTGTCAATCAAAGCTGTGACTGCTGACATCACAACCTATGATTGACTGCTGTTTCACCTGCTGCCTCCTATGCACATGCTCAAGCTTATAAAAAGCTCATTAAGCAGAGGGAGTAGGCAGATACCTTTGCCAGAAAGGAATAGAACTTATCATTAAATATCTGGTTACAAATACATGTAATAAAATGGTAAAAATAGGAGTAAGGGTTGCAGGCAGATAACGGACAGGTCACCAGTTTTTTTGTTTTAAGGGTGGACTTGCCCTTTAATGCCATGTACAGGAGGTATTTTAGTTTATTGGATGTTTTTAGATTATGGAGCATCATTCCATGTGTCTTTTTACCTCTGCTATAGCATTTTAACCAATCAACTAAACCATAAGTGCAGCTTTCTTCTAAAATCTAAAACAAACACAGAAAACCTAAACTTCAGAGATTAAACCCAAGTTATATTTGTTTGTGTAACAGGTATTCAAGCAGCAAGACTTCATCCTTTGGACACCCCACCACTCGAAATTGAATGCAAAATGTTTTGTTTTTTTGTATATCTATATTGATTTATTAATATCATTGCAGGGGTGTCTCTAGGGTTTTTGCCACCAGAGCCAAACTTTTGAATGCTGCCCTTATGTACCACTTGGCGCCATGAATTGCACCACCGCAAACCACAGATGTGTGTGGCTTCCAGGAATGTGTGTGTTTAAACATTTGGTCTTTTTAAACTGCACATCACAGCAGTATTTATACAGTTCCTCAAAAAGACATTTATCCACACCATAATTGTGGTACAAAATTAAAGTGAGCTCTGCCTGCCTCCTCTTTGATGTTTATCAGGGGTGCTGCCCTGAGCATTTTGCTCATATTGCCTCATTAGAGAGACACCCCTGTATCAATGCCATAATAAACACTATTGCAGAAGGTTCTCGGGATACTCGGCATGCACAAAGCACAATGTATACATGCAATGCTGATTTTCTACTTTTTTAAATTGAAACAAAGGGCACGTCTGTTATAAAAAGGTCCATGTTATTTTCCCAAGTGCATCTTATTTCTAGTTCTATTAAATTGACAAATCGATATATAAATATGTGTATAAAGGTTCGTTTACGTATCCTGAGATCACCAAGTGCTTGTCGGAATGAATATGCAACTATGAGAATGCTGTCCTCCCTCTGTTATTTCTGCATGATTGCAACATGTGGCTTTATAAGTGGTCTTTAAAGTTAAAAAAAAAAAGGCAAAAAACACAAGATACAAAGATACTATGACAATTTTTAAAAAAATAAACAATGAGAAATAAAGTGGATTGTTTTAACGAGAGTTTTTTCTGGTTTGGATGCGCTGATAAGCGGTTTAATTTTAAATTTAAACACCCACAAGGAATGGCTGTACCACTGGATTGGAATGTTAGTTATTTTGCACCCACAATCACATGCCTGAAGTGTTCTTGTGCCCATAGACGCAAAGATCGTGGTCATACCATATTGTACGATTGTACAATAGATGATTGAAAATCATCTAAACCAATTGGACAAACCACGGATCGTATAATTGCGTTCTTGCGTCTATGGGCCCCATTAGACAGGAAAAAACACTCAGAAATAAAACAAGTCAGGGTTTTCTGTTGTTTGTTGTACAGTATAAATAGAGGTTTGAAATCCACCCCCTTCTTATTGATGTTCCTAGTGTATTAGAAGAGATGGGATCCGGATCCGAAACTGAACCCCTCCGAGTGCTCCGTCAGAAACCGGGCGGATCGTTCGGATTTCTTGACTTCGGAAGACATTTTCGAGGGTTACCAAATATACAAAGTTATTCTCGTTATCCCTGGAAAATAATCTCAAACGTTCAATAACCCTCAAAAATACATTTGCAAACTTGAAAGTAGTTTCCTATCAGATTTTGAAAGGGTTATTAAACCTTCAAGGTTATTTTCGAGGGTTACCTAAAATAACCTTGTATATTCAGTAACCCTCGAAAATGTGCTCCAAACCCTCGAAAGTACGCTCCGTTTTTCCCAAGATCCGTAAATCCGAAAACATCCATCTCTGTGTATTAGGTCTAATGTAAACCCGCCACTGGGTTTACATTAGATGGGTCAGAACATGTACCTTTAGATGTTGCTTCCTGGTCCATTCTGTTCCATCCCATTGGAAGTTCAGATGGGCCAACCCCCTATTAAAAGGTTTGCACTGTAAGATGTGTACACTACCATACGTGGGGAATCTCCTGGATCCCAAGCTTTGAGCGAACAGGGAGATAAAACATTGGGTAAGCCCAAGGTTGAAGGCTTAGCACTTAGATTCTTACCCTAGTTACATCAAGATGGAGGGGGCGTTTGTTTAAAATGTTGTGTCTGTATCTATGATGGATTGATATCGATATTTTGGATTTTATGTATTTTATTGAGTGCTGTACATACGCTGTGGCCTGTTTTCGATGGTACAAGCCTAGTGGCTAGAGCTCTATTTTCAAGGTAGTCCCAAGAAATGTGGGGAGAAATTACCCATTAAACTGTATCTGATTTACTCCAGTTGAGTCCTTTCAAACTTCAATGTGCCGACTAAACCTCTTAGGACTATTTACATTAGAAACAGCCCTTTCTTTAAACTATTAAACTAAAATTGAACCCACTGCTGGCCCCACTGTGTAGGGTCAAAAATCCTTACCTTTCTCCTCTGCTCCTCATGGCTGCTCCCTTGGCTCCCTCCATAGCCAGTAGCCATGTCAGTGATTGGCTGGCTCTCAACCACTCACAGACGTGGATGCTGGTCCGGCCACAATGCAACAGTTTTGTGCATTAACGTACAGCAGTGCAATTGAAAATAATGTCCGCCGCTATGCGTAGAAATGCATAGTGTGAAAGTAGCCCAAGCATGTTTCTGGGCACGTTTTAGGTTTTAAACATGGTGGTTAGGATTGGGAGGTGGGTCCATACACTGCAGAAAAAAGTAGATATTGGGGTGGAGATACCCTTTAATGATAATATCTCTTCTGTTCTGGCAAAGGTATCTGCTTCCTCCTTCTGCTCCAAGAGATTATTATATACGTCATCATGTGCAAAGGTTGGTTATGATGTCAGCGGTCTTTATTGACTGCATAGAGGGAGGAGCCAGCTTACTCTGCCAAAATGGGAACAATAATTATCCATAAATATCTGGCTAGTAATGCAGGTAATAAAGTGCAAAATATATTAGTTGGAGTTGGGGGTAACTGATAGAGATGAAATCAGATCTGCCACAGAACCCCTCAGTTCCAAAATCCGAAACCGGGAAGATCGTTCCGATTTCGGGACTTGGGAGCACATTTTCGAGGGTTAATGAATGTACAAGGTTATTTTCGTTAACCCTCGAAAATACCCTTGAACGTTTGATAACCCTCGAAAATACGAAAGTAGTTTCTGATTGTATTTTTGAGGGCCCTTGTAACCCTCAAAAATACGTTCCGAGCCCTTGAAAGTAAGTTCCGTAAATCCAAAAATGGAACAAAGCTTTTGAGTTTCGGCCATGTCTAGTAACTCACTATTAACCGTTTTTTTGTTTTAAGGGTGAACACGTCCTTTAAGTACTTAGATACCTTCTTTGCGGATATATATATATATATATATATATATATATACCATGCAGCTTACTAAAGTCCATAACCTATTGCCTAGCAATGTTGGACATAGTTCACCAGTAGAGATGGCCGAACTATATAAAGTTCGGTCCATTTTCGAACTTCCAAACTTCAGAGAAATTATTATAATACCCTAGTAATTTAATATGGTTATTTTATTACTAGGTTATCATATGGTTATTATATGACTAGGGTATTATATGGCTATTATATTACTAGGTTATTATATGGTTATATGACTAGGTTATTATATGGCTATTATATTACTAGGTTATTATATGGTTATTATATGACTAGGGTATTATAATAACCCAAACATTTGAATAGCTGCGCCTAGCCAGGATTCGAACCCGGGTCTCCCATGCCAAAGGCAGTGCTTTTAACCAGTACACTATCCAGTACATTTCCAGGTATAGCTGCCCCTAGCCAGGATTCGAACCTGGTCACCATGTCAAAGGCAGTGCTATTAACCAGTACACACTATCCAGTACATTTCCAGGTATAGCTGCCCCTAGTCAGGATTCGAACCCTGGTCTCCCATGCCAAAGGCAGTGCTTTTAACCAGTACACTATCCAGTACATTCCAGGGATAGCGCCCTAGCCAGGATTCAAACCCTGGTCTCCCATGCCAAAGGCAGTGCTTTTAACCAGTACACTATCCAGTACATTTCCAGGTATAGTGCCCCTAGTCCGGATTCGAACCTGGTCTCCATGCCAAAGGCAGTGCTTTTAACCAGTACACTATCCAGTACATTTCCAGGTATAGCTGCCCCTAGCCAGGATTCAAACCCTGGTCTCCCATGCCAAAGGCAGTGCTTTTAACCAGTACACTATCCAGTACATTTCCAGGTATAGCTGCCCCTAGCCAGGATTCGAACCCTGGTCACCCATGTCAAAGGCAGTGCTATTAACCAGTACACACTATCCAGTACATTTCCAGGTATAGCTGCCCCTAGTCAGGATTCGAACCCTGGTCTCCCATGCCAAAGGCAGTGCTTTTAACCAGTACACTATCCAGTACATTCCAGGGATAGCTGCCCCTAGCCAGGATTCAAACCCTGGTCTCCCATGCCAAAGGCAGTGCTTTTAACCAGTACACTATCCAGTACATTTCCAGGTATAGCTGCCCCTAGCCAGGATTCGAACCCTGGTCTCCCATGCCAAAGGCAGTGCTTTTAACCAGTACACTATCCAGTACATTTCCAGGTATAGCTGCCCCTAGCCGGATTCGAACCCTGGTCTCCCATGCCAAAGGCCAGTGCTTTTAACCAGTACACTATCCAGTACATTCCAGGTATAGCTGCCCCTAGTCAGGATTCGGACCTGGTCTCCCATGCCAAAGGCAGTGCTTTTAACCACGTACACTATCCGTACATTCAGGTATAGCTGCCCCTAGTCAGGATTCGAACCTGGTCTCCCATGCAAAGGCAGTGCTTTTAACCAGTACATATCCAGTACATTTCCAGGTATAGCTGCCCCTAGCCCGGATTCAAACCCTGGTCTCCCATGCAAAGGCAGTGCTTTTAACCAGTACACTTATCCAGTACATTTCCAGGTATATCGCCCCTAGCCAGGATTCGAACACTGGTCTCCCATGCAAAGGCAGTGCTTTTAACCAGTACACTATCCAGTACATTTCCAGGTATAGCTGCCCCTAGCCAGGATTCAAACCCTGGTCTCCCATGCCAAAGGCAGTGCTTTTAACCAGTACACTATCCAGTACATTCAATAATTATCGAATTTACGATCGAAAGTCCGGAAACATTGAAATTCCAAGAAATCCGGGTCCGGGGTCGTTCGAGTTTGAGCTCTAGTCCATCCCTATTCACCAGTTAGAACCCCATTTTTCTTTCTTAGATTCTGTTGACCCCATATAGTTTTACAGTATGTAACAAGAAAGCCATACATCGCCTTACATAGCTATAGTCCAAAGGCTGAACTCTATCATACATCACTTACCACTTTAGACCAATTAGGTGATACGATATTGAAATCTACTATTGGCATAAACAATGTTACCGTTTTCGGTCCATCCACGCAGACAAGACTAATTGGCCTACTCAAGGTTTACACGATTGTTATTTTTTACCTCTGGATGCAAAGCTTTGAAAAAAATCCTGTAGTCGCCTTATACTACATGACTAAAGTCTAAGGTCTTAACTAAAAATAAAAACAGATCTGAATAGCAAGGTTTGTCCTTTACAAACTATGGTGGCTACTCCCTACAACTTGCAGGTATTATTATTACACCTTTAATGTAATTGTATTCATAAAAAAATATTATTTATTTTCTAATTACATTTGTCAAATTTCCTGGCCAGATTTTAGGTCCTTTTAAATTATGTTTATGTCTGTATCAAGCCTAGGAGACTTAAAGCTCCAGCAAATGCCATTGCTTTAAAATATAGTTGCCAAGGGACTTTGCTACTGGATAGACCACTAGATAAGGTCACACTAGTTAATTTAGTTGCCAAAATGGCCATTAGCGATATTTTGTACTGCATTATAATGTCACTATGGGCCATATTTATCAAACATCGTTATCGTTTTTTTTACGAAATAATGTTTCCCTGCTGGTCAAATGACTTCATTTGATTGGCTCCAAATGCTGCTCCAACTTAGAGGGCCACATGACCTGCATTAGGAGCCAATCACAAGAAGTTGGGTCCTGTTGCCAGCATGAAACAGCAAAATCCTGCGCTCTCACGTATCCACCTTCCCTTCTCCTTTAAACTTAGTAATATCTATTTATCATAACAGGATTCTTGGGTTCGCATTAAAATACATTATGCAAATTCTGTAGATACCGTCCATATTGAGCATGGCTCTGTATATGCAATGTGTAATCTATAATTAGATGCTGTCGTGCTTTGAAAATACAACATACATGTTTGCTAATTCATAGCTAATGAAAACCATTGATTTGTTATCTCCATAAAGATATGCATTATTGATATTACGCCTTTGAGCATTTCAATAAACAGTTTACCCTTTCAGATTTTTCAATTATTGCTTCATCTGCATTGTATGATTAGACTGTGAATTCAATTAGTTTTGTGTAATGTTCTACAATGTGTCACGATTGAACAGGTAATTAAAGTTACCAGATGGGGTTTTCGTTCACTTCTAAAATAGATATTAAAGGTTCGCTAACGTATTTATTTAGAAATTTTTTAGGCAACTGTAAATGTATCAGAAACTCTGCTTGAAGAATTTTACTTACATCCATTCTCTAATTCTTCTCCATTACTGCCACCCAAAGCCTTTCTGTCAGTGTCTGAGGAAATAGATATTATATTCCTTGTCTTATGGTATGTTGAGCGCCATTGTTTCTCTGTGTGTGGGCCAATTTCCTCTGCTTTAAAAAGATGCTGTTAGATAATGGTAAGACCACAATTAAATTCTAAATAGGGATGGCCGGTTCGCGCATCCGAACCCAGATCCGCCGTGGATTTATCCCGTTCACGAACGGCGGATTTTTCCGGATTTTCCGGGGTTTTCCGCCTTCCGAACTTCCGATTCGCGGATTTTTAGTATTTTTGAAAATTTTCGAAATTACGATTTATATTATTTCCATAAATACGTATTTTCGAAAATACTAGTTTTCTCGTATTTTTGAAAATTTCCGAAAATACACGAAATCTGTAATTTAGAAAATTTTCGAAAATACAAAAAATCTCGTAATTTCGAAGGTATTTTTCATTTTAATGGGTCCGCTCGCGGATTTTCGAATTTTCGAATTTTTTCGAAAATTCGCGGGTCCTCGAGCGGACCGGATTTTGCGAAATTCAGACATCTCTAATTCTAAATAGACATAAATGAACCTATTGAATTTCCAAAAATCTGAAACAGAATCTTTATCATTTTCTATAGACATTTTTGATATTTTCATAGAAATGTTCTACTTTTCAATAGAGATGACCTTGAATCCGAACCTGGTTCCAACGTGGATTTCACAGATCCACCAGAACTTGGACTTTGCAGAGTGTTTATCGAATTTTTCTGAACCGTGGAACTATTTTCAAAATTTTTCTAGAAATTTCGATAATTTTCGATTTTATAAATGTGAAATTTCTAGAAATTTAAAATTTTTTCAACAATACTATGTGGAATGCCAAAACAAGAAGCACATAAAGTTTCCAGAAGGTTTACTGGAAGGTGTTTTCTTTTTTAAAGATTTTGGGCATTGATACGTGTTCCCCAGACAATTTCCCAGGCCCCTGAGCCATTTACAGTAAGTTGCCATTGCTATTTAATGGGTCAATGCGGCTTGTGGATTTTTCAGATTTTAGCCGAAAACTAATGAATCTGCAAGCAGAACGGATTTCAGAGAGTTCACCATCTCTGCTTTTCAATAGAAGTTTTTTTTCCGAAGTTCTGAAAATTTTGGGATCCATGGATTTTCGAAACCAGCAGTTCCGAATGGCTTCCAGGTTCGTGTCGAAACTTGGGAATCGTCACTAATTCTAAATGTCAATAAAAATTCCAATATCATGTTTTTATCCCCTTTTGTGAGTCAGAAATACAATTTTGCAGACTAAAGTCGATGTAAGAAGTGTGTTTTAAGCTGGTAGTGAAGGGGATATCATTTTGATTAATGTTATTAAGTTATTTTTAATGCTTTTGTTTAAAAAAAAAAAAAAGTATCTGTTGCAATCTAGTCCCATCCAAGTCTATGGAGTTCCATCTCTGGTCCCACCTTGAACTAGTCCACCATGCCTGTTCCAGGATGTGGTTGGCAGATCCAATCTAAAAAATGGACAGACCCACTAGAAACGGGGCAGTTGAGAGTTGCCCTCTAACATCCTCAAGCTGTTGGGTTTCTACGAGTATGTTTATATTAGTGGTGCCCAACGCAACAGTTACATATTGTCTGTTACATATTTTGTGAAGGATATGGGGTTTATTGCAGCCTTTTCATGCTATGGTGTTACTGTCATAGTAATAAGGTCAAAACTCCTGGTATCACTGTAAGCCTCCCACTCCTAGCCTTGTCTTGGATATAGCAATAAATTGTACTATTCACCAACACAATGACCTTCACATGCTGAGATTCCCCATTGTTCCCAACGTTCTGACTTTATATCTTTTAGTCCCTTAGCTGGATGACTCATAACAGAATGAAGTCATCGCTATACACAAAGACGTAGACATAGAGATGTAAAATGACTGTAAACTCCATCACATTAACAGATTAAAGTACATTGGGACACTTTCATAAAATCACATTATTTACCGTGTTTGGTAAATACAGAGAAACATTGGTATAAAGGGTATGTCCACCCTAATATGTTAGGCAGAACTCCCCAAAACATAGGTTTCATTTTGGTAAAAGTTAATAAATATGTTCCCAGCAAAAATCAATCTACTTACCAGCTCCTTGGTCCATCGCTGCGGATCTCTGGCTCTTCGGGGTAAGGCAGTCAGTCTTGGCCATGACAGTGATGTGACGGCCAATGGCTTACTGCCATTCCAGGAAGAGTCTCAACTGCTGCTGATCAGGAACGGAAAAAGAACGGAACAGCAGCAGTGAAGGAGGAGGAAGTGGGGAGGAAGCGGTGGTGGATCGAGAACTTGTCAGTATGATTTCTCTTCCTGGGGGCATATTTACCCACTTTTAACAAAACGGACTCTAGGTTTTGGGGATTCTGCCTAACATATCAAATTTGTTTTCTAAGGGGTGGACATTCCCGTTCATATATATATATATGAACGGGAATACCTAAACTGCCCGCCCCTTATATAATTTGGCCTCCAATCGGGTGAATACCTAAACTGCCCACCCCTAATATATCTGGCCAAAAGCCACTTATCTCTAATATTAGAATTGTCCCATTGTGAATTTTGAGAAGACAGTGTGTGTAGTGAATGAAAAATGGGAATCGCTCTCCCCCCGCTAACTCTTCATTTCATTTTGGGTTAGCAGTGGAATTTTTTCCCTTTACTTATACTTTTGGAATGTGTCTAATTCATTTGTATAATGTCCTTCTCGCGAGGGAAAGTAATTTGAATGGCACAAGGCAGCTAGTTTATCATTAGAATTGGTAACACCGAATTTAGTCCTGATTTTATAGCCAATGATTTGCAATGTCTTCTAAGTAAATTACCGTTGACCCTAATGGAAAATTGCACGCGTCTAAGCTTCTCACTGCGCTATGGACTTATGTGTTGTCCTCTACCATGGCGTTTTATTTTATCCATTCTACAATTCTTTTACTGCTAAATATATGTGTCGGTGTTTATTTGTAGAAAGACCCTTGTCTTTGGGTGGTCGATATATGTTGAAGGACGAAACAAAAGAATGATCTTAGTCTGGCTAATTTAGCAACAACAACAGGAATCTGTACGTTCATTAATAAGAATCACAGGGTGGTAAATCAATACATTAAAGCGCTGTCTCTGACATACATTCTGTTTTATATTTGTGTGGTGTCCGTAGAGAGGTTATGAGCTGGGAATGGTGGTCAGTCCATTTATGGTGGTTTGTTGCTCTAGAGAGGTTACTGAGCTGGGGATGGTGTTATTATGGTCAGTCCCATTTATTTGGTGGTGTTGCTAGAGCGTTACGAGCTGGGGATGGTGTCTGTCCATTTATTTGTGGTCGCTAGAGGGTTACTACGAGCTGGGGAGGTTTGTTGTCAGTCCATTTATATATGTGGTGGCTAGAGAGGTCACTGACTGGGGATGTCAGTCCAATGTTATTTGTGTGGTGCGCTAGAGAGGTCACACTGAGCTGGGATGGTGTCATCCATTATTTGTGGTGCTCTCAGAGAGGTTACTACTGAGCTGGGGGATGGTTTGTCAGTCCATTTATTTGTGGTGCGCTAGAGGTTTACTGATCTGGGGTGTTGTCAGTCCCTTTATATATGTGGGCGTGGGCTAGAGGGTTACTGAGCTGGGGATGGTGTCAGTCCATTTATATGTGGTGCGCTAGAGAGTTACTACTGCTGGGATGGTGTCAGTCCATTTTTTTGTTGGTAGACTAGAGAGGTTTTACTGAGCTGAGCATGGGTGTCAGTCCATTTATTTGTGGTTCGCGCTAGAGGTTCTGAGCTGGGGATGGTGTCAGTCCATTTATTGTGGTGCTCTAGAGGTTACTGAGCAGGGGATGGGGTCAGTCCATTTATTTGTGGTGCGCTAGAGAGGTTACTAGAGCTGGGATGGTGTCAGCCATTTATTTTTGGGTAGGCTAGAGAGGTTACTGAGCTGGGGATGGTGTAGTCCATTTATTTGTGGTGCTCTAGAGTTCACTGTGGGCTGGGGTGTCAGTCCTTAATTTGTGGTGCCTAGAGAGTAACTGAGCTGGGGATGGTGGTCAGTCCATTTATTTGTGGTGCCTAGAAGTTTACGGAGCTGGGGATGGTGTCCAGTCCATTTATTTTGGGTGCGCTAGAAGGTTACTGGCTGGGGATGGTGTCAGTCCATTATTTTGGGTGCGCTAGAGAGGTTACTGGAGCTGGGGATGGTGGGTCAGTCCATTTATTTTGTGTGCCTAGAAGGTTACTGAGCTGGGGATGGTTAGTCCATTTTTTGTGGTGCCTAGAGAGGTTACTGAGCTTGGGGGAGGTTCAGTCGATTCTTATGTGGTGCGCTAGAGAGGTTACTGAGCTGGATGTTTTCAGTCCTTTATATGTGGTGCGCTAGAGAGGTTCTTACTGAGCTGGGGATGGTGTCAGTCCATTTTTTTTTTTTGGTGCACTAGAGAGGTTACTGAGCTGGGCATGGTGTCAGTCCATTTATTTTGTGGTGCGCTAGAGTTACTGAGCTGGGATGGTGTCAGTCCATTATATTGTGTGGCGCTAGAGGTTACTGAGCGGGGATGGTGTGTCTCCCTTCCATTTATATGTGGGCTCTAAGAGGTTACTGAGGCTGGGGATGGGGTCAGTCCATTTTTGTGGTGGCGCTAGAGAGGTTACTACTGGCTGGGATGGCTCAGTCCATTTATTTGTGGTGCGCTAGAGGGTTACCTGAGCTGGGGATGGGTGTTCAGTCCCATTTATTGGTGGTGCCTAAAGGTTACTGACGCCTGGGATGGTGTCAGTCCATTTATTTGTGGTGCTCTAGAGAGGTTACTGAGCTGGGGATGGTCGGTCATTCCATTTTTGTGGTGCGCTAGAGAGGTTACTAACTGGGATGTGTCAGTCCATTTATATGTGTGCGCTCAGAGAGTTTACTAGCTGGGGGTGGTGTCAGTCCATTTATTTTTGGTGTTGCTAAGAGGTTACTGAGCTGGGCTATTGTCAGTCCATTTATTTGGTGCCTAGAAGGTTACTGGCTGGGGGGTGTCAGTCCCATTTATTTTTTGGGTGTGCTAGAGAGGTTACTGAGGCTGGGGATGGTGTCAGTCCTTTATTTGTGGTGCGCTGAGGTTACTGAGCTGGGGATGGTGTCAGTCCCATTTAGTTTTGGGTGTGCTAGAGAGGTTACTGAGCTGGGGGTGGTGTCAGTCCATTTATTTTGAGGTGTGCTAGAGAGGTTACTGAGCTGGGGGTGGTCTCAGTCCATTTTTTTGGGTCGCTAGAGAGGTTACTGAGCTGGGGTTGGTGTCCCAGTCCATTTATTTGTTGGGTGCGCTAGAGAGGTTACTGAGCTGGGGGTTGGTGTCAGTCCATTTATTTTGGGTGGGCACTAGAGGGTTCTACTGAGCTGGGGATGTTGTCAGTCCATTTATTTTGGGTGGCACGAGAGAGTTTACGAGGCTGGGGGGGTCTTTCCATTTATATGTGGTGCGCTAGAGAGGTTTACTGAGGCTGGGGGATGGGGTCAGTTCCATTTATTTTGGTGTGCATAGAGAGGGTTACTCTGAGCTGGGGATGGTGTCCATCCCTTTATTTTGGGTGTGCTAGAGAGGTTACTACAGCTGGGGGTGGTGTCAGTCCATTTATTTTGGGTGTCGCTAGAGAGGTTACTGAGCTGGGGGTGGTGTCGTCCATTTATTTTTTGGGGCGTAACTAGAGAGGTTACTACTGAGGCTGGGGGTGGTGTCAGTCCATTTATTTTGGGTGCACTAGAGAGGTTACTGAGCTGGGGTTGTGTCAGTCCCATTTTATTTTGGGTGCACTAGAGAGGTTACTGAGCTGGGGATGGTGTCAGTCCATTTATGTGGTTTGCGCTAGAGAGGTTACTGGCTGGGGATGGTTGGCAGTCCATTTATTTGTGGTGCCTAGTAGAGGTTACTGAGCTGGGGATGTGGTCAGTCCATTTATTTTGGTGGCGCTAGAGAGGTTACTGAGCTGGGATGGTGTCAGTCCATTTATTTGTGGTGCCTAGAGAGTTACTGAGCTGGGCATGGTGTCAGTCCATTTATTTTTGGTGCGCTAGAGTTGTTACTGAGTCTTGGGGATGGTGTCAGTCCATTTTTTTGGTGCGCTAGAGTGGTTACTGAGCTGGGATGGTTTCAGTCCATTTATTTGTGGTGCGCTAGAAGAGGTTACTGAGCTGGGGCATGGTGTCAATTCCATTTATTTTTTGGTGCGCTAGAGTGTTCCTGAGCTGGGGATGGTGTCAGTCCATTTATTTTTGGTGCGCTAGAGTGGTTACTGAGCTGGTGTGGTGGTCAGTCCATTTATTGTGGTGCCGCTAGAGAGGTTACTGAGCTGGGGAGGTGTCAGTCCATTTATATGTGGTGCGCTAGAGAGGTTACTGAGCTGGAGGTTGTCAGTCCGTTTATTTTTGGTGCACTAGAGGAGGTTACTGAGCTGGGGATTGTGTCAGTCCATTTATTTTTGGTGCGCTAGAGAGGTTACTGAGCTTGGTGTACTAAACACTACTTTCTTTTTAGGAGTTGTGATCAGAGCTTTGGTATCCATGTGGCAGAGCTTGCAAACTTCCCTAAACACGTCATTCAAACTGCCAAAGAAAAGGCCTGAACTGGAGGAATTTCAGTTCATTGGAACCCAGAGGAATTTGATGATGAACCAGCCCTAAAAAACGCTGCCAGAAAAGGAGGTTGTTTATTGCGCCCTGAAGGTTTATTAGTGAATGCGTTCTTACAGAACGAGGGATTTTAGACAGGAACGTTATCATTTTGCAATACTGTCTCTCAGGATTCTAATAATGTCTGTGATCACCACTGTATTGTACCCTGACCAAAATTATCTTTACAAAATCCTCACCTATCAAATTAGAATTAAGAAAAACTGGCTACATACCAAACCTCCTATTGTCAACTATAACTATGCCCAACGCTACCCAATTCATTTTTTACGGCAAAAACACATTTAGCATTGAAGTAGGCCTGTACTCCTACCTCCAGTGGTCTTTGAGAAGCTTATTATGGTGCTAGAGGTTGCAGTTAGAATCCAAGTGAAGCCCCTTAGTGAATCGTAAATGTAACCTGTAACTCAGAATCTTCAGCTGTCCATCCGTGATTAGGGTTGCGGAGGGTTGTGTAAAGGTTGTGTTGAAAGCAGTAATTTTGTTATCATTGCAGATATAACAGTTATTTAAGAAATGTGAAAGGCCATCTACACCCAAATTCATCTCTCTTGTAGATGTGAATTTTAAAGGACAACTAAACTCTGAATCTATCTATCTATATTGTATGGGAGGTAGAGGACAAGTTTTTCTACCTCCCATTTGTTCTCATTAAAGAGTTGATAGCTTTACAAAGTTCTAATGCCTACTCAACCTCCTAGTTCAAAGAAAATGTACCTTGCTCTTGCCTCCCATTCAATTATCATCTTTCATTTTATTGCAGGAAGGCGAAAAGATAATTCAGGACTTTGTTTCCAGAATAAAAGCCTTGCCCCTTACGGAAATGACTGACGAAGAGTAAAGGCAACGTTAAACCAGTTCAGATCTGAGTCTTGGCTAAGAACAACAGTTTTTGTAAATGAGTGTTATTTCTCAAACAAAGAACAATTGTAGATACAGCATCTGTAAATTGCTCGGTAATTCCAGCTGAACATTCAGCTATGTGTATTATTGTGTTAAATATTACTGTAACTAATGCCTTTGAAAGATACTGTAGGTTGTAATAAAATGTCTTTTCCTACCTTAACTTTGTATTTAAAAGTGAATTTTCAAAGGGAATTTGTTATAAATGATTTCTGTATAACACTAGCATGCCACTGTTTATAAGACAATTAGTATTAATGAAATAAGGTAAAGCAGCTATCTAGCATCAAAGATGACTGCCCTTAACTTCACAAAAATAAATATGGCAGAAGTCTGCGCTACTAAGGCCGCCATTCCACCACATTAATCCGGGGCATGCTCAGATCAGATCCTTATTGCTTGGCTGCTTAGGATGGTTAGGACCTCCAGTAATGTAATTTCCACCCCTCTGTGTACACCCATGCAGGAATGCTAGGTATTTGGGAGAATAACTTGTGAAGAAAATGTGCTTTCCCTTCATTAACATGTTTGCCTTTGTCACAAGGAGTGTCAGAGACACTGACTGTGGGAGGAGCCAGAGAACAGTCAATTACTGCATAATATAGGGTCCCTTTAAACTTTCTGAACTCACTCTTGTTCTTCTTTAATAATGAATGATTATTCCTCTAAAAGGGCATGTCCACCCCCAAATTAAAATTTACACCCACTCGCTGGCCCCCACAGTGTAGTGTTAAAAAATCCTTACCTGTTCTTTCTCTGCTTCATATGGTTATCTGCAGTACCTAGTCAAAGTCCAGGAACATGAAGAATAGCAGCCTTCTGTGTGTGAAAAGTTTGTCACTACCCTGTCCTCCTAGAGGACTCCATTTCCCATATACTCACCTATTCCTAAGACACCTACAGGAACTTACAGAGCTTAATCCCTCAAAGTCAGGTTCAGCCTCTTATGCAGCTTCGGTAACGGCAGTCAGCCATGGCTGTGACATCATGGTTTTGACTGACAGCTGATTCCCCATAGCAGACCTGAAGCAGGTGGGCGCTATACATCAGTTTTAGGAGAGTATAACCAAATGGAGTTTGATCCGGTCATTACACACTTGACATAATCTTTAAGGTTGACTTTACTGCCTAGACAATTCTATCTATTTTAAATGTTGGTTTGAGGGTTCCTCAGGTAATATAAATACTGGGTAACAATACAATCCAATATATTCTACCTGCATCATCAATCAGATGATAGCTTTTTACTGGGTTATACAGTTATATACGTATAAGGTAATCCAGTGTTACAATGATAATTTGCACCATTCAAACACTGGAGACTTTCTTCTTGGACAGCAATGGACATGGTATCCAAAGGGCCCAGAAACCATTTTCTGTGATAGTTATAGCATGGTTAAGGATACAAAGTATCTCCTAGATATTGAAGCTGGAGGCACGTGAATGATGGTCATGGACCTTTGTCCCCTTCCTGTTACTTGATGTATCCAACGCATTTACTACTGTAAGTTCTTCTTCACACACCAGCCCTTGTAAACCTCCCTTACTAAATCATTAAACTGCATTAGAGCAGTTGGTGGTGACAGAGTCCAGCTAACGCATTTCTTTTTATAGTCAAATAGGAGGCTCATATATCTTGGAGGCTTGTTATTTCACACACAAAATCCATTTAACAAGTCTGACTTGTCTTACGGTAGCAGAGTTCTCCTTCACAAAGACTTGTTGCGTGTCTATGTTGATTTAAACTTGTAACAAACCTGATAATTAAAATTCTGTTTATCTGTTGAAGCAACTGTCCCAAGGTAGAGGTTATTATCGGATAGTTTGGATTTATTTTTCATAATGATGATTTTAACAGAAAATCAAGGAAGGAAAGAGATTGACACACTGGCTAATGCAATTAGAGGTGCAAAAGTTGTCCTCTGCAGCATCCAATCAGAGTGTCAGCTTTATACTGGGTAATGCCTAGGTAAAATCTGATTGGTTTCAGATAAAACACCTCAATGAATCAGCCCAATTGGTTTGTACTTTAACATAACAACTAGAAATCTGATTTTATCTATTGAATAAAATTGCCGTCATATACACAAAAAGGTAAGTAGATTTTGTAACCATTTTCCTTCGCTGCTAACCTTGTAATTTTATACTCGCCATACGCAGACATCTGTTCTGTATTTTGTTATCTTTCTATGATGATGATGAATTGTCAGCTCAATCCAATTACCGGCACTGCTGATACAGCAAATATTTATTGGATTAAATGTTTTTAAACGTTTGATCCTTGACCTTCATAAATCATTTTGTCACTTATGCTATTCTATTGCCTTCCATTTTTATCTCTATCAGTTCATTCATTAAAATAGCTAAAAAATTCCCGGTCCATCTTTTATGCAGTGACAATCCCACTGTTACCACCTCGAATGCTGCAATTAGGCAGAACGAGCCATAACATAGATTGTATTGATGCACAAGAATTGCCTTATGTACAACCTGCTAATCCTATAGTCGGGCTAGAGCTTGGTAAGCTAGATAGCAGGTAGTGAATATGCTGCAGTTTTGGATCCAAGCCTGGTGCAAGATAAGCCTATGTATGAATTGCCCCAAGATATAGGGCCTGATTTTACTAAAAAGCTACTGTATGTACCTTATATACTCGAATATAAGTCGACCGAGTATAAGTCGAGGACATATTTTTACCACAAAAAACAGTAAAACATGATTAACTAGAGTATAAGTCGAGGGTAGAAAAATGACCACTACTGCCTCCTGATTCTGTATTGTTTTAAGGCTTTAGTTGCCCTTTGGATAGCAGAATTCCCATACAGTAGTCCATACAGTATAGCCAAATCCAGTATGACTATTACTGTATGGGAAATCTCTGTCTATTTAAAGGGCAACTAAAGCCTCAAAACATACAGAATCAGAAGGCAATCTTTTCAAAAATACTACCATTCTCCTGATTACTGTATGTATTGTTTAATGCTTAGTTGCCCTTTAAATAATAGGAATCCCCCCCCCATGACCCCCATTCCTTGCCACTCCAGATGTTTTGGAAACTACAACTCCCAGCATGCTTTATTGGGTAGTTGTAGTTTCCAAACTTTTCAGTGGCAAATAGTGCCCTACCTCCCCCCCCCACCAGTGGAGTAGAGGACTTAGCATTACTTTACTTAATATTTGGAATCAATGTCCCCAAACGATCCAAGCCAGACAGATTACCAATCCTAAATTCTCTAACCTGAACTCCGGCAGCAGCACCTCCTCACTAACCTGAACTCCGGCAGCAGCACGCTTCCTCCCTAACCTGAACTCCGGCAGCCGCACGCTTCCTCTGTCTTCCGCATTCACTGGGCTGTGGCTGACTTCACTACTCGGCGCCGAGTAGTGACGTCAGCCACAGCCCAGTGGAAGAAGGAGGAAGCGTGCGGCTGCTGGAGTTCAGGTTAGTGACTCGGTATAAGCCGAGGTAGGATTTTTTAGGTCTTTTTTTAAAGCCTAAAAACCTCGACTTATACTCGAGTATATAAGGTAAATCAAGAATGTCCATTCAGCATTTTTCAAATAAATATCCCACATCCCACGGTCTTTGTGGTCTCCATACAAGTGCACTTTATTAAATAGAACATAGAAAAGATAATCAATGCACTCCTGGGCCCCATACAATTTCCTATTATCTGCACACTGGCATACATTATAAACACAAGGGGTTTTAGTATACATTACTGTGATCACATGAATGAAAAGCCTTCCAACCACGTCAGGTAACCCCAGTCTGGAAGGTCCTAACGTCTAACCTTTTCAATTTTATTAAATAGAGCGAATTCCTACCTTGAACGATTCCAGGATCGTGCTCCTAGCTCAATCTATGCGAACATATAACAGTTTAAAGGGTGGTGTTTCCAGCTAGCTGTGTGAGCTGTGACCTCAACCGCACTATTGCTTGCAACCCCATGCCTTTAGCCCGAGCATGCCCAGTTGTGTCCACTGCTGTACTGTCTTTAGCTTCAGAAAAATATCTCTTTTGAGGGAGTGGGGGGATTCTTTCTGAGCACATCAGTCACACACTTCCTGTGTTTATCCTAACGGTGTGACTTTACAAGCCCCTAATTTTAGACCAGAGAAGCTTGTGACAAGGTATAAAGAGTTTTTTTTTTTTTCAAATAAGGGCACTTGGAGGGGACCACAGTTTTTTTAATATCTGCTAGAGATGTGGCTAGGCCAACATGCTATTTTCCGTGCTTATCACGTTTTACGTTCTGTTTGTGCAGCATATTGCATTTCATGTGGGTGGCCACATTGAATGCGTTGCATTGCTTCTTTTTCAGAGGGCATGCAATCACATTTTTTTGTGTGCATTCCAATTGTGCATGGATGGTTATGCATTGAAACGAGCATCCTTTCCCACGTCTTGAAGTCCATCGTAGTGTGGCCTCACCTAATCAATGCAAAATGACTGTGGAGTCCCATAAGCTGAATTCTAATTGGAAAGAAACATTATAAAATGGATTAATTACACTTGTCGGAATCATAGGATTGTCTTAACCTCCAATTCTCTTGTCCTCATCGAAGAACCATTTTCCATCCATGGACCTGTTTTGGTCCTGGCTAATCAATACTTCATTAAGGAATGCAGGTTTGTTTGTTCAGCTACATTAACATAATTGCTACAGTTCACTGATCTGGTTATCTTCCAGCTGCCTGGGGGAAAAGTAGGAGATAATGGGGGAGACATGAGGGACGGAAGAGGCAGAGGACATTTGTCTCTCTGGAGGTAAGAACATGGCAAAGAGAGTGCGTGATGGTCAAGTATAGAAATCAGTGTGTGTACTGTGCCCTTGACACCATGAATTAGGTCTACGATATTGGAAATTCCAGGCTGAGACCCACACCAATCCCGTCATGTTTTACAGAAACACAAAGGCTTTTTAGCAGTTCTAAGAGCAGTTTAATTCTTTTAAGGAAATTAACTCATTGAAGCTTACAGAAAGCCTTCTCCTTCAATGTTCAGTAATAAGAGAAATTTTAAATGTGGCTTTTATTTTTAGTTATTTTCTCATTGTTTTTTATTCATTGTCTTTACAACTTAACTTTTATCCAAATACAGAATCGAGCACATCCATGACTGCACTGTACCATCATTCTGTACAGTAATCAGTGGCCCTGATATCTGGATGGTGTGGCACAGCCCTGATATCTGTTTGGGTGTGGCACAGCCCTGATACCTGGGTGGGTAGTGGCACAGCCCTGATATCTGTATGGGGTAGTCACAGCCCTGTTTATCTGGATGTGGGTAGTGGCACAGCCCGGGTATCTGATGGGGTAGTGGCACGCCCTGTATCTGGATGGGTAGCGCGCCAGCCCTGATCCTGGATGGGTAGCAGCACAGCCCTGATCTGGATGGGGTAGCGGCACAGCCCTGGTATCTGGAAAGGTAGCGGCACAGCCCTGGTATCTGGATGTGGTAGCGGCACAGCCCTGATACCTGGATGGGGTTGCGCACAGCCCTGATACCTGGATGGGGTTGCGGCACAGCCCTGATACCTGGATTCCATTGATGCTCCCCTCTGTATCCCATGGTCCTTTGTTTCTATGGGCTGTTGTCAAATAAAGGCTCAGAGGGAGCTGCTTCCTGAAACAGAGCATGGGAAGAAAAAGGGGAGGGGCACCCATCAATTTCTAGGCAACCAATGGTGTTTCTAATGTTAAAAAATTAGCAGCTCAGGATTCTTATTCAGCATTATTTATTATTAGACTTCCATTCTCCTTTAAAGGGAGAAATGCCCACCATTGAAACAAAAAACTGATGACTTGTCAGTTATTTGCCTGCAAACCCCAACTCATTTTTCCCCCTCAGTTTATTACATGGATTTGTAACCAGATATTTAATGGAAGTTCTATTCCTTTCTGGCAAAGGTATCTGCCTCCTCCCCTGCTCAGTGAGCTTTTTTATAAGCTTGAGCATGTGCAGTGGAGGCAGCAGGTAAAACCGCAATCAATTATTGGTTGTGATGTTAGAAGTCACAGCCGTGATTGACTGCATGGAGGGAGGAGCCAGCTTACAATAATTTCCTTAAATATCTGGTTAGAATGCAGGTAATAATGTGCAAAATAAATCAGTTGGAAGCAGGTAACTGACAATTGAACAAATTGTTTTAAGGGTAGACATGCCCTTTAAGTATTTTTTTTTTTATTATTATTTATTATTTTATAATTGATTATCCCATAGCATATATCTTATATTCATTGCCTGACAGAAATTCCTCTTGTATTTTAGCATACCACTATTGGAATCATGGGATTTTTAACATAAGGACTACCCCTGATTACCTATTTGTAAGGTGATTTGTCTTGTCTTTATCCACGTGAACCTAGTCTAATAATAATATCTTCTTTGGATTATAGACAGAGCAGAGAACTAAGGGTGGATAACAAACCAAAACGCGTGAGTTTTTGATGAATTGCAAGTCTATTGCTCCTATCCCTAATCTGGTAGCTTATGTTGGCTACAGATACATTAACACATTAGTTAATGAAATGGAACAGGCACGATAGGCAGTTTGATTTCTGAGGATGTGTTGTTACTCTATAGATCCCCTTTAAATAGACCCACATGGGGACGAGAGATGGAACTTCGCATTACACAGGTTCCCCCTATGTTAATACTTCGTTTGTCTATCAATGTAGTGAATCTCTGAACATTAACAGTATAAGAACATCTATTTGAAATTCCGCCTGTAGTAGGAGAACCATTGTTTATTTTAAGCATCATTAGGCTGGTTAAAAACAATCTCTAGTTTGAATGGAAAAGTGTAAAAAGCCTTTAAGCCTTGGGAATGAGTGAAGTCGTCCTTCAGTGCAAGTCTGTGGATCTGGTTTGTATGATGTAGTTTGTGTCTGTTGAGTAGCTCTAGTGAACAATCTAGCACAATCACTATTTATATAGATATAGAAATGCTGTTAAAGAGGCACTCAGGCTTGTTTTATTAGAGGAGCACCATTTGTCTGCGCTTTAAGGCCGTGGACACAGATATTTTTGGCCCGAACTATCGACTGTATTTGTGACTGTGACAACCCGATTGTTTTTCCGTCCAAATCGGACAAAAGTTATTGAAAATAATTGGAATCGCTACCAATCGTGCGGTGGTCTACGGACCACAATATCAAAAGATTGGAAGGAGTTTATGTTCACAATGGCCTGGCTGTTCATTTTGGCCTGGCTGACCGGTCGGCTGGACCAAAACATCTGCCCTGGGTACATTGCCTTAGTTGCCCAAACAACATTCAATTACAATTCCAGTGTACTGGCAGTTCCAATTGGTATCATTCTGAATTGGAAGATCCAGTTGGAAGATTGGCGAAACGTCTTCAAGGACTAACTTCAACTCCTTGATCTAACAGAAAACAAAGATATACCATGACCTGGATGAATGAATATTACAGATATACCATGACCTGGATGGATGAATATTACAGATTACCATGACTGGATGGATAATATTACAGATATAACCGTGACCTGGATGATGATATTAGAATACCAGGACATGGATGGATGAATATTACGAATATCATGACCTGGATAAAATGAATATTACAGATATACCGTGACTGGATGGATGATATTACAATATACCATGACCTGGATGGATGCATATTACAGATATACCGTGACCTGATGGATGAATATTACAGATTACCATGACCTGGATGGATGCATATTACAGATATACCATGACCTGGATGGATGAATATTACAGATATACCGTGACCTGGATGGATGAATATACAGATATACCATGACCTGATGAATGAATATACAGATATACCATGACCTGGATGATGAATATTCAGATATACCATGACCTGGATACATGAATATTACAGATATACCAGGACCTGGATGATGATATTACAGATATACCATGACCTGGATGAATGTATATTACAGATATACCGTGACCTGGATGAATGAATATTACAGATATACCTGTGACCTGGATGGATGAATATTACAGATATACCTGACCTGGATGGATAATATTCAGATATACCGTGACCTGGGCGATTAAATCAGATATACCGTGACCTGGGTTGAATTAATATACAGATATACCATGACCTGGATGAATGAATATTACAGATATATACGTGACCTGGGCGAATTAATTTACAGATATACCGTGACCTGGGCAAATTAATATTACAGATATACATCACCTGGGTGAATGAATATACAGATATACCATGACCTGGATAATGAATATTTACAGATATACCGTGACCTGGATGGATGAATATTACAGATATCCATGACCGGATAAATGAATATTACAGATAACCATGACCTGGATGGTTGAATTTACAGATATACCATGACCTGGGTGAATTAAATATACGATACACCATGACCTGGGTGAATTAGAGTTATCACAAGCATTTAGACTTAGCATTTAGTTGCCTTTGATTCACTCGTTAAGACCAATGATGCCCAGACAGAAAATCAAACCCCAATTCACCTGCTGGTATATCAGGGGGAAGATGTTATATTAAGGCAACTCCAACCTTATGAGAACATCTTAGAAAGAATGGCCTCTTTAAAATATGTTGATATATCCTACTTTGTCCTATGAATTCATTACTGTATGCCTGCTAGGCTTCTGGATGCCTCATGAAAACTGAGCCATTTAGAAACCTTTACTGAGCCTGGGCATGCTCAGAAAGGCAGACAGGGGATTAACATTCAGTCTTGGCTGTGATGTCAACTGCCAAATCCAAACTGACAGTTCCTAACTGGAAGAACCAGGAAGCAGAACCTGGAAACAGGACATTGTGCAGATTTCAGGTTAGACTTATATATTTCACATTTCAAACTATTACCCTTTAGGGTTTTGGGGGGTGATTTCCTTATGTAAGTTTTTCATTTTGGGGCTGGACTTGCCCTTTAAGCGGGAAGAAAGGCTGCTATGTCAGTCTCATTTCCTGAATTCACTGTGTCTGGTCTAGACTCTCATCCTATTTCCTCTTCCACTTGGGTTTAGAAATGTAGTCTTATGAAGGCCACATATATATATATTAAACCCACAATATACTAAAAAAAATACTTGTGCTTCTTAATCTATAAATGATTACATGCAAGTAGCCCTTTCTTTTGAGGCGTGTCTGTTGCAGTTTTCTATCCAGTACTTGATGTGCTCAGTCTATTTATCCCTCTTCCTCTCCTTACTTACTCCTCCTTCAATCCGACATGATTTCTGATATGTCAGCATGTGCTCGGTAATCACTTTGAGGCTGCATTGGTTGTGGGAATTTCCCACCACACATTCACACATACCACCAACTGTCACTATTACATTTACAATAAAGTTTATGATGACAATGGCGATTGATTGACACTGAAATATTTCAGATTGGATATTGTTATAGAGCAGTGGTGGTTGAAAGAATTATAGTTTGCAATAGCATTTAAAATATGTAATGTAGAAATAAGACCCCTATTGACCCTTGACTATGGAAATAGAGAAAAGCAGGACCCCCCTGAGATAGAAAAATAAAATAGAGGGTGGAAGCTGCCATGTTGGTAGCTTTAGAACGTATTGAGGACTTGACCTTGAGTGAACTAAGCGGGGGCTGATGAAAGGACAGCTCTCCATTCAATATTCCGTTTCTTGACATAATTCCATTCTGTGTTCTCTGGCCTGTTCTATTCTTGTAACGTTAAGTGGCACAAATCCTGTACAGCGCAGTAAATGGCAAATCTGTGAACACAGCATAATTTTTGCTGACCTTGGGGTTGTAATGGCATGTAGGGGTGTGATGCCACAGGCACCTCTCCTTCTCTGTCTCCCTCTCGTTCGGAGATTTAGAAACAAACCTCCCATATTTCTGACTTCATATTCATATCGACAGAAACGGTGAATTTCGCGTTGTGTGTGAGATGTAAACGGAGTATTTAGTATGAGAACAATAAACAGAAAGATCCCATGGTAATAATAAATAGATCGAGATCAAGAACTGTTGACAAATTAAAGTTAAACGCCAGACGGGGAAGATTTCTTTTTTTATACTAGAGGTTACGGCTGAATCTGTTCCCTGGGTTTCCCATAAACCTCGCTGATGTCCTTCAAAAATACATGCGTTCTGGTAAACATATATGTCCTTTACTGCAGGGAGAAGAGGTATAGACCACAACCAGGAGCCCTAGCAGTGAGATAATCCAGAAAATAAAGATGTTATTGGTTTCTTCATGTGGTTAGTGACTGATCTGCTAATTTCAGATAATGCTCTGAATCTATGATCTGATTGGCTACTATGGTTGGTCAAGCCATGTGACCATTCTATTGTATGATTGGTGGATTAATAGAGATGTAAACTGCAAAAATCCATGTGATTTACAAGTATAAAAGGCCTGAAGAAGGTTTTTTTTTTTACAATGCAGCAAGTTCTAACTGCAGCGTGTCCTAGCATACCTGTTTTGTGCTGTATTGCGCAATGTTTTGCGGAAAAACTGTGTATCGCAACGCATGGCAGCGCACCTGGTGTGGCCACAATAATTGGCAAAGCTGTGTGCGCTTTTTAGCACGCGATCGGATTGAGCATTAAAACACGGCAGAGATGGCCTAGCCCTCTTATCAAGGCTTATCAACGTTATCAAGGCCTTTCTGCCATTTATTCCTCCACCACAGCTTGTGTGAGTGGTAAACTCAGGATTAGATGGCCCTGGTCTTCCGTGTTAACACATAGAGTTCTACTATAAAATATAAACCTTAATTTAATTCGATATTAATGATGATTCAGAATGACATTAATAGAGTAAGTTACAAGCCATGTGATATATTATTTGTGTAAAGTTTTCTTTCTGGGTCGTGTAATTATAAACGGCCAACTGGGTCTGAAATGCCAACCGGCATGGAACTGATACTTCCCCGGTCCTTGTAATTAGTGGTTATTGCTTTGGATAAGTTCTTCATGTGACTTAGGTCATCAATGCACTAAGTGTTTAGCAGTCTCGTCACCTTCCTTCTTCTCTACTGTGCGACACTAATAAAGCGTTAGGACATTTAGCACTCAAATATAATTATTATCACATTCCATCTTGGAAAATGGGGCAATTCTGGGATCGAGCATTACTATTGTATGCTGGGCCCTTATTGTAATGCTGCCATCATTACCAGCAAGAATATATCTTCCAAGTTCAAACACATTGGCAGGCTTAATATTGGTTCTAATACATAGTCACGCAAATGGAATTAAGGGCCTATTTATAAAACACGGGTTTTCATTACAAAATGTAGCCATGGGTATTCATTACATACTGGTAGCCATGGGCATTTCATTACATACTAGTAGCCATGGGAATTTCATTACATACTGGTAGCCATGGGCATTTCATTACATCACTGGTAGCCATGGGAATTTCATTACATACTGGTAGCCATGGGCATTTCATTACATACTGGTAGCCATGGGCCATTTCATTACATACTGTAGCCATGGGTATTTCATTAAATACTGGTAGCCATGGGCATTTCATTACATACTGGTAGCCATGGATATTTTATTACATACTGGTAGCCATGGGTATTTCATTACAAAATGGTAGCCATGGGCATTCATTACATGCTGGTAGCCATGGGTATTTCATTATCAACGGTACCAAGGAATTTCATTACATACTGGTAGCCATGGGATTTCATCATACTGGTAGCCATGGGAATTCATTACATACTGGTAGCCATGGGCATTTCATTACATACTGGTAGCCATTGGCATTTCATTACATACTGGTAGCCATGGGTATTTCATTACATACTGGTAGCCATGGGAATTTTATCACATACTGGCTATCAATACTGGATGGTGGTGTACCCGCAATCAGCAATTTTTTAACCCAATTTTACATTTACGATCATGTCATAAAATTATGACATCGACCACAGGTATCCCACCACTCCTGGCAGTCGCTGTAGTCTCCCACGAGGACCAGCAACTTTTGCCCTCGGAACGCCCCTTACCAGGCCACCATGCCCCCGTAACTCCTCTAACTCTACCTCCACCATGCCTCCGACACGCCCCTTTACTGCCCGGGAGCCACATTTGGCAGGTGGGATGTTCTGAGACCATATAAAATACTATAGCGGTAGTCTACTACTACTTGCCATTGTACTGCCACGTGGCCCTAAATGTACGAAGTCTGTCCGCACTTCTACAATGACCTATATGCACCGCATGTTTTTCATAGGACCCTCAACCTAAAACCAATCAGGCAGTTAACCAGCGAACCTTACCTTCCCTATTCCCAGGATGTAGTTTTACCTTCTTGTCTAGGGAAGAGGAAGGCTGGAGGTGCAGGACATTCCTTATACATCACCCCCCATGGTACGTGGAAGGAATTTGCCACTTCATTATTTTATTTAGTGATTTACTGCAGCATTTCATGGTTTTCCTAGAGCCAATCAGATGTTGTTTTGTCTTCTCTCTGTCGGACACTGTCCCCCTGCTAATTACCATTTATCATGGACTGATCTTCTTCTGCTTTACCCCAACCTAATATCCCGGCTGCTTGAAGGGCTTAGGCATTTTCACGTTGATCTTGTAAAAGATTTCTAAATTACAGAGTCGCTCAGCCACTTGTGTTATCGTAATCCCTCGCCGTGTTATTATTAAAATGTTTCTGTTAAGCTGCAAGCGAATCCTTATTACTTTTGTATTAGCAGATTGAATCCTGATGGGATTTAACTGACCGTGGCCATGATACTTCACTGTTATGAAATTGCAAAAAAGGTTGAGAAATAGGTCAACAGTTGGAAAATGTGATGAATCATCATGGCTTCTCTCCTTCTAACTCGTCGTTTCTCCTTGTGAACTGGAACATATCATTAAGCTGTTCAAACCCTGAAGCTCATTATTTTGAAGCCAGGCGAATGGTGTTGGAAATGTCCAATCGGTTTAATATTGTATCTTAACAAGTTGCAGTTTGTATCAATTCATTTTGGCTTAAAGTTTAGAGCAAATATTTTTGTAGCCACCGACACACACAACGGGAAAGAATGGGGCTTATTCAATAAAAGGCGCTTTAACCGTGCTCTACAGCAACCAGTCAGATCTAATGTAATGTTTTATAATGATAATAGACCAGTAAAAAGGTAAACACCATCAGGGTTATTCAATGTAAGTTCTTATTTAAATTGGTGCTAATTTTGCCCCAACCAATCAGATTCTTATTTAACATTTGATAGCTAGCATCTGATTGGTTGGGGCAAAATAGCACCAATTTAATGCTAAGAACTGTTATTGAAAACCCTGCATATTTCTAAAGGCACAGTATCGCTGTTTTGTGGTACCTTTAATGGTATTTCCCTCTTACCTGCCTTGCACAATCCATGCATATCCGAGTGCGTGCGGTTAGGGGGGGAAAGGTGATCGCGTGTGCTCCAAAAAGCGTATCGCAGCATAACCAGTGAGCAGACAGACTGGCCAACACAAGCGTACGTGTTTTAACCTGCGATCGGATCACACGTTAAAAGCCCTAGTGTGGCCTAGTCCTAAATCGATATACATTTACCACTTCTTTTTATTCCAATCCTAGTAAATGGTTATTTACTTATTTAAAGAGTGGTGTTTCTAGCTGTCCACCCCCATGCATGTGTCCATTCTCAGCATATGAGAAGACACAATCTCATTGGCCAGCTCCCAGACTGACAGAGGGTGTGGGTGGACCAGGTAGCACAATTTAAAGTAAACGTGGTGGAGATTTAGCAGTTAAGGTCCTCAAGCTGGATACATCAAGTGAAAGGTGAGGTGGTTTGTCAGTTACCTGCCCCCACCCCAACCCACATATATATTCTGCACTTTATTACCTGCATTACTAACCATATATTAAGGATAATAATTGCCCTCATCTTGGCAGAGTAAGCTGGCTCCTCCCCACCCCTCTGACGGCCCCCATGCTGTCAATCAAGTATGTGACTGCTGTGACATCATAGCCAATGATTGACTGCTCTTTTTAACTGTTGCCTCCACTGCACATGCTCAATTCCTCATTGGGCAGGGGAAGGACACGGCTACCTCTGCGAGGAAGAAGAGAACATAGACAATGCTTGGCATTAAATATCTGTATAATAAACTACTTAAAATATCTGATGGGGTTAGGGGAAAATAAATGACAAGCAACCATTTTTTTGTTTTCAGGGTGTACTGATCAAATATGATCTTTCATTTCTTCCAGACGTAACAGGCAATGGAATATTTAGCAAGGATACAATTTTCTATTCTAATAATGCGAACCAATGGGATATTGTGTTTCAATATTTATTTATTTAGGATTTATATCAACACTTGATTTTAATTCAAACCAAACCCTGCACAGGTGTGATCGGAACCCTGCACGGCCCAAGTTCAATGTTGCTATTTCTAGCTCCTCTGTTCAGTTTATGGCTTTTCCAGAAAGATCTTTTAATTTCTGTGCTAAGTGCATCTTCAATCTGCCGTAATTAAGGCCACGTAACGATTCATCTTAGTAAATACCGTATAACATTGTAATGGCGACTCCGTATATCGCCCGTATGGCTGCGCTCACCACATTTCCTACAAGGCAAATTCAACTCTTTTGTTGCTTTTTACATGGCGATCAGTGATGAGAAGATTCATGTTGTCTGTTTTAATGAAAGGCGATCAGATTGCTGCTCCTGGCTAATTAATATGGGGGGTACTTTACACCTTGTAAAAGTGTTTAAAGGGGAATTAAATCAAAACAAATCTTTTGGTTAAGATAATACATTAACCCAGCACCAAGCAGGATTCAGGGTCTATTATTTAGTGGGATGGATGGGACACAGACCTGATCTCTTTAGCGTGATTAGAGGTTGTTCCACCACTGCCTAGACTACAGACTTAAACCTTAACCAGTAATTATTTTGGGCACAATAGATATTTCTTCATTATTGGTGAATTCCACCTTGTACCCACGCTAGCTGCCATGGTTAAGACCAATTGTAGTACATTAATATGAAGAGAATTGGAATAGTGTCTTTTCCCTGGGGCGTAGCTACCAGGGTCAGGGGATGCGACCGCACCAGGCCCTTGGCCAAGAAGGGGGCCCCATTTTATGCTAAGGTTCCAAAACACCAGTCTGTTTTACCAGTGGTCGTGTGCCAAGCATTTTACCATTGTCTGTGTGCCAAGCATTTAACCAGTTTCTGGCTGGGTGCAGTGTCAGTTTTCCCAGCCAGTTTACAGTGTCTGCATGCCAAGCATTTAACCAGTCTTTGTGCCAACTATTTTACCAGTGGTTATATACAAGCATTTTACCACTCTCTGTGCCAAGCATTTTACTTGCGTCAGCGTGTTGTTTTTTTTAGGTTTGTGGATATAAGTTTAGAAATACTTTTGGAATCTGAATAGTTTGGCTAATGATGTTTGTCTGCTTTTAAAAAAAATGTAATGATAAATTTGGATCTTTTTTATGGAAATGATTATTTGGTCCGATTTGGGTCTGTGGCGGTGTTGGGGGGCCCATGCCCAAATTTTGCATCAGGGCCCATAAGTCTGTAGCTAAGCCACTGTCTTTTCCAGCTGCATACAGATTTACAGAGTTGGGACTATTGTGGCACTGCAGCCTGACAGCCTCCTCTCTCTGTGTTCCAGGATTGCTGACTGAGCCAAAAGGCTCTCTCTGCCTCATGAGATAGGTGGCTCTGAATGCAGCATTACATGTTGTTAACTATTCTATTATCCACAGAAAACAAAATATGCACTTAATCAGGGGCCCAACCTACGTCAAGTTGCAGGCCACACTAGTGGGACTACACATTGACCAGGCCACATATGTGACTCCATCCTGACCTGTCCTGAGTCCACCCACCACCCTTTTTTGGGGTTGGGCACCAATGCACTAAATAAAGGAGTACACCAGGCAAGTTAAGCTCAAATGTTTGTACCAGGTTTGTAGAAATCATTAAAACTTTTCACTTTCAAACTTTATTAATGTTCCTCGAAAAAATAAAAGAGCACCACTTAAAAATGCATTAAACGCTCCAAATAATCCGTAAATAACGCATTAAAAGATGGCAGGAAATTGTAGCCGTTTTTTTTTATGACAGTTACGATATAAATGTAACTTAATGTTGTCGCTCGATAAATTTCTTTATTTTTTCCCCCAGAGCTGGATAAATCCAATGGACAAGCTAGTTTAAAGTCCTACACGGCATGTTATGTCATGTCCGTAATGTCAATGTGACTCGTTATGGGACAGGAAAATGAGTGTGATTTTTTCTCTAAGCTGCAATCAGATTAAAAGCATGTGGGCGAATGTAACACTCGATTCCCTTTTCTGTTTTTAAAGAATAATCCGCACATTCTCCATATTAATTATCTTATCTAATTATGCCAGTAGCCAAGTCAAGAGCGCCGTGTTTGGTAAACAGTACAGGGCACCCATTTGTGGGGCCATTCATTGAACACGCTTCATTACCATGATTATTCCATGAGTACTTACATCTTTTTCTCTTTCATTCGGAAATAGAATTAAGGCTTTGGAATGAAATATGCTTGTGAAGGTTCTCATTCATCCAGGTCATGGTATTCTGTAGTATTCATCCATCCATGTCATGGTATATCTGTAATATTCATCATCCATCCAGGTCACGGTATATCTGTAATATTCATTCATCCAGGTCACGGTATATCTGTAATATTCATTCATCCAGGTCATGGTATATCTGTAATATTCATTCATCCAGGTCATGGTATTCTGTAATATTTCCATCCATGTCATGGTATATCTGTAATATTCATTCATCCAGGTCATGGTATATCTGTAATATTCATTCATCCAGGTCATGGTATATCTGTAATATTCATTCATCCGGGTCATGGTTATATCTGTAATATCATTCATCAGGTCATGGTATATCTGTAATATTCATTCATCCAGGTCATGGATATCTGTAATTCATTCATCCAGTCATGGTATATCTGTAATATTCATTCATCCAGGTCATGGATATCTGTAATATTCATTCATCCAGGTCATGGTATATCTGAATATTCATTCATCCAGGTCATGGTATATCTGTAATATCATTCATCCAGTTCACGTATATCTGTAATATTCATTCTCCAGGTCACAGTATATCTTATATTCATTCATCCAGGTCCGGTATATCTGTAATGTCATCCATCCAGGTCATGGTATACTGTAATATTCATCCATCCAGGTCATGGTATATCTGTAATATTCATTCCATCCAGGTCATGGTATATCTGTAATATTCATCATCCAGTCATGGTATATCTGTAATATTCTTCATCCAGGTCACGGTATATCTGTTGTATTCAACTAGATCAACTGGACTTTTCGCTAGTCATCCGACTGGCTTTCTCAATTCAGAATGACTTGTACAAGAATCTGTGGCAATTATGTATCCTGGAAAGTCCCAATTAGCATATCACAGCCAGTTTTAAGGGGTGTGATTAGATAGTGGCTAAGAGTGTTATAGGAATGCCCAGGGTAAGGTGTCAAAACAGCATTGTACATGGCAGACAGTTGGTGTCGAACCACCCCCACCTCTATTTGGCTTGGTTTCTTTATTTTTACTAAATGGCCTCCTTGACACCTCTCTTGAACCAGTCAGGTTCCTTTGCCAATATGTTAACATTACAATCTTCAAAGGTATGTCCTTTATCCTTAAGATGCGGGTACACGGCTGAGTCCCGACCCGAGGAATTGGCTCTTCTGTGCTGGGCCGTACGTTGATGCAGTTGCTGTTTGGTCTCCCCCACATACAAATCAGAGCATTCTTCACTGCACTGCACTGCATATAGATGTCGCTTTTCTTGTGTTTTGGTATTGGGTCTTTTGGATGTACCAATTGCTGCCTCAGTGTGTTGCTCGGTATAAAGCAACAGGGATACAATGTTTTTTGAAAATTCTTCTTAATTTCTCGAGGACCCCTGCTACATATGGGATGACCATTTCTTTCCTCCTGTCTTGCTTTTCCCCTTCACTGTTGTATTCGTGTTCTTTTTCTTTCCTTCTACTTCTTTTGCACAAAGGCACCAGTCTGGATATCCACAAGTTTTAAGGGCTCCTCTGAGAAATGAAAACTCTCAGAGGCCAACGTATCCAATGGTATTGTATAGATGATCATACAATTACGATCTTGATCATAAATAAACAACCGTGTTCGTAATATATAGCGATATGGCGCCTTTATAGTTAATTGGCCTGTTTGGCCCATTGGCTGTTTAATAATAAGCATAATTGGCATGATTGCTTTGCAACTACATTCTAGTGATTTTGTTTAAAATGTCGATTTGGCTGAGGTCCGACTGCAACGCATAAAAAACCGCATTGGGTAGAATGCGCCTTGTGTGTGGCTGCCAATAGATGTGAATGAATTGCTTTAGACATGACCTTAAATTTATGTTAAAACATGGAAACACAGAAAACCTTATTTTACAATTTGACTTAATCACAATATAAAAGGCAGATCAAACCACACTAACGTAGACATTGTACAAACATACCAGGGCTATAATAATATCCAATCACCTTCATTCATTTACATTCAGCGATAAATGACTCGGTTTTTGCACAAAGCTTTTCCAAAATGCCTCCAAAGCGAGCACAAGGTTACAGTCTGTATCCATCCCCTATTCTGTATCAGCCGTGCTATTTTAGCACATGTATTATTTATTCGGTGAAGGCTTAAAGGGAACTGGAGGGATGATTTGTGAACTCCTCAATATTCATTCATGTTGACTTTTATGCAATTGGCTCTGGAGGAATAACAGATCTTATGGACAGGTCTATATCTATGGGTCTTCTCAGCATTGTATGTTATAGTTGCTATAGAAGAACATGCTGGAATGGGTTTACAATGGTATGTTTTAATAAACAGACAAAAAAGGGCATAAAGAAAAGCACATTGACCAGAATAGGATTTCTGCTAAATGTATTTAAACTAAAAACAATGGGCTATTGGACTAGGCTTATGTGACAGGTAGAAAAATGATTGGACGAATCCAATGATATATGTTTGGAACGGATCTCACTTCTGACCGCTGCTTTCTGATTGGCTGAACACTGAAAATTGACCCTTTATCTATAATCAGGTAATTACATGTATGTACTGTTGAACAGTGTCCGGCAATGACCATACAAGGCGATAATCGTATGTGTGTGGCTGTTTGTGGATATGCGTGTTTGGACCCCTAAGACTTCTGACAGAACAGCCACACCACATAAGTTAATCGTATGATACGGACATTTATAGGACGTTCATTCTTCAGTCACGTCTGGTGACCACCTGTACCAGGTCTGTCCTCCAACTCAGCCCGACCGAATAGCCAGTGCACATATGATTATAGTACGGTATGGACATTTTTTGTCTGCTTATTCACAGGTCGCCACACATATTGCACATGTGTACCTTGTATTTGTTCTGTTCAGGCTCAGTTTCTACTTTCCCTCTAACCCACTCCTCTTTTTGTCTGACCTGACTTTCTGTTAAGCTGAGCATGCTTAGTAATTGCTATCAGCTAGCACCAGGAGGGGAACAGTTCCCCCAATGAAATTTACATAGAACAAATCCTCTTGCCCTAAATGTCATCCTGACAGATTGTTTACAGTGGAATGACACTAGTAGAAAGGTTTAAGATCATAGAGCAGTTAAATGGCAGCTAAGATATGTAAGTTTCAGATTGGATCAAAAGAAATGGTGGATCAGCAAAAATAAGGTACAGTGTAGATTGGGAAGATCATTTACAATAATGGGTAATTTAAAAAAATGATAATTCCAGAAAAATTATTCCACCCTTAACCCATCCCCACTGCCAAATTATGTACCCTGGTGAGGACCTAAATTGCTCTGCAGGAACCATTGTCTTCCCATTAGCGTGGTTCCAGGTAAGAGGCAGTGCTGGACAGAACACCAAGCACAACTTAGGTAAAAGTTACAAATGATATAAAGGGCGGGCAGTTTAGGTATTCACCCAATTGGAGGCCAAATGATATAAGGGGCAGGCAGTTTAGGTATTCACCCGATTGGAGGCCAAATGATATAAGGGGCAGGCAGTTTAGGCATTCACCCGATTGGAGGCCAAATGATATAAGGGGCAGGCAGTTTAGGTATTCACGCGATTGGAGGCCAAATGATATAAGGGCAGGCAGTTAGTAGGTATTCCCCCGATTGGAGGCCAAATGATATAAGGGGCAGGCAGTTTAGTGTATTCACCCGATTGGGCCAAATGTATAAGGGGCGGGCAGTTTAGGTATTCACCCGATTGGAGGCCAAATGTTAAAAGGGGTGGGCAGTTTAGGTATTCACCCGATTGAAGGCCAATGTTATAAGGGGCGGGCAGTTTAGGTATTCACGCGATTGGAGGCCAATGATATAAGGGGCAGCAGTTTAGGTATTCACCCGATTGGAGCCAAATTAATTAAGGGGCAGGCAGTTTGGTATTCACCCGATTGGAGGCCAAATTATATAGGGGCGGGCAGTTTAGGTATTCACCCCGATTGGAGGCCAATGATATTGGTGGGCAGTTTAGGTATTCACCCGATTGGAGGCCAAATGATATAAGGGGCGGGCAGTTTAGGTATTCACCCGATTGGAGGCCAAATGTTAAAAGGGGTGGGCAGTTTAGGTATTCACCCGATTGAAGGCCAAATGTTATAAGGGGCGGGCAGTTTAGGTTATTCACGCGATTGGAGGCCAAATGATATAAGGGGCAGGCAGTTTAGGTATTCACCCGATTGGAGGCCAAATTATAAAAGGGGCAGGCAGTTTAGGTATTCACCCGATTGGAGGCCAAATGATATAAGGGCGGGCATTTTTAGGTATTCACCCGATTGGAGGCCAAATCATTTGGCCTCCAATCGGGTGAATACCTAAACTGCCCGCCCCTTATATCATTTGGCCTCCAATCGGGTGAATACCTAAACTGCCGCCCCTGATAACATTGGCCTTCCAATCGGGTGAATAACTAAACTGCCCCACCCTTTTAACATTTGGCCTCCAATCGGGTGAATACCTAAACTGCCCGCCCCTATATCATTTGGCCTCCAATCGGGTGAATACCTAAACTGCCCCCCTATATCATTTGGCCTCCAATCGGTGAATACCTAAACTGCCCGCCCTTATATCATTGGCCTCCAATCGGGTGAATACCTAAACTGCCTGCCCTATATAATTGGCTCCAATCGGGGTGAATACCTAACATGCCTGCCCCCTTATATCATTTGCCTCCATCGTGAGTGAATACCTAAACTGCCCGCCCCTTATAACATTTGGCCTTCAATCGGGTGAATACCTAAACTGCCCACCCCTTTTAACATTTGGCTCCAATCGGGTGAATACCTAAACTGCCCGCCCCTTATATCATTTGGCCTCCAATCGGGTGAATACCTAAACTGCCCCCAATATATTGGCCTCCAATCGGGTGAATACCTAAACTGCCCGCCCCTATATATTTGGCCTCCAATCGGGTGAATACCAAACTGCCTGCCCCTTATTAATTTGGCTCCAATCGGGTGAATACCTAAACTGCTGCCCCTTAATTCATTGGCCTCCAATCGCGTGAATACCTAAACTGCCGCCCCTTTAACATTTGGCCTCCAATCGGGTGAATACCTAAACTGCCCACCCCTTATATCATTTGGCCTCCAATCGGGTGAATACCTAAACTGCCCGCCCCTTATATCATTTGGCCTCCAATCGGGTGAATACCTAAACTGCCTGCCCCTTATATAATTTGGCCTCCAATCGGGTGAATACCTAAACTGCCTGCCCCTTATATCATTTGGCCTCCAATCGCGTGAATACCTAAACTGCCTGCCCCTTATATCATTTGGCCTCCAATCGGGTGAATACCTAAACTGCCACCCCTTTAACATTTGCCTCCAATCGGGTGAATACCTAAACTGCGCCGCCCCTTATATCATTTGGCCTCCAATCGGGTGAATACCTAACTAACGCCCTACTGCTGCCCCTTATATCATTTGGCCTCCAATCGGGTGATACCTAAACTGCCTGCCCCTATATCAATTTGGCCTCCAATCGGGTGAATACCTAAACTGCCTGCCCCTTATATCATTTGGCCTCCAATTGGGTGAATACCTAAACTGCCCGCCCTTTATATCATTTGTAACTTTTACCTAAAGTTGTGCTTGGTGTTCTTGTCCAGCACTGCCTCTTACCTGGAACCACGCTAATGGGAAGACAATGGTTCCTGCAGAGCAATTTAGGTCCTCACCCAGGGTACAATTAATGGCAGTGGGGGATGGTTTAAGGGTGGGAATAATTTTTCTGGAATTATCATTTTTTTAAATTACCCATTATTGTAAATGATTCTTCCCAATCTACACTGTACCTTATTTTTGCTGATCCTACCATTTCTTTTGATCCAATCTGAAACTTACATATCTTAGCTGCCATTTAACTGCTCTATGATCTTAAACCTTTCTACTATGTGTCATTCCACTGTAACAATCTGTCAGGATGACATTTAGGGCAAGAGGATTTGTTCTATGTAAATTTCATTGGGGAAACTGTTCCCCTCCTGGTGCTAGCTGATAGCAATTACTAAGCATGCTCAGCTTAACAGAAAGTCAGGTCAGACAAAAAGAGGAGTGGGTTAAGAGGGAAAGTAGAAACTGAGCCTGAACAGAACAAATACAAGGTACACATGTGCAATATTGTGTGCGACCTGTGAATAAGCAGACAAAAAATGTCCATACCGTACTATAATCATATGTGCATGGCTATTCGGTCGGGCTGAGTTGGAGGACAGACCTGGTACAGGTGGTCACCAGACGTGACTGAAGAATGAACGTCCTATAAATGTCCGTATCATACGATAAACTTATGTGTGTGGCTGTTCTGTCAGAAGTCTTAGGGGTCCAAACACGCATATCCACAAACAGCCACACACATACGATTATCGCCTTGTATGGTCATTGCCGGACACTTGTTCAACAGTACATACATGTAATTACCTGATTATAGATTAAAAGGAGTCACATTTTCAGTGTTTTCAGCCAATCAGAAAGCAGCGTCAGAAGTGAGATCCGTTCCCAATAACATATATCATTGGATTCGTCCAATCATTTTTCTACCTGCTCACATAAGCCTAGTCCAATAGCCCATTGTTTTTATGTTTAAATACATTTAGCAGAAATCCTATTCTGGTCAATGTGCATTTTCTTTATGCCCTTTTTTGTCTGTTTATTAAAACATACCATTGTAAACCCATTCCAGCATGTTCTTCTATAGCAACTATAACATACAATGCTGAGAAGACCCATAGATATAGACCTGTCCATAAGATCTGTTATTCCTCCAGAGCCAATTGCATAAAAGTCAACATGAATGAATATTGAGGAGTTTCACAAAATCATCCCTTCCATGTTCCCTTTTTAAAGCTCTTTCACCGAATAAATAATACATTGTTCTATAAATAGCACGGCTGATACAGAATAGGGGATGGATACAGACTGTAACCTTGTGCTCTGCTTTGGGAGGCATTTTGGAAAAGCTTTGTGCAAAAACCGAGTCATTTATCGCTAGAATGTAAATGAATGAAGGTGATTGGATATTATTATAGCCCTGGTATTGTTTGTACAATGTCTACGTTAGTGTGGTTCTGATCTGCCTTTTATATTGTGATTAAGTCAAATTGTAAAATAAGGTTTTCTTGTGTTTCCATGTTTTAACATAAACTTTAAGGTCATGTCTAAAGCAATTCATTCACATCTATTGGCCAGCCACACACAAGGCGCATTCTTACCCAATGCGGTTTTTTATGCGTTGCAGTCGGACCTCAGCCAAATCGACATTTTAAACAAAATTCACTAGAATGTAGTTGCAAAGCAATCATGCCAATTATGCTTATTATTAAACACAGGCCAATGGGCCAAACAGGCCAATTAACTATAAAGGCGCCATATCGCTATATATTACGAACACGGTTGTTTATTTATGATCAAGATCGTAATTGTATGATCATCTATACAATACCATTGCGATACGTTGGCCTCTGAGATGTTTCATTTCTCAGAGGAGCCCTTAAAACTTGTGGATATCCAGACTGGTGCCTTTGTCAAAAGAAGTAGAAGGAAAGAAAAGAACACGAATACCAACAGTGAAGGGGAAAAGCAAGACAGGAGGAAGAACATGGTCATCCCATATGTAGCAGGGGTCTCCGAGAAATTAAGAAGAATTTTCAAAAAACATTGTATCCCTGTCTGCTTTATACCGAGCAACACACTGAGGCAGCAATTGGTACATCCAAAAGACCCAATACCAAAACACAAGAAAAGCGACATCATATATGCAGTGCAGTGCAGTGAAGAATGCTCTGATTTGTATGTGGGGGAGACCAAACAGCAACTGCATCAACGTACGGCCCAGCACAGAAGAGCCAATTCCTCGGGTCGGGACTCAGCCGTGTACCTGCATCTTAAGGATAAAGGACATACCTTTGAAGATTGTAATGTTAACATATTGGCAAAGGAACCTGACTGGTTCAAGAGAGGTGTCAAGGAGGCCATTTATGTAAAAATAAAGAAACCAAGCCTAAATAGAGGTGGGGGGGTTCGACACCAACTGTCTGCCATGTACAATGCTGTTTTGACACCTTACCCTGGGCATTCCTATAACACCTCTTAGCCACTATCTAATCACACCCTTAACACCTGGCTGTGATATGCTAATTGGGACTTTCCAGGATACATAATTGCCACAGATTCTTGTACAAGTCATTCTGAATTGAGAAAGCCAGTCGGATGACTAGCGAAAAGTCCAGTTGATCTAGTTGAATACAACAGATATACCGTGACCTGGATGAATGAATATTACAGATATACCATGACCTGGATGAATGAATATTACAGATATACCATGACCTGGATGGATGACAGTACAGATATACCGACCTGGATGAATGAATATTAAGATATACTGACCTGGATGAAGAATATTACAGATATACACTGAACATGGATGAATGAATATTACAGATATACCATGACCTGGATGAATGAATATTACAGATATACCATGACCTGGATGAATGAATATACAGAATATCCATGACCTGGATGAAGAATATACAGATATACCATGACCTGGATGAATGAATTTACAGATATACCATGACCTGGATGGATGAATATTACAGATATACCATGACCTGGATGGATGAACATTACAGATATACCGTGACCTGGATGAATGAATATTATAGATATACTGTGACCTGGATGAATGAATATTACAGATATACCGTGACCTGGATGAATGAATATTACAGATATACCATGACCTGGATGAATGAATATTACAGATATACCATGACCTGGATGAATGAATATTACAGATATACCGTGACCTGGATGAATGAATATTACAGATATACCGTGACCTGGATGGATGAATATTACAGATATACCATGACATGGATGGATGAATACTACAGATATACCATGACCTGGATGAATGAGAACCTTCACAAGCATATTTCATTCCAAAGCCTTAATTCTATTTCCGTAATGAAAGAGAAAAGATGTAAGTACTCATGGAATAATCATGGTAATGAAGCGTGTTCAATGAATGGCCCCACAAATGGGTGCCCTGTACTGTTTACCAAACACGGCGCTCTTGACTTGGCTACTGGCATAATTAGATAAGATAATTAATATGGAGAATGTGCGATTTATTCTTTACAAAACAGAAAAGGGAAATCGAAGTGTTACATTCGCCCACATGCTTTTAATCTGATTGCAGCTTAGAGAAAACATCACACTCATTTTCCTGTCCCATAACGAGTCACATTGACATTACGGAACATGACATAACATGCCGTGTAGGACTTTAAACTAGCTTGTCCATTGGATTTATCCAGCTCTGGGGGAAAAAATAAAAGAAATTTATCGAGCGACAACATTAAGTTACATTTATATCTGTAACTTTGTCATAAAAAAAAACGGCTACAATTTCCCTGCCATCTTTTAATGCGTTTATTACGGATTATTTTGGAGCGTTTAATGCATTTTTAAGTGGTGCTCTTTTATTTTTTTCGAGGAACATTAATAAAGTTTGAAATGTGAAATGTTTTAATGATTTCTACAACCTGGTACAACATTTGAGCTTAACTTGCCTGGTGTACTCCTTTATTTAGTGCATTGGTGCCCAACCCCAAAAATAGGGTGGGTGGGTGGACTCAGGACAGGTCAGGATGGAGTCACATATGTGGCCTGGTCACTGTCTGTAGTCCCACTAGTGTGGCCTGCAACTTGACGTAGGTTGGGCCCCTGATTAAGTGCATATTTTGTTTTCTGTGGAATAAAGAATAGTTAACAACATGTAATGCTGCATTCAGAGCCACCTATCTCATGAGGCAGAGAGAGCCTTTTGGCTCAGTCAGCACTCCTGGAACACAGAGAGAGGAGGCTGTCAGGCTGCAGTGCCACAATAGTCCCAACTCCTGTAAATCTGTATGCAGCTGGAAAAGACAGTGGCTTAGCTACAGACTTATGGGCCCTGATGCAAAATTTGGGCATGGGCCCCCCAACACCGCCACAGACCCAAATCGGCCAAATAATCATTTCCATAAAAAAGATCCAAATTTATCATTACATTTTTTTTAAAAGCAGACAAACATTCATTAGCCAAACTATTCAGATTCCAAAAGTATTTCTAAACTTATATCCACAAACCTAAAATAACTAACACGCTGACGCAAGTAAAATGCTTGGCACAGAGAGTGGTAAAATGCTTTGTATATAACCACTGGTAAAATAGTTGGCACAAAGACTGGTTAAATGCTTGGCATGCAGACACTGATAAACTGGCTGGGAAAACTGACACTGCACACAGCCAGAAACTGGTTAAATGCTTGGCACACAGACAATGGTAAAATGCTTGGCACACAGACCACTGGTAAAACAGACTGGTAGTTTTGGAACCTTAGCATAAAATGGGGCCCCCTTCTTGGCCAAGGGCCCTGGTGCGGTCGCATCCCCTGCACCCCTGGTAGCTACGCCCCAGGGAAAAGACACTATTCCAATTCTCTTCATATTAATGTACTACATATGGTTTCTTAACCATGGCAGCTAGCGCTGGGTACAAGGTGGAAATTCACCAATGAAGAAATATCTATTGTGCCCAAAATAATTACTGGTTAAGGTTTAAGTCTGTAGTCTAGGCAGTGGTGGAACAACCTCTAATCACGCTAAAGAGATCAGGTCTGTGTCCCATCCATCCCACTAAATAATAGACCCTGAATCCTGCTTGGTGCTGGGTTAATGTATTATCTTAACCAAAAGATTTGTTTTGATTTAATTCCCCTTTAAACACTTTTACAAGGTGTAAAGTACCCCCCATATTATATTAGCCAGGAGCAGCAATCTGATCGCCTTTCATTAAAACAGACACATGAATCTTCTCATCACTGATCGCCATGTAAAAAGCAACAAAAGAGTTGAATTTGCCTTGTAGGAAATGTGGTGAGCGCAGCCATACGGCGCGATTATACGGAGTCGCCATTACAATGTTATACGGTATTTACTAAGATGAATCGTTACGTGGCCTTAATTACGGCAGATTGAAGATGCACTTAGCACAGAAATTAAAAGATCTTTCTGGAAAAGCAATAAACTGAACAGAGGAGCTAGAAATAGCACAATATGGAACTTGGGCCGTGCAGGGTTCCGATCACACCTGTGCAGGGTTTGGTTTGAATTAACATCAAGTGTTGATATAAATCCTAAATAAATAAATATTGAAACACAATATCCCATTGGTTCGCATTATTAGAATAGAAAATTGTATCCTTGCTAAATATTCCATTGCCTGTTACGTCTGGAAGAAATGAAAGATCATATTTGATCACGTACACCCTGAAAACAAAAAAATGGTTGCTTGTCATTTATTTTCCCCTAACCCCATCAGATATTTTAAGTAGTTTATTATACCAGATATTTAATGCCAAGCATTGTCTATGTTCTCTTTCTTCCTCGCAGAGGTAGCCGTGTCCTTCCCCTGCCCAATGAGGAATGTGAGCATGTGCAGTGGAGGCAACAGTAAAAAGAGCAGTCAATCATTGGCTATGATGTCACAGCAGTCACATACTTGATTGACAGCATGGGGGCCGTCAGAGGGGTGGGGAGGAGCCAGCTTACTCTGCCAAGATGAGGGCAATTATTATCCTTAAATATCTGGTTAGTAATGCAGGTAATAAAGTGCAGAATATATATGTTGGGGTTGGGGGCAGGTAACTGACAAACCACCTCACCTTTCACTTGATGTATCCAGCTTGAGGACCTTAACTGCTAAATCTCCACCACGTTTACTTAAAATTGTGCTACCTGGTCCACCCCCACCCCTCTGTCAGTCTGGGAGCTGGCCAATGAGATTGTGTCTTCTCATATGCTGAGACATGGACACATGCATGGGGTGGGACAGCTAGAACACCACTCTTTAAATAAGTAAATAACCATTTTACTAGTATATGGAATAACATAGAAAGGTGGTAAATGTATATCGATTTAGGCATAGGCCACACTAGGGCGTTTTAACGTGTGATCCGATCGCAGGTTAAAACACGTACGCTTGTGTTGGCCAGTCTGTCTGGCCTCACTGGTTATGCTGCGATACGCTTTTTGGAGCACACGCGATCACCTTTCCCCCCCCTAACCGCACGCACTCGGATACTGCATTGCGGATGGTAACGCATGGGAAAATTACCATTAAAGGTGGTACCACAAAACAGCGATACTGTGCCTTTAGAAATATGCAGGGTTATTCAATAACAGTTCTTAGCATTTAAATTGGTGCTAATTTTGCCCCAACCAATCAGATGCTAGCTATCAAATGTTAAATAAGATCTGATTGGTTGGGGCAAAATTAGCACCAATTTAAATAAGAACTTACATTGAATAACCCTGATGGTGTTACCTTTTTACTGGTCTATTATCATTATAAAACATTACATTAGATCTGACTGGTTGCTGTAGAGCACGGTAAAGCGCCTTTTATTGAATAAGCCCCATTCTTTCCCGTTGGTGTGTCGGTGGCTACAGAAAATATTTGCTCTAAACTTTAAGCAAAATGAATTGATAACAAACTGCACATTGTTAAGATACAATATTAAACCGATTGGACATTTCCAACACCATTCGCCTGGCTTCAAAATAAATGAGCTTCACGGGTTTGAACAGCTTAATGATATGTTCCAGTTCACAAGGAGAAACGACGAGTTAGAAGGAGAGAAGCCATGATGATTCCATCACATTTTCCACAACTGTTGACCTATTTCTCAACCTTTTTTGCAATTTCATAACAGTGAAGTATCCATGGCCACGGTCAGTTAAATCCCATCAGGATTCAATCTGCTAATACAAAAGTATAACGGATTCGCTTGCAGCTTAACAGAAACATTTTAATAACTACGGCGAGGGATTACGATAACACAAGTGGCTGAGCGACTCTGTAATTTAGAAAATCTTTTACAAGATCAACGTGAAAATGCCTAAAGCCCCTTCAAGCAGCCGGGCATATAAAGGTTGTTGGGGTAAAGCAGAAGAAGATCAGTCCATGATAAATGGTAATTAGCAGGGGGACAGTGTCCGACAGAGAGAAGACAAAACAACATCTGATTGGCTCTAAGGAAAACCATGAAATGCTGCAGTAAATCACTAAATAAAATAATGAAGTGGCAAAATTCCTTCCACGTACCATGGGGGGGATGTAATAAGGAATGTCCTGCACCCTCCAGCCTTCCTCTTCCCTAGACACAGAAGGTAACTACATCCTGGGAATAGGGAAGGTAAGGTTCGCTGGTTAACTGCCTGATTGGTTTTTAGGTTGAGGGTCCTATGGAAAAACATGCGGTGCACTATAGGTCATTGTAGAAGTGCGGACATACTTCGTACATTTAGGGCCACGTGGCAGTACAATGGCAAGTAGTAGTAGACTACCGCTATAGTATTTTATATGGTCTCAGACATCCCACCTTGCCAAATGTGGCTCCCGGGCAGTAAAGGGGCGTGTCGGAGGCATGGTGGAGGTAGAGTTAGAGGAGTTACGGGGGCATGGTGGCCTGGTAAGGGGCGTTCCGAGGGCAAAGATTGCTGGTCCTCGTGGGAGACTACAGCGACTGCCAGGAGTGGTGGGATACCTGTGGTCGATGATCATAATTTTATGATCATGATCGTAAATGTAAAATTGTGGTTAAAAAATTGCTGATTGCTGGGTACACACCATCCAGTATTGATAGCCAGTATGTGATAAAATTCCCATGGCTACCAGTATGTAATGAAATACCCATGGCTACCAGTATGTAATGAAATGCCAATGGCTACCAGTATGTAATGAAATGCCCATGGCTACCAGTATGTAATGAAATTCCCATGGCTACCAGTATGTAATGAAATACCCATGGCTACCAGTATGTAATGAAATTCCTATGGCTACCAGTATGTAATGAAATACCCATGGCTACCAGCATGTAATGAAATGCCCATGGCTACCATTTTGTAATGAAATACCCATGGCTACCAGTATGTAATAAAATATCCATGGCTACCAGTATGTAATGAAATGCCCATGGCTACCAGTATTTAATGAAATACCCATGGCTACCAGTATGTAATGAAATGCCCATGGCTACCAGTATGTAATGAAATGCCCATGGCTACCAGTATGTAATGAAATTCCCATGGCTACCAGTATGTAATGAAATGCCCATGGCTACCAGTATGTAATGAAATTCCCATGGCTACTAGTATGTAATGAAATGCCCATGGCTACCAGTATGTAATGAAATACCCATGGCTACTATTTTGTAATGAAATACCCGTGGTTTTATAAATATGGCCCTTAATTCCATTTGCGTGACTATGTATTAGAACCAATATTAAGCCTGCCAATATGTGTTTGAACTTGGAAGATATATTCTTGCTGGTTAATGATGGCAGCATTACAATAAGGGCCCAGCATACAATAGTAATGCTCGATCACCAGAATTGCCCCATTTTCCAAGATTGGAATGTGATAATAATTATAATTTGAGTGCTAAATGTCCTAACGCTTTATTAGTGTCGCACAGTAGAGAAGGAAGGTGACGAGACTGCTAAACACTTAGTGCATTGATGACCTAATGTCACATGAAGAACTTCATCCAAAGCAATAACCACTAATTACAAGGACCGGGGAAGTATCAGTTCCATGCCGGTTGGCATTTCAGACCCAGTTGGCCGTTTATAATTTACACGACCCAAGAAATACTTTACACAATTAATATATCACATGGCTTGTAACTTACTCTATTAATGTCATTCTGAATCACTCATTAATATCGAATTAAATTCAAGGTTTATATTTTATAGTAGAACCTCCCTATTGTGTTAACACGGAAGACCAGGGCCATCTAATCCTGAGTTTACCACTCACACAAGCTGTGTGGGAGGAATAAATGGCAGAAAGGCCTTGATAACCGTTGATAAGCCTTGATAAGAGGGCTAGGCCACTCTGCCGTGTTTTAATGCTCAATCCGATCGCGTGCTAAAAAGCGCACACAAGCTTTGCCAATTATTGTGGCCACACCAGGTGCGCTGCCATGCGTTGCGATACACAGTTTTTCCGCAAAACATTGCGCAATCACAGCACACAACAATGTATGCTTTAGGACACGCTGCAGTTTAGAACTTGCTGCATTGTAAAAAAAAAACCTTCTTCAGGCCTTTTTATACTTGTAAATCACATGGATTTTTGCAGTTTACATCTCTATTAATTCCACCAATCATACAATAGAATGGTCACATGGCTTGACCAACCAGTAGCCAATCAGATCAATAGATTCAGAGCATAATTCTGAAATTAGCAGATCAGTCACTAACCACATGAAGAAACCAATAACATCTTTATTTTTCATGGATTATCTCACTGCTAGGGCTCCTGGTTGTGGTCTATACCTCTTCTCCCTGCAGTAAAGGACATATACTGTTTACCCAGAACGCAATGTATTTTTTGAAGGACATCAGCTGAGGTTTATTGGGAAACCCAGGGAACAGATTCAGCCGTAACCTCTAGTATAAAAAAATGAAATCTTCCCCGTCTGGCGTTTAACTTTAATTATTGTCAACAGTTCTTGATCTCGCATCTATTTATTATTACCATGGGATCTTTCTGTTTATTGTTCTCAATACTAAATACTCCGTTTACATCTCACACACAACGCGAAATTCACCGTTTCTGTCGCATATGAATATGAAGTCAGAAATATGGGAGGTTTGTTTCTAAATCTCCGAACGAGAGGGAGACAGAGAAGGAGAGGTGCCTTGCTGGCATCACACCGCTACATGCCATTAACAACCAGCAAGGTCAGCAAAAATTATGCTGTGTTCACAGATTTGCCATTTACTGCGCTGTACAGGATTTGTGCCACTTTAACGTTACAAGAATAGAACAGGCCAGAGAACACAGAATGGAATTATGTCAAGAAACTGGAATATTGAATGGAGAGCTGTCCTTTCATCAGCCCCGCTTAGTTCACTCAAGGTCAATGTCCTCAATACGTTCTAAAGCTACCAACATGGCAGCTTCCACCTCTATATTTTATTTTCTATCTCAGGGGGGTCTGCTTTTCTCTATTTCCCAATAAGGTCAAATAGGGGTCTTATTTCTACATTTACTATATTTTAAATGCATTATTGCAAAACTATAATTCTTCTCAACCACCACTGCTCTATAACAATATCCAATCTGAAATATTTCAGCTGTCAATCAATCGCCATATTGTCATCATAAACTTTATTGTAAATGTAATAGTGACAGTTGGTATGTGTGAATTGTGTGGTGGGAAATTCCCACACCCAATGCAGCCTCAAAGTGATTACCGAGCATGCTTGACATATCAGAAAGTCATGTCGGATTGAAGGAGGAGTCAGTAAGGAGAGGAAGAGGGATAAATAGACTGAGCACATCAAGTACTGGATAGAAAACTGCAACAGACACGCCTCAAAAGAAAGGGCTACTTGCATGTAATCATTTATAGATTAAGATAAGCACAAGTATTTTTTTTAGTATATTTGTGGTTTTATATATATATATATGTGGCCTTCATAAGCTACATTTCTAAGAACCCAAGTGGAAGAGGAAATAGGATGAGAGTCTAGACCAGACACAGTGAATTCAGGAAATAGAGACTGACATAGCAGCCTTTCTTCCCGCTTAAAGGGCAAGTCCAGCCCCAAAATGAAAACTTACATACAGGTAAATCACCCCCCAAAACCCTAAAGGGTAATAGTTTGAAATGTGAAATATATAAGTCTAACCTGAAATCCTGCACAATGTCCTGTTTCCCAGGTTCTGCTTCCTGGTTCTTCCAGTTAGTAACTGTCAGTTATGGATTTGACAGTTGACATCACAGCCAATGACTGAATGTTAATCCCCTGTCTGCCTTTTCTGAGCATGCCCAGGCTCAGTAAAGGTTTCTAAATGGCTCAGTTTTCATGAGGCATCCAGAAGCCTAGCAGGCATACAGTAATGAATTCATAGGACAAAGTAGGATATATCAACATATTTTAAAGAGGCCATTCTTTCTAAGATGTTCTCATAAGGTTGGAGTTGCCCTTTAATATAACATCTTCCTCCCTGCATATACCAGCAGGTGAATTGGGGTTTGACTTTTCTGTCTGGGCATCATTGGTCTTAACGAGTGAATCAAAGGCAACTAAATGCTAAGTCTAAATGCTTGTGATAACTCTAATTCACCCAGGTCATGGTGTATCTGTAATATTAATTCACCCAGGTCATGGTATATCTGTAATATTCATCCATCCAGGTCATGGTATATCTGTAATATTCATTTATCCAGGTCATGGTATATCTGTAATATTCATCCATCCAGGTCACGGTATATCTGTAATATTCATTCATCCAGGTCATGGTATATCTGTAATATTCATTCACCCAGGTGATGTTATATCTGTAATATTAATTTGCCCAGGTCACGGTATATCTGTAATATTAATTCGCCCAGGTCACGGTATATCTGTAATATTCATTCATCCAGGTCATGGTATATCTGTAATATTAATTCACCCAGGTCACGGTATATCTGTAATATTAATTCGCCCAGGTCACGGTATATCTGTAATATTCATCCATCCAGGTCATGGTATATCTGTAATATTCATCCATCCAGGTCACGGTATATCTGTAATATTCATTCATCCAGGTCACGGTATATCTGTAATATACATTCATCCAGGTCATGGTATATCTGTAATATTCATCCATCCAGGTCATGGTATATCTGTAATATTCATGTATCCAGGTCATGGTATATCTGTAATATTCATCCATCCAGGTCATGGTATATCTGTAATATTCATTCATCCAGGTCATGGTATATCTGTAATATTCATCCATCCAGGTCACGGTATATCTGTAATATTCATCCATCCAGGTCATGGTATATCTGTAATATGCATCCATCCAGGTCATGGTATATCTGTAATATTCATCCATCCAGGTCACGGTATATCTGTAATATGCATCCATCCAGGTCATGGTATATCTGTAATATTCATCCATCCAGGTCACGGTATATCTGTAATATTCATTTATCCAGGTCATGGTATATCTGTAATATTCATCCATCCATGTCATGGTATATCTATAATATTCATCCATCCAGGTCACGGTATATCTGTAATATTTATCCATCCAGGTCATGGTATATCTGTAATATTCATCCATCCAGGTCATGGTATATCTGTAATATTCATTCATCCAGGTCATGGTATATCTGTTGTTTTCTGTTAGATCAACTGGAGTTGAAGTTTAGTCCTTGAAGACGTTTCGCCAATCTTCCAACTGGATCTCTCAATTCAGAATGATACCAATTGGAACTGCCAGTACACATGGAATTGTAATTGAATGTGTTTGGGCAACTTAAGGCAATGTACACCAGGGCAGATGTTTTGGTCCAGCCGACCGGTCAGCCAGGCCAAAATGAACAGCCAGGCCATTGTGAACATAACTCCTTCCAATCTTTTGATATTGTGGTCCGTAGACCACCGCACGATTGGTAGCGATTTCCAATTATTTTCAATAACTTTTGTCCGATTTGGACGGAAAAACAATCGGTTGTCACAGTCACAAAATACAGTCGATAGTTCGGGCCAATAAATATCTGTGTCCACGGCCTTAAAGCGCAGACAAAATGTTGCTCCTCTAATAAAACAAGCCTGAGTGCCTCTTTAACAGCATTTCTATATCTATATAAATAGTGCATTGTGCTAGATATGTTCACTAGAGCTACTCAACAGACACAAACTACATCATACAAACCAGATCCACAGACCTTGCACTGAAGGACGACTTCACTCATTCCCAAGGCTTAAAGGCTTTTTACACTTTTCCCATTCAAACTAGAGATTTGTTTTTAACCAGCCTAATGATGCTTAAAATAAACACAATGGATTCTCCTACTACAGGCGGAATTTCAAATAGATGTTCTTAATACTGTTAATGTTCAGAGATTCACTACATTGATCAGACAAACGAAAGTATTAACATAGGGTGGAACCTGGTGTAATGCGAATGTTCCATCTCTCGGTTCCCCATGTGGGTCTATTTAAAGGGGATCTATAGAGTAACAACACATCCTAAGAAATCAAACTTGCCTAATCGATGCCTGTTCCATTTCATTAAACTAATGTCTGTTAATGTATCTGTAGCCACTAAAGCTACCAGATTAGGGATAGGAGCAATAGACTTGCAATTCATCAAAAACTCACGCGTTTTGGTTTGTTATCCACCCTTAGTTCTCTTCTCTGTCTATAATCCAAAAGAGATATTATTATTAGACTAGGTTCACGTGGATAAAGACAAGACAAATCACCTTACAAATAGGTAATCAGGGGTAGTCCTTTATGTTAAAAATCCCATGATTCCAATAGTGTATGCTAAAATACAAGAGGAATTTCTGTCAGGCAATGAATATAAGAATATTAATGCTATGGGGATAATCAATTATAAAAATAATAATAATAATAAAAAAAAAAAATACTTAAAGGGCATGTCTACCCTTAAAACAATTTGTTCAATTGTCAGTTACCTGCTTCCAACTGATTTATTTTGCACATTATTACCTGCATTACTAACCAGATATTTAAGGATAATTATTGTAAGCTGGCTCCTCCCTCCATGCAGTCAATCAAGGCTGTGACTTCTAACATCACAACCAATAATTGATTGCTGTTTTACCTGCTGCCTCCACTGCACATGCTCAAGCTTATAAAAAGCTCACTGAGCAGGGGGAGGAGGCAGATACCTTTGCCAGAAAGGAATAGAACTTCTCATTAAATATCTGGTTACAAATCCATGTAATAAACTGAGGGGAAAAATGAGTTGGGGTTGCAGGCAAATAACTGACAAGTCATCAGTTTTTTGTTTCAATGGTGGGCATTTTCTCCCTTTAAAGGAGAATGGAAGTCTAATAATAAATAATGCTGTAATAAGAATCCTGAGCTGCTAATTTTTTAACATTAGAAACACCATTGGTTGCCTAGAAATTGATGGGTGCCCCTCCCCTTTTTCTTCCCATGCTCCTGTTTCAGGAAGCAGCTCCCTCTGAGCCTTTATTTGACAACAGCCCCATAGAAACAAAGGACCATGGGATACAGAGGGGAGCATCAATGGAATCCAGGTATCAGGGCTGTGCCGCAACCACATCCAGGTATCAGGGCTGTGCCGCAACCCCATCCAGGTATCAGGGCTGTGCCGCTACCCCATCCAGATACCAGGGCTGTGCCGCTACCCTTTCCAGATACCAGGGCTGTGCCGCTACCCCATCCAGGTATCAGGGCTGTGCTGCTACCCCATCCAGGTATCAGGGCTGTGCCGCTACCCCATCCAGATATCAGGGCTGTGCCACTACCCCATCCAGATACCAGGGCTGTGCCACTACCCCATCCAGATACCAGGGCTGTGCTACTACCCCATACAGATATCAGGGCTGTGCCACTACCCCACCCAGGTATCAGGGCTGTGCCACTACCCCATACAGATATCAGGGCTGTGCCACTACCCCATCCAGATATCAGGGCCACTGATTACTGTACAGGAATGATGTGTACAGTGCAGTCATGGAATGTGCTCGATTCTGTATTTGGATAAAGTTAAGTTGTAAAGACAATGAATAAAAAACAATGAGAAATAACTAAAAATAAAGCCACATTTCAAAATTTCTCTTATTACTGAACATTGAAGGAGAAGGCTTTCTGTAAGCTTCAATGAGTTAATTCTCCTTAAAAGAATTAAACTGCTCTTAGAACTGCTAAAAAGCCTTTGTGTTTCTGTAAAACATGACGGGATTGGTGGTGGGTCTCAGCCTGGAATTTCCAATATCGTAGACCTAATTCATGGTGTCAAGGGCACAGTACACACACTGATTTCTATACTTTAGACCATCACGCACTCTCTTTGCCATGTTCTTACCTCCAGAGAGACAAATGTCCTCCTGCCTTCTTCCGTCCCTCATTTAGTCTCCCCCATTATCTCCTACTTTTCCCCCAGGCAGCTGGAAGATAACCAGATCAGTGAACTGTAGCAATTTATGTTAATGTAGCTGAACAAACAAACCTGCATTCCTTTAATGAAGTATTGATTAGCCAGGACCAAAACAGGTCCATGGATGGAAAATGGCTTCTTCGATGAGGACAAAGAGAACTTGGAGGTTAAGACAATCCTATGATTCCGACAAGTGTAATTAATCCATTTTATAATGTTCTTTCCAATTAGAATTCAGCTTATGGGACTCCACAGTCATTTTGCATTGATTTAGGCTGAGGCCACACTACGATGGACTTCAAGACGTGGGAAAAGGATGCTCGTTTCACATGCATAACCATCCATGCACAATTGGATTGCACACAAAAAAATGTGATTGCATGCCCTCTGAAAAAAGATAGCAATGCAACGCATTCAATGTGGCCACCCACATTGAAATGCAATATGCTGCACAAACAGAACGTAAAACGTGATAAGCACGGAAAATACGCATGTGTGGCCTAGCCACAATCTCTAGCAGATATTAAAAAACTGTGGTCTCCATACAAGTGCCCTTTATTTGAAAAAAAAAAAACTCTTTATACCTTGTCACAAGCTTCTCTGGTTCTTAAATTATGGGCTTGTAAAGTTACACTCAGTTAGGATAAACCAGGAAGTGTGTGACATGATGTGCTCAGAAAGAATCCCCCCACTCCCTCAAAAGAGATATTTTTCTGAAGCTAAAGACAGTTACAGCAGTAGGACACAACTGGGCATGCTCGTGCTAAAGGCATGGGGTTGCAGCAATAGTGCTGGTGAGGTCACAGCTCACACAGCTAGCTGGAAACACCACCCTTTAAACTGTTATATGTTCGCATAGATTGAAGCTAGGAGCACGATCCTGGAATCGTTCAAGGTAGGAATTCGCTCTATTTAATAAAATTGAAAAGGTTAGACGTTAGGACCTTCCAGACTGGGGTTACCTTGACGTGGTTGGAAGGCTTTTCATTCATGTGATCACAGTAATGTATACTAAAACCCCTTTGTTTATAATGTATGCCAGTGTGCAGATAATAGGATATTGTATGGGGCCCAGGAATGTGCATTGATTATCTTTTCTATGTTTCTATTTAATAAAGTGCACTTGTATGGAGACCACAAAGACCGTGGGATGCTGGGATATTTATTTGAAAAATGCTGAATGGACATTCTTGATTTACCTTATATACTCGAGTATAAGTCGAGGTTTTTAGGCTTTAAAAAAAAGCCTAAAAATCCTACCTCGGCTTATACTCGAGTCACTAACCTGAACTCCAGCAGCCGCACGCTTCCTCCTTCTTCCACTGGGCTGTGGCTGACGTCACTACTCGGCGCCGAGTAGTGAAGTCAGCCACAGCCCAGTGGAATGCGGAAGACAGAGGAAGCGTGCGGCTGCCGGAGTTCAGGTTAGGGAGGAAGCGTGCTGCTGCCGGAGTTCAGGTTAGTGAGGAAGCGTGCTGCTGCCGGAGTTCAGGTTAGAGAATTTAGGATTGGTAATCTGTCTGGCTTGGATCGTTTTGGGGACATTTTGATTCCAAATATTAAGTAAAGTAAATGCTAAGTCCTCTACTCCACTGGGGGTGGGGGGGAGGTAGGTGCACTATTTGCCACTGAAAATGTTTGGAAACTACAACTCCCACAAACTAAAGCATGCTGGGAGTTGTAGTTTCCAAACATCTGGAGTGGCAAGGAATTGGGGGTCATGGGGGGGGGATTCCTATTCATTTAAAGGGCAACTAATGCATTAAAACAATACATACAGTAATCAGGAGAATGGTATGTATTTTTGAAAAGATTGCCTTCTGATTCTGTATTGTTTTGAGGCTTTAGTTGCCCTTTAAATAGACAGCAGATTTCCCATACAGTAATAGTCATACTGGATTTGGCTATTACTGTATGGGACTACTGTATGGGAATTCTGCTATCCAAAGGGCAACTAAAGCCTTAAAACAATACAGAATCAGGAGGCAGTAGTGGTCATTTTTTCTACCCTCGACTTATACTCTAGTTAATCATGTTTTACTGTTTTTTTGGGTAAAAATATGTACCTCGACTTATACTCGGGTCGACTTATATTCGAGTATATACGGTACATACAGTAGCTTTTTAGTAAAATCAGGCCCTTATATCTTGGGGCAATTCATACAATAGGCTTATCTTGCACAGGCTTGGATCCAAAACTGCAGCATATTCACTACCTGCTATCTAGCTCTACCAAGCTCTAGCCCGACTATAGGATTAGCAGGTTGTACATAAGGCAATTCTTGTGCATCAATACAATCTATGTTATGGCTCGTTCTGCCTATTATTGCAGCATTCAGGGTAACAGTGGGATTGTCACTGCATAAAAGATGGACCGGGAATTTTTTTAGCTATTTTAATGAATGAACTGATTAGAGATAAAAATGGAAGGCAATAGAATAGCATAAGTGACAAAATGATTTATGAAGGTCAAGGATCAAACGTTTAAAAACATTTAATCCAATAAATATTTGCTGTATCAGCATGCCCGGTAATTGTATTGAGCTGACAATTCATCATCATCATAGAAAGATTAACAAAATACAGAACAGATGTCTGCGTATGGCGAGTATAAAATATACAAGGTTTAGCAGCAAGAAAATGGTACAAAATCTACTTACCTTTTTGTGTATATGACGGCAATTTTATTCAATAGATAAAATCAGATTTCTAGTTGTTTATGTTAAAGTACAAACCAATTGGGCTGATTCATTGAGGTGTTTTTAATCTGCAACCAATCAGATTTTACCTAATGGCATTACCCCAGTATAAAGCTGACATCTGATTGGATGCTGCAGAGACAAACTTTTGCACCTCTAATTGCATTAGCCAGTGTGTCCAATCTCTTTCCTTTCCTTGATTTTCTCGTTAAAATCATCATTATGAAAAATAAATCCAAACTATCCGATAATAACCTCTACCTTGGGAGCAGTTGGCTTCAACAGATAAACAGAATTTTAATTATCAGGTTTGTTTACAAGTTTAAATCAACATAGACACGCAACAAGTCTTTGTGAAGGAGAACTCTGCTACCGTAAGACAAGTCAGACTTGATTAAATGGATTTTGTGTGAAATAACAAGCCTCCAAGATAATGAGCCTCCTAGTTTGTACTATATAAAAGAAATGCGTTAGCTGGACTCTGTCACCATCCAACTGCTCTACTGCAGTTTAATGATTTAGCTAAGGGAGGTTTACAAGGGCTGGTGTGTGAAGAAGACTTACAGTAGTAATGCGTTGGATACATCAAGTAACAGGAAGGGGACAAAGGTCCATGACCATCATTCACGTGCCTCCAGCTTCAATATCTAGGAGATACTTTGTATCCTTAACATTGCTATAACTATCACAGAAAATGGTTCTGCGGCCCTTGCGATACATGTCCATTGCTGTCCAAGAAGAAAGGTCTCCAGTGTTTGAACTGGTGCAAATTATCATTGTAACATCTGGATTACCTTATACGTATATAACTGTATTAACCCAGTAAAAAGCTATCATCTGATTGGATGCTGCAGTAGAATATATTGTATTGTATTGTTACCCAGTATTTATATTACCTGGATACCCTCATAACCAACATTTAAAATAGATAGAATTGTCTAGGCAGTAAAGTCAACCTTAAAGATTATGTCAATGTGTTAATGACCGGATCAAACTCCATTTTGGTTATACTCTCCTAAAACTAGGATGTATAGCGCCCACTGCTTCAGGTCTGCTATGTGGGAATCAGCTGTCAGTCAAAACCATGATGTCACAGCCAATGGCTGACTGCCGTTACCGAAGCTGCATAAGAGGCTGAACCTGACTTTGAGGGATTAAGCTCTGTAAGTTCCTGTAGGTGCGTCTTAGGAATAGGTGAGTATATGGGAAATGGAGTCCTCTAGGAGGACAGGGTAGTGACAAACTTTTCACACACAGAAAGGCTGCTATTCTTCATGTTCCTGGACTTTGACTAGGTACTGCAGGATAACCATATGAAGCAGAGAAGACAGGTAAGGATTTTTTAACACTACACTGTGGGGGCCAGCAGTGGGTTAAATTTTAATTTTGGGGGTGGACATGCCCTTTTTAGAGGAATAATCATTTCATTATTAAAGAAGAACAAGAGTGAGTTCCGAAAAGTTAAAGGGACCCTATTATTATGCAGTAATTGACTGTTCTCTGGCTCCTCCCACAGTCAGTGTCTCTGACACTCCTTGTGACAAAGGCAAACATGTTAATGAAGGGAAAGCACATTTTCTTCACAAGTATATTCTCCCAAAATACCTAGCTTCATTCCTGCATGGGGTGTACACAGAGGGGTGGAAATTACATTACTGGAGGTCCTAACCATCCTACAGCAGCCAAGCAAATAAGGATCTGATCTGAGCATGCCCAGGATTAATGGTGGAATGGCGGCTTAGTAGCGCAGACTTCTGCCATATTTATTTTTGTGAAGTTAAGGGCAGTCATCTTTGATGCTAGATAGCTGCTTTACCTTATTTCATTAATACTAATTGTCTTATAAACAGTGGCATGCTATGTTATACAGAAATCATTTATAACAATTTCCCTTTGAAAATTCACTTTTAAAATACAAAGTTAAGGTAGAAAAGACATTTTATTACAACCTACAGTATCTTTCAAAGGCATTAGTTACAGTAATATTTAACACAATAATACACATAGCTGAATGTTCAGCTGGAATTACAGAGCAATTTACAGATGCTGTATCTACAATCTGTTCTTTGTTTGAGAAATAACCTCATTTACAAAACTGTTGTTCTTAGCCAAGACCTCAGATCTGAACTGGTTTAACTTGGCCTTTACTTCTTCGTCAGTCATTTCCGTAAGGGGCAAGGCTTTTATTCTGGAAACAAAGTCCTGAATTATCTTTTCGCCTTCCTGCAATAAAATGAAAGATGATAATTGAATGGGAGGCAAGAGCAAGGTCATTTTCTTTGAACTAAGGAGTTGAGTACTGGCATTAGAACTTTGAAAGCTATCAACTCTTTAATGAGAACAAAATGGGAGGTAGAAAAACTTGCTCCTCTACCTCCCATACAATATAGATTAGATTCAGAGTTTAGTTGTCCTTTAAAATTTCACATCTACAAGAGAGATGAATTTGGGTGTAGATGGCCTTTCACATTTCTTAAATAACCTGTTATATCTGCAATGATAACAAAATTACTGCCTTTCAACACAACCTTTACACAACCCTCCGCAACCCTAATTCACGGATGACAGCTGAAGATTCTGAGTTACAGGTTACATTTACTGATTCACTAAGGTGCTTCACTGTGGATTCTAACTGCAACCTCTAGCACCATAATAAGCTTTCTCCAAAGACCACTGGAGGTAGGAGTAAGGCCTACTTCAATGCTAAATGTGTTTTTGCCTGTAAAAAATTGAATTGGGTAGCAGCTTGGGCATATAGTTATAGTTTGACAATAGGAGGTTTGGTATGTAGCCAGTTATCCTTAATTCTAATTTGATAGGTGAGGATTTTGTAAAGATAATTTTGGTCAGGGACTAACTACAGTGGTGATCACAGACATTATTAGAATCCTGAGACAGTATTGCAAAATGATAACGTTCCTGTCTAAAATCCCTCGTTCTGTAAGAACGCATTCACTAATAAACCTTCAGGGCGCAATAAACAAACCTCCTTTTCTTGGCAGCGTTTTTTACGGGCTGGTTCATCATCACATTCCTCTGGGTTTCCAATGAACTGAAATTCCTCCAGTTCCAGTGCCTTTTCTTTGGCAGTTTGAATGACGTGTTTAGGGAAGTTTGCAAGCTCTGCCACATGGATACCAAAGCTCTGATCACAAACTCCTAAAAAGAAAGTAGTGTTTAGTACACCAAGCTCAGTAACCTCTCTAGCGCACCAAAAATAAATGGACTGACACAATCCCCAGCTCAGTAACCTCTCTAGTGCACCAAAAATAAACGGACTGACACCATCCCCAGCTCAGTAACCTCTCTAGCGCACCACATATAAATGGACTGACACCATCCCCAGCTCAGTAACCTCTCTAGCGCACCACAAATAAATGGACTGACACCATCCCCAGCTCAGTAACCACTCTAGCGCACCAAAAATAAATGGACTGACACCATACCCAGCTCAGTAACCTCTCTAGCGCACACAAAATAATGGACTGACACCATCCCAGCTCGTAACCGCTCTAGCGCACCACAAATAAATGGACTGAAACCATCCCCGCTCAGTAACCCTCTAGCGCACCCAAAATAAATGGACTGACACCATCCCCAGCTCAGTAACCACTCTAGCGCACCAAAATAATGGACTGACACCATCCCCAGCTCAGTAACCTCTCTAGCGCACCACAATAAATGGACTGACACCATCCCCACTCAGTAACCTCTCTAGCGCACCAAAAATAATGGACTGCACCACCCCAGCTCAGTAACCTCTCTAGCGCACCACAAATAAATGGACTGACACCATCCCCAGCTCAGTAACCTCTCTAGCGCACCACATATAAATGGACTGACACCATCCCCAGCTCAGTAACCTCTCTAGTGCACCCAAAATAAATGGACTGACACCATCCCCAGCTCAGTAACCTCTCTAGTGCACCCAATAAATCCTGACACCATCCCCAGCTCAGTAACCTCTCTAGTGCACCCAAATAAATGGACTGACACCACCCCCAGCTCAGTAACCTCTCTAGCGCACCCAAAATAAATGGACTGACACCACCCCCAGCTCAGTAACCTCTCTAGCACACCCAAAATAAATGGACTGACACCACCCCCAGCTCAGTAACCTCTCTAGCACACCCAAAATAAATGGACTGACACCATCCCCAGCTCAGTAACCTCTCTAGCGCACCACATATAAATGGACTGACACCATCCCCAGCTCAGTAACCTCTCTAGTGCACCCAAAATAAATGGACTGACACCATCCCCAGCTCAGTAACCTCTCTAGTGCACCCAAAATAAATGGACTGACACCACCCCCAGCTCAGTAACCTCTCTAGCGCACCCAAAATAAATGGACTGACACCACCCCAGCTCAGTAACCTCTCTACGCACCCAAAATAAATGACTGACACCACCCCCAGCTCAGTAACCTCTCTAGCAACCCCAATAAATACTGACACCACCCCCAGCTCAGTAACCTCTCTAGCACACCCAAAATAAATGGACTGACACCATCCCCAGCTCTTAACCTCTCTAGCCGCCACAAATAAATGGACTGACAATCCCCAGCTCAGTAACCCTCTAGCACCCAAATAAATGGACTGACCCCCCCCCAGCTCAGTAACCTCTCTAGCGCACACAAATAAATGACTGACACCATGCCCAGCTCAGTAACCTCTCTAGCCACCCCAATTAAATGGACTGACACCACCCCCAGCTCAGTAACCTCTCTAGCGCACCACATATAAATGGACTGCACCATCCCCACTCAGTAACCTCTCTAGCGCACACAAATAAATGGATGACACATCCCCAGCCAGTAACCTCTCTAGGCACCACAAATAATGGACTGACACCATCCCCAGCTCAGTAACCTCTCTAGAGCACCACAATAAATGGACTGACACCATCCCCAGCTCAGTAACCTCTCTAGCGCCACCAAAATAAATGGCTGACCCATCCCCAGCTCAGTAACCTCTCTAGCGCACCACAAATAAATGGACTGACCCCATCCCCAGCTCAGTAACCTCTCTAGAGCACCACAAATAAATGGACTGACACCATCCCCAGCTCAGTAACCTCTAGCGCACCACAAATAAATGGACTGACACCATCCCCAGCTCAGTAACCTCTAGCGCACCACAAATAAATGGACTGACACCATGCCCAGCTCAGTAACCTCTCTAGTGCACCAAAAAAAAATGGACTGACACCATCCCCAGCTCAGTAACCTCTCTAGCGCACCACAATAAATGGACTGACACCATCCCCAGCTCAGTAACCTCTCTAGCGCACCACAAATATAAATGGACTGACACCATCCCCAGCTCAGTAACCTCTAGCGCACCACATAAATGGACTGACACCATCCCAGCTCAGTAACCTCTCTAGAGCACCACAATAATGGACTGACACCATCCCCCCAGCTCAGTAACCTCTCTAGCGCACCACAAATAAATGGACTGACACCATCCCCAGCCCAGCTCAGTAACTCTCTACTCAGCCACACCAAAATAAATGGACTGACACCCATCCCCAGCTCAGTAACCTCTCTAGCGCACCACAATAAATGGACTGACACCATCCCCAGCTCAGTACCTCTAGCGCACCACATAAATGGACTGACACCATCCCCAGCCCAGTAACCTCTCTAGAGCACCACAAATAAATGGACTGACACCATCCCCAGCTCAGTAACCTCTCTAGCGCACCCAAAATAAATGGACTGACACCATCCCCAGCTCAGTAACCTCTCTAGCGCACCACAAATAAATGGACTGACCCCATCCCCAGCTCAGTAACCTCTCTAGAGCACCACAAATAAATGGACTGACACCATCCCCAGCTCAGTAACCTCTAGCGCAACCACAATAAATGGACTGACAACCATCCCAGCTCAGTAACCTCTCTAGCAACCAAAAAAAATGGACTGACACCATCCCAGCTCAGTAACCTCTCTAGCCCCACATATAATGGACTGACCACCATCCCAGCTCAGTAACCTCTCTACGCACCACATATAAATGGACTGCCCATCCCCCAGCTCAGTAACCTCTCTAGCGCACCACAAATAAATGGACTGACACCATCCCCAGCTCAGTGACCTCTCTAGCGCACCACATATAAATGGACTGACACCATCCCCAGCTCAGTAACCTCTCTAGCGCACCACAAATAAATGGACAGACACCATCCCCAGCTCAGTAACCTCTAGCACACCACCAATAAATGGACTGACACCATCCCCAGCTCAGTAACCTCTCTAGAGCACCACCAATAAATGGACTGACACCATTCCCAGCTCAGTAACCTCTCTAGCGCACCACAAATAAACAGAATGATATGTCAGGAGACAGCGCTTTAATGTATTGATTTACCCCCTGTAGATCTTATTAATGAACTACAGATTCCTGTTGTTGTCTAAATTAGCCTAGACTAAGATCATTCTTTGTTCTTCTTCAACATATATAGACCACACAAAGACAAGGGTCTTTCTATACACCGACACATCATATTTAAGCAGTAAAGAATTTGTAGACTGGATAAAATAAAACGCATGTAAGGAAACCACATAAGCCATACTGCAGTGAGAAGCTTGAGACGCGTGCAATTTTCATTTAGGTCAAGGTAATTTACTTAGAAGACAATTGCAAATCATTGGCTATAAAATTCAGGACTAAATTCGGTTACCAATGTACTAATGATAACGCAGCTGCCTTTTGCCATTCAATTATTTCCCCTGCTAGAAGACATTATACAAATGAATTAGATCACATCCAAAAGTATAAAGTAAAGGAAAATCTAATTCCACTGCCAACCCAAATGAAATGAAGATTTAGCGGGGGGAGAAGATTCCCATTTTCACTACACACTGTCTTCTCAAAATTCACACTGGAATTCTAATTAGAGATACAGTGGCTTTTGGCTAGGATTACCTGCCGATGGTACAGACATTCTCTTACGGACATCCTGTAATAAGATTTCGTTATGGGAACCAGCAGATAACAACAGGGAAACTTTGGAAAAATGATTTTACGGTCTCCTGCAAATCTTAGGTCTCTTGTATCTAATTGCCAAGAAGTTTTTCTTTTTTTAGATGGCGCTACTTCAATCCAGAACCAAACTAGGTTTTCATCAACACATTCTCTGGTAATACCATTATATTTCAAGGAAGTGTAAATAAGAAAATGATCCAACCAACCTTTACCAATACTGGAGCCTCATTTTCCAAATTGAATAGATCCAAATGTTTAACAATTGACCAACGAATCTACACTATTGGACTATTGGATGTATTTATTAATTAGCAGAAATGTGTTCATGAATGACAAATTATAGACACACCTAACACACTTGCTTATTTCCAATACCGTGTATTATATAAGGGATAATGTGCACCTTACAGTATAATGTCCTTATATTATAATGTGAAGGGGCGCATTATTTTTTTTATAATACATAAGTACAGTGGCGTATCTACGTTAAAACATTCGGGGCACGTGCCCCGGATGTTTGGCAAAGTGCCCCGAATGTTTTCGCCGCCTGTGCCCCTTGCAAGTGCCCCGAACTTCCGGATTTCCCGGCTGCGCGAACCTCTGGGAACGTCGCGCAGCCGGCGCAGTCGCACACAATGACGTCATGCGCAATGCCGGCGTGCCGATGTCACGAGCGCGCCGGAGCGAGAGAGAGCTATCGGAGGGAATCCAGGGACAGGTATGTAGCAGTGCAGAGCCAAGCCAGATTATATAGATAGATAGATAGCAGTTAGATAGATATATAGATAGCAGTTAGATAGATAGCAGTTAGATAGATAGATAGATAGATAGCAGTTAGATAGATAGATAGATAGCAGTTAGGTAGATAGATAGATAGCAGTTAGATAGATAGCAGTTAGATAGATAGATAGCAGTTAGATAGATAGATAGATAGCAGTTAGCTAGATAGATAGATAGCAGTTAGATAGATATATAGATGGATAGATAGATATATAGCACTGCTATCTATCTATCTATCTAACTGCTATCTATCTATCTATCTATCTGCTATCTATCTATCTATCTATCTATCTGCTATCTATCTATCTATCTATCTGCTATCTATCTATCTATCTAACTGCTATCTATCTATCTATCTAACTGCTATCTATCTATCTAACTGTATCATCTATCTAACTGCTATCTATCTATCTATCTGTAATCTCATCTATCTAACTGTCTATCTAACATTATCTATCTAATTGCTATCTATCTATCTAACTGCTATCTATCTATCTATCTATCTAACTGCTATCTATCTATCTAACTAACTGCTATCTATCTATTTATCTATCTATCTATCTAACTGCTATCATAGCAGTTAGATAGATAGATAGATAGCAGTTAGATAGATAGATAGATAGATAGCAGTTAGCTAGATAGATAGAAGTTAGATAGATAGATAGATAGCAGTTAGATAGATAGATAGATGGATAGATAGATAGATAGATAGATAGATAGCACTGCTATCTATCTATCTAACTCTATCTATCTAATATCTAACTGCTATCTATACATCTATCTAACTGCTTCTATCTATCTAACTGTATCTATCTATATCTAAATGCTAGCTATTATCTAACTGCTATCTATCTATCTAACTGCTATCTATCTATCTAACTAACTGCTATCTATCTATCTATCTATCTATTTATCTATCTATCTATCTAACTGCTATCATAGCAGTTAGATAGATAGATAGATAGCAGATAGATAGATAGATAGATAGATAGCACTGCTACCTATCTATCTATCTATCTATCTAACTAACTGCTATCTATTATCTAACTGCTATCATAGCAGTTAGATAGATAGATAGATAGATAGATAGCAGTTAGATAGATGTAGTAAGATAGATAGATAGCAGTTAGATAGATAGATAGGGATAGATAGATAGAAGATAGATAGATAGAGCACGCTATCTATCTATCTAACTGCTATTATCTAACTATCTAATGCTATATATCTATCTATCTAACTGCTATCTATCTATCTATTAACTGCTATCTATCTATCTATCTAACTGCTATCTATCTATCTAACTGCCTATCTATCTATCTATCCACTCACACTAATGCTATCTATCTATCTAACTGCTATCTATCTATCTAACTAACTGCTATCTATCTATCTATCTATCTATCTATTTATCTATCACTATCTAACTGCTATCATAGCAGTTAGATAGATAGATAGATAGATAGCAGATAGATAGATAGATAGATAGATAGATAGATAGCACTGCTACCTATCTATCTATCTATCTATCTATCTACTAACTGCTATCTATCTAATCAACTGCTATAATAAGTCAGTAGTAGATCGCTAGATAGATAGATAGATAGCAGTTAGATAGATAGATAGATAGCAGTTAGAGAGATAGATAGATAGATAGCAGTTAGATAGATAGATAGCAGTTAGATAGATAGATAGCAGTTAGATAGATTAGATAGATAGATAGCAGTTAGATAGATAGATAGATAGATAGCAGTTAGATAGATAGATAGATAGCAGTTAGATAGATAGATAGCAGATAGATAGATAGCAGATAGATAGATAGATAGATAGCGACAGAGAGATAGACAAGAAGCAGATAGACATAGTTAAATAGATAAACAAGAGGCAGATAGACAGATATACAGAGAGAGAGAGGGACAGATAGAGATAGATATACAGAGAGAGAGAGAGAGGGAGAGATAGATATACAGAGAGAGAGAGGGACAGATAGAGATAGATAGGGGCAGAGGTCCATGTAGAAGGTACAAGAAGATCTCCCTGGCCAAAGGTGTGGGCAAGCATCTGACTACAACTGAACACAGCAGTAAGTTTAAAATGACCAAATTGCTACCAGTATATAATGAAATTGCCAGTTTACTGTGCCTTTGTGTCATTAATTTGTGTCTCTCTGTCCAACTCTCTGATCTCTATCTCTGTCTGTCTATCTCACTGTCTTTCTGTCTGTTTATCACTATCGGGCTGTGTATGTTTGTGGTTGTCTATCTGTCTGTATCTTTTTGGTAATCTCTACAAGTACATAGTGGGTGTGGCTTAATTGGGGGCGGAGAAAGGGTCGTGACCTAAAAAATTTTCGCCGCGCGTAGTGCGGCACATGGAGTGCCCGAAAGTGCCCCTGATCTTCTCAGACCCTAGATACGCCCCTGCATAAGTATAGGATTCCTTCACCTCATTCACATTTTAAATTCTAGCCTTGTCCCTGTTTCCACCTTAAATCCCCCAAGCTACCTTCTGTAACTTAAACCCAGTAGAAAGGAACATCCCAGCCCAGCATCTATGCGGTTAAGCAAATCTTTGTGGAGGAGGAGAGAGACATTGCTTATAAAGTGACAGGAAGCAGCTCCAGCAGGTTCTGTTACAAAAGTTAAACACTGCAAAAAACGCTGAGTCATTGTTCAGGCATGAACACTGGAATGAGAGTCACTTAGTGACATAGCCGAGTGATTTTTATAAGGATATATACCACTGCAGCTCCCATTATAAAATATCCCACTTGTGTATTATACCAATATTTCATGTCACATAACACTGCATAGATATTACAAGACTACAGAACACTCACCTTTCTTAACCCGGTATAGCATGGTGAGTGTGTCTTCTGTTGTAAGTGCAGTAACATGCAAGTTATTGACGGTAGGAATTTGGTCAGCCAGGGCAGTTAATTCATGAAAGTGGGTAGCAAACAAACAGAAAGCCTTGATTTTGGTGGAGATGTATTCGGATATTGCCCACGCAAGTCCAAACCCATCGTAGGTGGATGTTCCTCTACCCAGTTCATCAATGATAATCAGAGAGTTCTCAGTAGCAGATCTGCAATACAACAAAGCACCATGGGAAGGTCTTTATGTAAAGGACTCATGCATGTAAAGCTTTTTGTGTGTTCACTACCTAGTCAACAGGGAATTTTCAAGGTCTAGCAGGAAGCAAATATTCCAAATGAAAGTTGGGCTGGATTGCAGACAATGAATATCTTGTGAGCCTTCTCTAAAAGAAGAGACTATTTTGCTGGCTCCTCTCGTGATAGACTAAGACGATCAAACACTTGTAGCTTCTCCATGTTGTCCTAAACAACAATAGCATTATACATCATGGGGAACGATATATCTAATTTCCCCTTGTTATTTGTGTAATGTATTGCAGCCACACAAGAAAACAATTACTACTTCCATTGTAGAGTTCTACAGCACATACAAGTTGGTATCAGCCATTTTACAATGTCCATCTAATCTTTCTGTATCCAACATGGGCTGAAGAAGATCACTATTGTAGTTCTCCATAAAGGGGAAAGAAGAGAACTGAGCATTCTGTAAGGCTTGCTAACTTTATAAGTGTGATATCTTCTATTGGCTTTCACCTGCTAGTAGAACACTCTACTGTTAACTCTGTCTAACCAGCACCCCCCCGACTCTATACAAAATCGTGCCCACACCACCCGTGGTGCACACCTCCCCCCGCGTGCCCACACCACCAGAGGCACAACCCCCCACGGGCTTCCTGGGTCCAACGTCCGTGCATATGGACAGCCTTCTTTTAGTATACAATCAGGGAGATTCAATAAAAGTTCTTATCGTTTAAAATGGTGCTAATTTTGCCCCAACCAATCAAATCTTACTTAACATTTGAAAGCTAACACCTGATTGGTTGGGGCAAAATTAGCACCATTTTTAATGATAAAAACTTTTATTGAATAACCCTGAGGATGCTGTTAATTGTGGTTTCCATTTACCATTCCACCGAATTTCCTATCACACATTTAGAAGATTGTAAATCGCATTTCAGGATATGTTTCATTTAAACAGTAACAGAGTCAGATCTTCGCTTAAAAACTCATTAACAGAACATCACACGTGTGCGGACTGGAGCAAGTCAGCTGGGGGAACAGACCTGAAGATCTTTTGTTATTTGAACTTAACACTTCACATTTTGTTCCCTGTTCCCTGACTCGCGGTGACAGCGATACATTTCTGTGGCATTTTCTTATTCTTGCTGCTCATTAATTTGTGCACATTTTACCGTGAAAGGCGAACATTTTGGAAGAAAAAAAATAAAATGAATGGGATATATTAGTATTTAAACTCTTCTAAGTGACCCTTCCTCACAAAATAGCACCCAGGGCGAGGAATGTGCCCTGCAGTCACCATCTGATCAGGTCTTATTATAAAATAGAAATCAATAACTATATATAAATAGGTTTACAAGTTAGAAACTATCCTGGTGCTACCCAGAGATTGTAGTATGTAGTATTAGGTGCAGACTGGGATTATTTTATAGAAATTAAGCTTTTATTGGCTGTGCAATATTAGGCAACGTTTCAGCCCTAACACACGGGCCTTTATCAAGCCAAGTGAACCTTATTTAATATCCAGTTACTATATTCTCATATATCTGATAAAGTCAAGCATAGGTTAACAAAGTGGAGGGCAGGACTGTGGGAGGAGTCTAAGGGGAGTCAATTACTGCATGGGTATAATGTCCCTTTAATTTTAAGGGAAGTGTTATTATAGATTAACAGGATTATATATTGGGTTTTCCAGAACAGTAAACAAAACAGCGGCATTATTTATATGTTACCCTAAGCAATCAAACTGAACTCTTCAATGTATACGGCTAGCCTTCCAAAACATCGAATAACATACAGTAGCCATGGCAATAAGGGGATTATAGAAAAATGCTGAACATTCAGTCTACGGGAAACCACATAACGTGTGTGTTAAATCCTCATTGCTCACCCAGGCAGTTCCCGATTATAATGATGTCAGTGGCTGGTCATGATTAACATCTGGAAACACAACAGCCCATAATGTTCAAGCTTCTGTATGGCTAAAAGTGAACTCACAATACAACGTTAAACAAGACAATATCACGACTACAGGTTATACTTACAACCAATAGAACAAGGAGCATTTCTTTATAGTAATATGTCTCCCTACATTAGTTCCGAGATGGAGATGTTCCCTGGCTGCAGTCTGTTTGGAGTTGTACTTTTCTGGTGGGCCACAGGCTGGACACCCCCAATTAATATTATCATTTATGTTATTAATTTCCACGATATTTTTAAATAAAATAATTATTTTTAGGTTTAGATTTTATGTTAATTTTAAAGCAACTTTAGTTAAATTGATTATTTCCAGATGGCATTTTCAATGCTTTTAACTCATTGGCTTACGCCATGTTGACATGGAACACGCTCACTGAGCTCTACAGAGAGCGTCTTGTCATTGGATGTAAAATTGTAGCCGTCATTGGCTATAAAACTGTAGCTTGTCATTGGTTGTAAAATTGTGGCACGTCATTGGCTGTAAGATTGTGGCTTATCATTGGCTGTATAAATGCAGCAGTACTATCAGGCTTTCCAGGAAATGCAATGCTGGGTATTACAGAGGCAAACGGTATTTCACAGAAAATGTTCCAAAGCAGATAAATAATTAAAGGTCGGTTATTATGTCAGTGAATGAATTGGTCATTTGGTTTTAAATTAAATTAAATTCCTGTTTTCATACAAAAAAAAAAAAAAAAAAAAATCACCTTTTCCAAAAACTAGAGTATGTAAATCAAACCGAGTATTACATCTTTCATTTTACCAAACAGTCAAATACCTGAGGATGGATGCAGTTTCCAGCATCTCAGCCATGAACGTTGACACCCCTTTTAGCTGACTGTCTCCGGCTCCTACTCGTGCTAATATACAGTCCACTATGCTCACCTCTGCAGAGTCACATGGTACAAAGCAGCCAATCTGAGCCATAAGTACAATTACACCAGTTTGACGTATATAGGTAGACTTTCCTCCCATGTTTGGACCTGAAAAGACAAAATTTGGGGAGAAAATGTCCCAATATTTCATTTCAAATTAAAACTAGAAAGGGAAAGTTTAAGTATAAACTTTGAATTTGGCTTGAAAGACTGCATTTTGGAAGGGAATTTGTGTGTTTGTGCTGCAGATTTTAAAATTCAATAATGTCAATGATGAGGACATTGTTGTTTTTTACTTACCCTTTAAATATGTCACATGCATTAAAGGTAGGTCAGTTGGTGTGTGTGTATTCATATCAGGTTGGGGGATAAAATACTAACTTTTTTGATGATTGGTCAAAATGAGTTTTTTTTTTACTTTAGTTACCCTTTAAGTATGGCTGCCATAGTAATAGATAAGTAGATCAGTAGGTGTGTGTACCCATGTCGGGTTGAAAGTTTAAAAAAAAACTTTTTTGATGATTGGTCAAAATTAGTTTTTTTGACTTTAGTTACCCTTTAAGTTGGCTGCCACAGTATGGAGCGGTAGGTCAATAGCTGTGGATACCTGTATCACGTTGGGGTTAAAAACAAAAGTTTTTTGTTATTGATCAAAATTTGCTTTTTTGACTTTAGTTACCCTTTAAGTATGGCTTGCAACAGTAATAGGATAGTAGATCGTAGTGTAAGGTACCCGGTGTCAGGTTGAGAGTTAAAAAAAAAACTTTTTTGATGATTGGTCAAAATTACTTTAGTTACCCTTTAAGTATGGCTGCAACAGTAATGGAGGGGTAGGTAAGTAGGTAAGTAGCTGTGTATACCTGTATCACGTTGGGGGTTAAAAAAACAAAGTTTTTTGATTATTGATCAAAATTTGCTTTTTTGACTTTAGTTACCCTTTAAATATGGCTGCCACCGTAATGGATAAGTAGATCAGTAGGCATGTGTACCTGGGTCTGGTTGAGGGGGGTATGTATTTTTTGTGTTTACAACCATAAAACTATCTTTTATTGAGAATAAATCTAAATTAGTTTTTTTTTTACTTTAGTTACCCTTTAAGTATGGCTGCCACAGTAATGCATAAGTAGATTAGTAGGTGTGTGTACCTGGGTCTGGTTGAGGGGGTATGTCTTTTTTGTGTTTATAACCATAAAACTATCTTTTTTTGAGGATAAATCTAAATTAGTTTTTTTGACTTTAGTTACCCTTTAAATATGGCTTCCATGGGAATAGAAAGGTAGGTCAGTAGGTGGGTGTACCTGGGTCTGTGTGGGGGGTTGGGGGTATCACCATTTGTATTTATGACCATGAAAAAAACTGTTTTGAAATATCCACATTTGAGGATTGTTACCATTATAGTCTATGGGAAAAAATGTCCGGAAATTCACAGATAACGCCGTAACGCTTCCGCGGATTCCTATACACACTTCCTAGCACACTTCTCCTATATGCCCCGCACGTCACGAATTTCATGTCTCTAGCTCAAAAACTGTGGGAGGAGATACGGTCCAAAAAAGTGGAAGAATAAAACGGAAGAAAAAGAAGAAGAAGAAGAAGAAATAGAAAGAACAGGAATTTGGCTTTTTCAAGCCAAATTAATAAAAGCGATGAATCGCACAGAATTACAAAGATACAATAAGCTTATAGTTCAAAATGTCCTACATAAAAAGGGTCAGACTTACTTTGATCTGACAGTTTATGGTTCCTTTAAATTTTTTCAATCCAATGCATCCCATTTCCCATTGAAATGGCAAAGTACTAAGGCATTGGTCACCCTGTAGTAATAACTGTATTGTGGATAATGTGACATTTACGTAGGTAATAGCCTGTTCCTTGAAACATCTTTTCTTGAAAACATATACAGAGACAAATAAGGGGACCCAGGGTTTCTGATCTGCAGTTTATTCTCCTTGTCTAAGTAACTCAGTGACACAGAGACCTAGTCACCCAGCCCGATTCATCTCACGTCGTCTTTACTAAACAAACATCCGTGGCAAATCATTTACCGTTCAATAGATGGAAACAAGACAAGGTCCTCGTAGTTCTTACTCCACAATAATGTACTGACCATATAGTTAGCGCCGGTTAGGGACTTTATCACTTTATATCGGTGAGTTCATGGGTATTGCATGGAAGTGAAAGTGTTTTGACTTCTGCAGCTACTGAGGATATTAAAAACTAAAATGGATTCTATCATTCCCAACTTGTAGCCCCTGCTTAGTCTAAGGACATGGGTGGGCCACTCTGTAAATACCGGACAGCTCTAGCATTTGCGTGCGTGTGTGTGTGTGTGTGTGTGTGTGTGTGTGTGTGTGTGTGGGGGTTTAACTGAAAATGTGCAATTATGTGCAAGTGTCCAGGACGCACTCTGCTAGGAGGGCTGCAAAAATCAGGAAATAAACACTGAGTTCTCCACAATGCTACAAATTTTAGATATGAGAGATACAACTACCTGCTAGTTATCAATTAGAGAAATCAATTAGGCCACAACACAGTTTAGCTTTAATTCTACTTAAAGGCCATGTCCTACCTTAAAACAAAAAACTGGTGACTTGTCCGTTATCTGCCCGCAACAGCTATTTTAGATCAGTTTATTACATTTATTTGCAACAAAATATTAAATAAGTTCCTGTCCATTCTGACAAAGCTGCCTCCCCCTCTGCTCAATGAGCTTTTTATTAGCTTGATCATGTGCAGAAGGAGTAGCAGGGGAATCTGCTGTCAATCATTGGTTGTGATTTCAGCAGTCACAGCCCTGATTGAATGCATGGTGGGAGGAGCCAGCTCAGAATGGAGCCAATAATAACCCTTAAATATCTCATTACAAATGCATATAATAAACTGGTAAAACTAGCAGTTGGGATTTTGGGCAGATAACAGACAAGTCGCCAGTTTTTTGTTTTATGGGTGAACGTGCCCTTTAATATCACCATGAAGCTCTAGAATCACAATGACAGCTCCGGTAAGGTGCAGTTTTATGGTTAAAATCTCAGCCCTGGTTTCTTTGAAATAACTACAATGTTGTAATTTGCAGATCAGAATAAAACTAAACCCACTCGAGACTATTCTCAGCTAAGACAGAAAGAGACAATAGTTCAGTCTCCTTTAAATATACAGTGCTACCCAATGACAGACAACTATGTCATTGGAACATTACCAGTTATAATATGGAACATCTTATTCTCTTTTTCAAACACGATGTCATTGGGAATAAATGCGACATCATCTTGTACTTCGATACACGGGTGTCTAGCAGACTTCAGCAAGATTTTTCCTTGTCCCTTCTCCAGAATTACTGGTCGAACATACGGCACTGGGGCTCCATTAGATACACAGGCAAAGCTAACTACCGCATCCAACTGGGCAATCACATCGTTTAGAGTCTGAATTGGATCCACATATCCTGAGAAAAAAAATAATCAGCAAAAAATAAACTTCCATTCTCATATCATTAAAGGGCATGTCCACACTTAACACACAAAACTGGTGACCCCAACTGCTATTTTTACCAGTTTATTACATGGATATGTAACCAGATATCTAATGATAAGTTTTATTCTGTTGTGGCAAAGGTATGTGCCTCCTCCCTCTGCTCAATGAGCTTTTTAGAAGCTTGAGCATGTGCAGAGGAGGCAGCAGTGGAAACAGCAGTCAGTCATTGTTTGTGATGTCATCAGTCACAGCCTTGATTGACTGCATGGAAGGAGGGGCCAGCTTACTCTGCCTGAATAGGGACAACAATTATCTTTATATATTTGGTTAGTAATGCAGGTAATAAAATGCAAAATAAATCAATTGGGGGCAGGTAACTGACAATTGAACAAATTGTTTTAAGGGTAGACATGCCCTTCAAGTATTTTTTTTATTTATTATTTTTATAATAAATATAATATTCTTATATTCATTGCCTGACAAAAAGTCCTGTTGTATTTTAGCATACAAAGTACAAAATATATCATAACTGACAATTGCCCAGTTTTTTGTTTTAAGGGTGAATATGCTCTTTAGGTGACGAGGCAGGAACCTAATAGGGGATATAAATGCTGGGAATCATTTGCACACATTATTTAATGTACCTGCCGACAGGTACGTCCCTGGTCTCGGCATAAAATGATTTCAGTGAAATACAGTGAAAAACTTGCCTTTCTTTACCAATACATTACAATTTACCCAACATGCTAGGAGACTGATACAATAAGAAGTGCAAAAATGTCCCTGTGCAATTAGTCTGTAGTAACCAATCGGATGTTATCCAACTGCAGTATGCCAGTAAAAAGATAACAACATCTGATTGGTTGCTGCAAATTAATAGCACAGGCAAACTTTGGATGGAGATTATTGTATAAGAATGAACTACAGCAGGGCGTCTCAGACGGTGTGCCCGACAGATGTTTGAAAATCATAACTCATACTTTGGATTCTTTCTGTAGTTTAGGAATGCTGAGAGTTGTAGTTTTCAAACATCTGCAGGCACACTGTTTGAGAAGCCTTGGTATATAACCCCCAGGCATGGGTGCGGCTACACCAGGCCTGTCACTCAGACCACAATCCCAAAACAAACAAAGAAATGGAGAACCACCATGATCTGGAAGTAATACTATTTCATTCACAAATAAAGCATTTTATTCTCATGTAGAATTTAATCATAGGCAAGGCAGGGAGAGTGCAAAGAGGATAAATATCCCACTATCCCACAATGCATGCCCAGATGCATATAGTCAAATAATTAAACTGGTAAGTTCATCATTTATTCAAATAAATCTATAAGGGGGTAATTACAAAACAAATAGAATACAATGAGTTCATTTATTATTGATCATGAATTAAGGAACATACAGGGAGATTCAATAAAAGTTCTTATTGTTTAAAATGGTGCTAAATTTGCCCCAACCAATCAGATCTTATTTAAAGGGCATGTCCACCCCCAAAACTATAATCCCCCCCACTACTGGCCCCATCATGTAGTGTAGTGTAATCCTTACCTCACATCCCAGCTCCATAGGGTTCTCCTGTAGACCCCCCTAAAGTCCCAAAAACTGTCCACCAGGAGGCTAGCAGGGCTCTGCCTGCTACCTTGCCTCCGGTAGATATTTGCCATGCGCACTGCAGCCCTTCTCCCCCCTCCCTCCCGTTCTACTATCCCTCCCCCTAGCGTAAAACCCCCTTAATATGCTGCTCCCCCATGTCTGGTAGCCCCAACCGCATGGTTTGTATTTTCCAAAAGCTCCCCAAACTCTTACTTACCTCCCCTCGTTCCTCCGCTGCACTGCCGGCCCTCTGCTTGCGAGAATGCAAGCAGAGGGCCGCGTGTCAGCGGAGGAACGAGGGGAGGTAAGTAAGAGTTTGGGGAGCTTTTGGAAATAACAACCATGCGGTTGGGGCTACCAGACATGGGGGAGCAGAATATCAAAACAATTTTTAAGGGTGGACATGCCCTTTAACATTTGAAAGCTAAAATTAGCAAAATTAGCACCATTTTTAACGATAAGAACTTTTATTGAATCTCCCTGTTAAATTATTAAGCTATAAAGGACCATTAAATAACGCAAATTCAACCTAAATGGAATATTAATTTTTACAGGGACATCAAACCTGCTTTAATCTAAAGAACAACAACAAAAAAAAGTTTCTAAAAAAAATTGCATAAAATATTTGGCACCCAAGTCGCATTTAAACATTTATCTCACTTGGGTGGATATTGATTATTATAAATATCGCTCTCTTTACTGCTGTGGGCTTCATTTTACAATGCGGCTTTAAATATATAGTCATAGAATACTAATCTGATGTAGGATAGGCACGGACTGTAATTTACTAGCTATATTTAGCACGATAGTGATATTGTCATTTAGCGATATATCTCCATTGTAAAACCTGCATTATCAAGGAAAGTCACAAGTGAAAATTCGAACTACATTAGTTACTAGCACTTTACCACAGTCGGAATTCATATGCTACTTGGAAGGTCCTGTAAGTTTTAATGAGAATGTTGTCGGGTATATATAGAGAGATAACATCTGTCTGTAGCTCCAATTATACAATCCAACAATTCATGTGAATTCATGTGGGACAGTTCAACTGCTCTGATGTTAAAAATAGCAACATGCGCAAGGTGACATTTACTGATACACATCACATGTGTTAGATCACCATGATATGCACTGATGAATAATTTAAAAGGACAGTACCAGTAATTACATTCCATTGTCGGCACTTGTCTTCAGCTTACGTCCTTAATTCTACAAGTGCCTCGTATCCTTTTAGCAGATCTCTACATGTATCACAATGTAAATGACAGGACTCTGCTCCCTAGCATGGGGTGTGAATGGTGTTGATAACGGGGAGATCATTTATCACTTGGTAGTTTAATTGTAGACAAGTGAAAAAGCTCAGCCTATTGATTCCATGTTATCTGCACAGGGCCAGTTGGAACCTCCTTTGTGAGTGATGCATTCCATACCTTGTGTTTAGTAGGAAGACCGAGTTCCAATGTAGATATGTCAGAGGGGGAAATACGAGGTGCAAATAGGAAAAAATATAAAAATAAATGCCTGGATCCCTAAAGGAATTACTGTACCCAGTACCTAACCTAGGCTTCACCTGAGAATCATAATAGATTGTTTGGCTTACAGACTGTAATGACTGTTATATTTATTGCCCGTGAACAATTTCTGACCCGTAGAGTTTATTGCCCAAAAGCAAATGAATAATGTGGTCTTCAAACATCTGGAGGCACACCGTTGAGAATCCCTGGCATATATGGTGTTAGAGCAAACTCTTTTTTTACTTATTGTGGATCACCTTCTGTTGGCTATAAAAGTGAAACCACCCGAGCACCATATATTAATGGCATGTCCACCCCCAAAACTAAAATTTAACACACTACTGGCCCCACTCTGTAGCGTATAAAAATCCTTACCTTACATCCCAGCTCCAAATGGTTCTCCTGTAATGTCCCCCCAAAGTTAAAAAAAACTGACCACAAGCAGCCTGGCCACCAGGGAAATTGTTTCGGCCTCTAAGCTGTCCTCTCAGAGGTTTTTGGCTTGTTTAGAGCAGCCCATCACATCCTCCCTCCACCTCCCGTTTTGCTCTCCCTCTCCCTAGTGTAAATCCCCTTTCCCACATAGTAGTGCTAGTTCCCCCAGCCCCAACTACAATTATATACCGTATTTGTCAGAAAGTCCCCCAATCTTTACTTACCTTCCCTCTCTCCTCCGGCTTTCTGAACTGCCGGCAGCCGCGTCTGTGATCGGCTGCCTCTCAGCCAATCACAGACGCGGCTGCCGGTCCAGCCCCCTGCTTGCAGTTCCATGCAAGCAGAAGGCCGGGCATTGTGGAGCAGGATAGAGGGAAGGTAACGATTGGGGGACTTTCTTGGGGGTGGGGGAACTAGCCCTACTATATACTAAAAATTAGCAAAAGGGGTGGACATGCCCTTTAAGGCTTACCCATGTGCATGACTGGCACTTTAATTACTAACCTAAGGCGGTAAGACTTTTTAATACAATGGCACAATCGGCAATGCAGTTTTTTCTTGAGCCCCCCCCCCATGAAATTCTAATCAGTGTACCGAATTGAAATATTATCATAATATATATTAGAGTTCATACCAAAAAGTTATACTTACACTACCAACATTCTGTGGCACATCACAAGCACTCTAAAGGCACTCTGTGTACCCAGAACTTACCATGGGCACTAACCCAGAGCTAAGTGTTTGCCTTTCCATTAATAGTCTTGGGATTAAAACAGACTGATATTAACACGTGACACTAGGTATTCGTGAAAATCCTCATAATTTAAAGTAATTATAGCCCAAGACAACTTTCAGCACTTAAACAGTACCAACAGTCAAAATGTCTAATTCTGGCCATACACGTAGCAATATTACTGGCAGATATACAGTGGGTATCACTGGGTTATAGTATCAGGGGTAGAGACTGCCAAAGCGACATGGTAAATAAAATTAATGGATGGTGTAAACCTGAAATAAAACCCATTTTCATAAAAGGTCAATGCAAATGTTTAGCACATTCAAGGCTGTATATTAGCAACAAAACAACATTTGTGCCGATTTTGAAACAAAGTAGTTACAGTGCATATAAAGTTACAAGAGTGGAGTTTTTTGTTGGGCAAGAATATTCCTTTAAATGTCCTGTTTTGAAATAAAGCCACAGGAAGTAAACGGGCTATTACTACACAGTTGGAACAGGCAATTAATAAACTGGTTCCTCTCAATTTAATCTTCCAGCGTGTGTCCAACTGAGAATTCTTGCAATTATCTTTGGCAAAAGCTTAAGGCAACTATGAGTTTCTACTATTACGGTAATACAGTTAAATAGACCTAAAAGAAAAGGAGAAAATTAACACCCTCCCCAAAGCAGGGTGACTACCTAAAACACTGGGCTCTCACCCCTAGGGGTATGGCTGGTACTCAGGGGGCAAGGCATATTTTGAAGGCTTTATGACTTATGGGAGGACACACTGGTACCAAGAAGCATGTCCTCCAATTAGCAGTGCATTAATCGAACCATACCACATTATGGTACTCATTCAACCAGAGACATATATATTATTGTCTTTATAATATTCTTATCGTTTAAAATGGGGCTAATTTTACCCCAACCAATCAGATCTTATTTAACATTTGAAAGCTAACATCTGATTGGTTGGGGCAAAATTAGCACCGTTTTTAACGATAAGAACGTTTATTACATCTCCCTGTTAGTCTATTGTCCACAATAACTCTTTCTCCATTGAGAAACATTAAACTTCATTTAAATCAGCAGTTTAAGAACAATTAAGATCCAATTTAAAAATGAACCGTGCACATAGTCATTTGATGCCCAATGAAAACCTTTATATGCAGGAACACTACAATAAACAAAAACAGTACATTTTGTACTGTTAAATTCGGATAATTCGATATTTTATTAAAACACAAGTTACCTACCAGCAGAGATGTTAATAATTTCTTTAACTATAGCGTTCTGTGCTTCTTCATATTCCTCCCTGTGCCTCATATACTCTTCACCGAGGGGGCTCAACTTCCTGCAATGGAAGAACAACGAGATGTATATGTGTGTATATCACCCACAACCAACACAGCTGATCTCTTTCTGGGGGACACATTATCATGGAGGTCCCATGACCTTTACAATCCACTATACCCAGGGGCTTGAATTTTTACATGGCCTTCGGACTTCTAACATCCTTATATTAGGCATAAGTCATACTGATGTGTGTGGCAGTTTGATTTTTTTTGGACCACATCCGTTTGTGATATGCACAGCAGTGCATGTTAATCTTGAGACAAGCTGTGTGCATTCTAGACTGAATTTAACATGCATTCCATTGAATTAATAGGTGCAGATCACATGCATTTTAAAGGGCAAGTCCAGCCCCAAAATGAACACTTACATACAGGTAAATCACCCCCCAAAACCCTACACGGTAATAGTTTGAAATGTGAAATATATACCGTATATACTCGAGTATAAGCCGACTCGAGGAAAGCAGAGCACCCATTTTTGCCTCAAAAAAATGAAAAAGATGATTGACCCGAGGATAGCCGAGGTATACAGTCCCCCACCCTAATACCTTTCCACTGTAGATGTTTGGAAACTACAAACTCCCAGCATGCTTGGTGCTGGGAGTTGTAGTTTCCAACCACCTATAGTAAAAAGATAATGTGGGTGTTTGCATGGCATACTGTCCCTCCAGCCCTCCCCCCAGTACCCCCAGCCCTCCCCCCAGTCCCCCCCCAGCTCACTTACCTGTACCTGGTCTTCATCTTCCTCTCTCTGCAATCAGAGGCAGCCGCGAGTCCGGCCGGCAGTTCCCATTACTGCTTTGCGGCTGCGCGATCACGCACGCTGGCGGGATGAGTCATGCGCAACCGCGAGGATCTAATGGGAACTGCCGGCCGGACTCGCGGCTGCCTCTGGATTCAAGGTAAGTTTCTTCTGACTCGAGTATAAGCCGAGTCAAGGTTTTTAGGTTAATTTTAAACCTAAAAACCTCGGCTTATACTCGAGTATATACGGTAAGTCTAACCTGAAATCCTGCACAATGTCTGTTTCCCCTGTTTCTGTTCCTGGTTCTTCCAGTTAGCAACTGTCAGTTATGGATTTGACAATTGAACACAGCCAATGACTGAATGTTAATCCCCTGTCTGCCTCTTCTGAGCATGCCAGGCTCAGTAAAAGCTCAGTACAGGTTTCTAAATGGTTCAGTTTTCCATGAGGCATCCAGAAGCATAGCAGGCATACCGTAATGAATTCATAGGACAAAGTATGATATATCAACATATTTTAAAGAGGCCATTCTTTCTAAAAGACGTTCTTATGAAGAGCATGTCCTCCCAAAAATTAACTTTGTAAGCCAGACCAGCCCCAAAACCGTACACTGTGTACTTTCAGGACACACTTTCTAGCTACACTGCAGATACAACCAGGACACACTTTCTAGCTACACTGCAGATACAACCAGGACACACTTTCTAGCTACACTGCAGATACAACCAGGACACACTTTCTAGCTACACTGCAGATACAACCAGGAACACTTTCTAGCACACTGCAGATACAACCAGGACACACTTTCTAGCTACACTGCAGATACAACCAGGACACACTTTCTAGCTACACTGCAGATACAACCAGGACACACTTTCTAGCTACACTGCAGTAAAACCAGGACACACTTTCTAGACCATGAAGATACAACCAGGACACACTTCTAGCTACACTGCAGATACAACCAGGACACACTTGCTGAGCTACACTGCAGATAAACCAGAACACTTGCTAGCTACACTGCAGATACAACCAGGACACACTTTCTAGCTACACTGCAGATACAACCAGGACACACTTTCTAGCTACACTGCGAATACAACCAGGACACACTTTCTAGCTACACTGCAGATACGATACAACAGGACACACTTTAGCTACCACTGCAGATACACACCAGGACACACTTTCTAGCTACACTGCAGATACAACCAGCGACACATTCTCTAGCTACACTGCAGATACAACCAGGACACCACTTTCTAGCTACACTGAGATAAACCAGGACACACTTTCTAGCTACACGGCAGAACAACCAGGACACACTTCTAGCTACACTGCAGATAAAACCAGGACACACTTTCTAGCTACACTGCAGATACAACCAGGACCACACTTCTAGCTTTACACTGCAGATACAACCAGGACACACTTTCTAGCTACACTGCAGATACAACCAGGACACTTGCTAGCTACACGCAGATACAACCACCGGACACACTTTCTAGCTACACTGCAGATACACCAGGACACAACTTTCTAGCTACACTGCAGATAAAACCAGGACACATTCTAGCTACACTGCAGATACAACCAGGACCACACTTCAGCTAACTGCAGATACAACCGGACACACTTCTGCTACTGCAGATACAACCAGGACACACTTTTGCTACACTGCAGATACAACCAGGACACACTTTCTAGCTACACTGCAGATACAACCAGGACACACTTTCTAGCTACACTGCAGATACAACCAGGACACACTTTCTAGCTACACTGCAGATACAACCAGGACACACTTTCTAGCTACACTGCAGATACAACCAGGACACACTTTCTAGCTACACTGCAGATACAACCAGGACACACTTTCTAGCTACACTGCAGATACAACCAGGACACACTTTCTAGCTACACTGCAGATACACCAGGCACCCTTTCTAGCTACACTGCAGATACAACCAGGACACAACTTTAGCTACACTGCAGATTACAACCAGGACACACTTTCTAGCTACACTGCAGATACAACCAGGACACAATATTCTAGCTACACTGAGATACAACCAGGACACACTATCTAGCTACAACTGCAGATTACAAACCAGGACACCACTTTCTAGCTACACTGCGAGATACAAACAGGACAAACTTTCTAGCTAACATGCAGATACAACCAGGACACACTTTCTAGCTACACTGCAGATACAACCAGGACACATTTCTAGTACACTGCAGATACAACCAGGACACACATTTCTAGCTACACTGCAGATACAACCAGGAAACTTTCTAGCTACACTGCAGATACAACCAGGACACACTTCTAGCTACACTGCAGATACAACCAGGAACACTTCTACTACACTGCAGATACAACCAGGACACACTGCCTAGATACAATGCAGATACAACAGGACACACTTTCTAGCTACACTGCAGAACAAACAGGACCACTTTCTGCTACACTGCAGATACACAGACACACTTTCTTAGCTACACTGCAGATACAACCAGGACACACTTCTAGCTACACTGCAGGATACAACCAGGACACACTTTAGCTACACTGCAGATACAACCAGGACACACTTTCTAGCTACACTGCAGATACAACCAGGACACACTTTCTAGCTACACTGCAGATTACCTAGTTTAGTCAGCAATCTTATAAATTATGCAGCCCTGGAATGAATGACCAGCGCGGCAGATAGGACTAATATACTCCATAAACCTGCCAGTACACCGAAAGGATAACTAGCCTGCAAATCTATTAAAGGGGAGGAATGTGGAATTTGTTCCTTAAATACCCAATAAATGATCCTTTCTAATCTAGCGCTTTCAATCACAGGCAAAATCCTTATGCTGTTTTATTGCTAGACCATTGCCGAGGGAGTTGGAGAATGATATTCCCTAAGGAATTCAACACATAGACTTAAAGGGAAATGGAAAGGTTTCTAAAACAAACTGAAAACCAATTTCCATTCTAGACCCCATTACCTGCAATCTATGTGAGATTACATCTCGGTGTATGGATTTAGATTTTCACGTCACACTGTGGTGTGTAAGGCTAATACACTTGTAGTGTGATTACGGTTAGATCTTTCACTTTCCTATATTGGACAATTTACCTTCTACACCTTTTAAAGTAAAACAAAATGAAGAAAATGAAACGTGTGATTTAGACAAATACATCTACTATATATAAAAATTAAATGTCTCCTATCAAGGGCCTAGAAAAACTGCAACAGGTATTGGCAGTGACCTTTGGAGAAGACTTCCTCTTGGTTCCATTCTAGTTAGATCAGTGCTGTTGGTCAATGGGGGACCATCCACAAATGTCAGGCAGCCCGTAAAGTAGCAAGGGGAACCCACCTTGTACAGTATGAACCGAGTATCCCAAGTTATTATCATTTTATTACAATGCAACTTTTCATTCCTTTTTATAGAGCCTTCATTGCATGTACCTAGGATAATAAAGTGATTCCCACACAAGCAATGTATCTTTTGTTCTTGGCTCTAATGAGCTAAACAGCAGGTGGAACCGCACGTTTAATGAGTTCTTTTCCAGGGAAATATGTTTGCTTAATATTAATAATTCAGCCGTGGTTGGCAATACGTATTCCTGTTGGCTGTACAGTACAACGCGCCCCTTCCTTAGTGTCATATAAACAACAAAGATAACATTGAAATGGGTTTAGTGCGACTGGCTACACCTGGCGCTGAAGGTAAAGCGACACTCCCTGGAACAGGTGTGCAATGCCGCCTTTGGGAATGAATTAACTCAGAAAGATATCCATTCATCGGCAATTTATATGGTGGGTGTTTATTGCATTTGCTTTGTTTGAAAGGAGATAAAGTTTATAATGAAATAAGGAATTCTGTTTGAACCAGTTATCGCTAAAGATCCAAACGTTATAACAGTGCAGTGAATCATGGGAAATAGACATTACCCCTACCCTCCCTTATAACTATATTTGTAACATAATATAAACCCACGTGTTCATGTGAATCATGTAAATACAGATACTTACCCTCCCCTCTTTCTATTATATACTATATTGTACACAATATAACAGGTGCACGTGAAATCATTGGGAAATAGACCTTACCCCGTCTCTTCACGTCTTCTATTTAATACAATCATTTGTTGTACATAATATAACAGTGCAGTGAATTTTCATGGGAATAGCCTTATCCCTGGTCCATTACTACTATATGTGTAACAATATACCATGCAGTGAATCATGGGAAAATAGAACATTACCCTTCCTACCTTCATCCATTAAACTATATGTGTACATAATATAACGAGTGCAGTGAATCCTACTGGGAAAAATGACCTATTACCCCTCCCATTATACTATATGTGGTACACAATATAACAGTCGCAGTGATCATGGGAAATAGACATTACCTCCACCCCCCGTCGTTTTTACCTCCATTAATACTATATTGTACACAATATACAGTGCAGTAGTCGAATCATTGGGAAATAGACTTACCCGTTTTTGTTTTTCACCTTCATACCTCGCATGTATAGCCTATATGTGGTACACAATATAACAGTGCCTAATCATGGGAAATAGACATTAACCTACCCCTCACCACCTACCCTTACTACTTCACTATGTGTACCAAATATAAACAGTTGCAAGGTGACTCATGGGAATAGACTTACCTCCATTAGACGATATGTGTACCGACAATATAACAGTGCATGACTCATGGGAAATAGACCATTACCTCCTCGTTCTATTATACTATATGTTTTGTGACTAACCCATATAACAGTGGCAGTGATCTATGGGAAATAGACATTTACCCAACCTCCATTATACTAATATGTGTACACATATAACAGTGGCGTGATCAATGGGAAATAGACATTACCACCTCATTAATACTATATGTGTACAACAATATACATGCAGTGAACAATGGGAAATAGACATTACCCCCCCTTCTTATACTATAATTTGTCAAATATAACAGTTCCAGTGAAATCATGGGAAATAGACATACTAACCTCCATTATGACTCTAGTTGTGTAACAAATATAATAGTGCATGACATCATGGAAATAGACATTACCTCATTATAACCCTATTAGTACATATATAGTGAGTGAATTCATGGGAAATATTACCTAAGTTTTGTACCATGGTGAAGTGACATGGGAATAGACATTACCACCATTATAACTATATTGTGCATCAAGATAACCAGTGCAGTGATCAATGGCACAGAGACATTTAACCTTCTCTATACTATGATGTGTACACTAATATGAACAGTGGCATGAATCATGGGAAATAGAACATTACCCCGCATTATACTATATGTGTACATCAATATACAGTGCAGTGCATCATGTGGGAAAATGACTTACCTCCATATAACATATCTTTACACAATAAACATGTGCAGTGAATTCATGGGAAATAGACATTTACCCCTCCATTATACTATATGTGTACAACATATAACGTGCCATGATCATGGGAATAAGAACCATTACCGTCATTATACTATATTGTGCAAAATACATGGCAGTGAATCATTGGAAATAGACATTAACTCCAATCCCATTATACTATTGTGTACAATATAACAGTGCAGGAATATGGGAATAGACATTTACCCCCAGTTACTATATTTGTACACAATATAACAGTGCATGAATTCATGGGAAATAGACATTAACCTCCATTTATACTATATGTGTCACAATAAACAGTGCAGTTTAATCATGGGAAATAACATTACCCTCATTAATACGTATATGTGTTACACCATATAACAGTGCATGAAATCATGGGAAATAGACATTCCACCTCTCATTATATATATGTGTCACAATATAACAAAGTGCAGTGAATCATGGGAAATAACATTACCTCATGTATCTATATGTGTCACAATATAAGTAGTGCAGTGAATCAGGGGAAATAGACATTACCCTCCATTATACTTATATGTGTACAAATATACAGTGCAGTGAACGATGGGAATAGACATACCTACCTCATATACTATATGTGTACACAATATAACAGTGCAGTGAATCCTGGGAAATAGACATTGCCTTCATATATACTATATGTGTACAAATAGACAGTCCGTGAATCATGGAAATAGACATTACCTCCTTATATATATTGTCCAATCATATTCAGTGAATCATGGGAACTAGAACATTAACCTTCCATTATACTATATTTGTACATAATATAACATGTCAGTAAATCATGGGAACTAGACATTCCGCTCCATATTAACATATGTGTACACAATATAACAGGGCAGTTAATCAGGGAAATAGAAATTTTTACCCTCCATTATAACTATATGTGTACACAATTAAACAGTGCAGTGAATCTGGGAAAATAGACATTCCGCCTCCATTAGACCTATAATGTTACTAATATTAATCAGTGCATGAATCATGGGAAATATACATTACCACCCTTCATTATACTAATATGGTGTACACCAATATACAAACATTGCAGTGAATCATGGGAAATAGACATTAACCTCCCCCCACCCCAACCTCCCTTATACTTATGTGTACACAATATAACAGTGCAGTGAAAAATCATGGCGAATATACATTACCACCCCTCCACCTTACCCACCGGGTACCCCGGATCCATTTACTATATGTGTCCACAATATAACAGTGCCGTGACTCAATGATGGGAAATAGACTTACCTCATATACTTAATATGTTGGACACAATATACCAGTGCATTGAATCATGGATAGACATTTACCCCACCTCCATTATACTATATGTGTACATAATATAAAACATGCAAGTGAATCATGGGACATAGACATACCTCCATTATACTATATGTTTACACAATATAACAGTGCAGAGTGAATCAGGAAATAGACATTACCTCCATTATACTATATGTGTACACAATATAACAGTGCAGTGAATCATGGGAAATAGACATTACCTCTATTATACTATATGTGTACACAATATACAGTGCAGTTGAATCATGTGGAAATAGACATTACCTCCATTATACTATATGTGTACACAATATAACAGTGCAGTGAATCATGGGAAATAGACATTAACCTCCATTATACTATATGTGTAAAATATAACAGTGCAGTGAATCATGGGAATAGACATTACCTCATTATATACTATATGTGTACACAATATAACAGTGCAGTGAATCATGGAAATAGACATTAACCTCCATTATACTATATGTGTACTAATATATAACATGCAGTGAATCATGGGAAATAGACATACCCCCATTATACTATATGTGTACACAATATAACAGTGCAGTGAATATCATATGGGAAATAGACATTACCTCCATTATACTATATGTGTACACAATAAACAGTGCAGTGATCATGGGAAATAGACATTACCTCTATTATACTATATGTGTACACAATATAACAGTGCAGTGAATCATGGGATGAAATATGACAGTACCTCACATATACGATATGTGTAACACACTATAATCGTGCAGTGAAAATCATGCTGAAGAATATACATTGACCTTCCTTCTACATATATGTGTACTATATAACAGGGGCAGTGAAAATCAATGGGAAATAGACATTACCAGCTCCATTAACCTATATTGTAACACAATCATAGGCAGTCATAATCATGTAGGAAAGAATTACCCATATGTGTCCTAAAGTGACGTATAACCTCCATTATACTATATGTGTACACAATATAACAGTGCAGTGAGATCATGGGAAATAGACATTACCAGGAAGAAAAGGAAGAGGGAAAAGGTTCCATATACTATATGTGTACATAATAAACAGTGCAGTGAATCATGGGAAAATAGACATTACCTTCATTATACTATATTGTGTACCACATCTACAATGCGAAGTGTGAATCATGGGAAATAGACATTACCATCCACCTCATTATACTATATGTGTACACAATATAACAGGGCAGTGATCATGGGAAATAGACATTACTCCATTATACTTATGTGTACACATATAAACAGTGCAGTGAATCATGGGCAAAGCTAGGTACCGATCCATTATTACTATATGTGTACACATATAACAGTGCAGTGACATGGGAAATAACATTACCAAAAAAGTCCATTATACTATAATGTATACATACATATAACAGTGCAGTGATCATGGGAATAGACTTACATCCATTATACTATATGGTGTACACAATATAACAGTGCATGAATCATGGGAAATAGACATTACCATCCATTATACCTATATGTGAATCACAATATAACAGTGCAGTGAATCATGGGAAATAGACATTACCAAGATCTATTATACTATAGTGTACACAATATAACAGTGCGTGAATCATGGGAAATAGACATTACCGAATCTATTATACTAGAGTAAACGTATCAGTGAATCAGGGAATAGACATTACCCATTATACGATATGTGTACAAATTAACAGTGGGAATGGGAAGTACCGGAACCAGGGAGGAATATACACCCAATAGAGCAGTGAAAATCCATATACTATATGTGGTACGACTAAAAACAGTGCAGTGAATCTGGGAATAGACATTACCAAATCCATTATACTATATGTTGTACCAATATAACAGTTGCAGTGAATCATGGAATAGACATTACTCCATTAACTATTGTGTACACAATATAACAGCGAGTGGAATCATGGAAATCGAGATTACCCAATTAATAAAACTATAGTGTCGAAAACATATAACAGTGCAGTAATCAGGGAATAGACAGTTACCTCATGTGAACTATATTGTACACAGTAATAGTGCATGAATCGCATGTGACACCGCAAGCAGTTCACCTAGTTTGCCAGAACAAATTTGGGACCACCACACTAATGTTCCATTTTTAACGTTCACAGTGGGATCGCGGCGGTTAAACTTGGTAGTGGCTTAAGCCCTTTAATTGGTTCTAAAGCAATAGCGGCCTGGATGAATCACGAAAAGAACATTGCCGGGAACAGAAAAAAACCAAAAAAACAGCTCTAGCCGTGACCTACTTAGACTTGGGGAAAGTAACTATTCATTATGGAAACATCCATCACAAAAACAAGATAAATGGGTCCAAAAAGCACAATAAGCATCACATGATCCTTGGTACCTGGACAACAAGGAGTGAGAACATTGCATTCTAAAATTCAGGCCAACAATTAATAAAACACAATCACATGATAATCCCTTTAATAAAGCTATGTAATGGAACGAGCCACACAACGCAGCGATGGATGACACAACCCAGACACAGAAAGCTATGGCAGGACCAAAAACCACACACAGAGCTATTTAGTATGGGCACCGACCCACAAGCATCTATGGGAGATACACAGGAACCACACAACATAGCTAGTAGAAGATATGGACACAAAGGGGCACACAACAAGGCTATGGAATTGGACACAACACCAGTCTTGTAATGACCAACGGCTATGTAAGGACACCAATTACACCACAGACTATGTAATGGACAATAACAACAAACAGAGCTTGTAAAATAAAGGACACGATTACACAACAGAGCTAAAGTAATGGACACAACACATAAGAACGCATGTAATGCGAACAATTAACACCACAGAGCTATGTGAAAATGGTACCACAGCTTGGCACAACAGAGAGGTATGTATGGAAGGCACACACTACACACAACAGAGCTTATGTAATGACAAACACAGGAAACGACACAACCAGAGCTAGTAACTGACAACTATACAACAACAGATGTATTAAGCGGACACAACTACACAACAGTTTAATGAACACAACAGAGCTAAGTAATGGACACAACTACACAACAAGCTATGTATGGACACAACTACACAACAAGCTATGTAATGAACAGAACACACAACAGAGCTATGCAATGGACACAAGCACACAATAGATCTAGGCAATGGACACAAGCACACAATAGAGCTATGTAATGAGCACAACTACACATAGGGCTATGTAATGGGCACACCACTATTTCAGGACCCTTTCGGTATGCTAACAAGATCTATAATATGAATTAAGAATTCACCTGTTTGTAAATCTGACGCCATTTTTTTTCTGTATGTCGATTGTAGTGAAATTCTTATTATTCCTTAAGAGATTTTCCTCCTTGCAGGTAACTCGAAAAAGTACCAATCTGGGAGTTCGATTCCAATTTTAATCTTTTACCGGCATCGAGACCTAAAAGAAACAAGAAGAAAATCCTATTGTTTATAAATACCTGCGGATTAAAGGAACTAAACTGAAAAAAATTACTTGCCTACATTCTATATTTTTAGTGCGGTCAGGAACTCGATCCCTTTTTGCTCTCATGCTTCCTGTCACTAGATCTCATCATGTCCTGTTCAGCTTACTCCTAATTAGTATGCATGTCTCCTCTCTATGTGTCCAATGGAGACACCAATGGAGTTTTGGAGCATGTGCAGTGGGTGATCGTGTGCCTCACTACAGCCAATAGCATTCACCCATTGATTTTGTGTGATAGTGAAATAAACTGAAACTGCTTTGTTATGGGAAGTTAAGCGCACTGGGACTGTAATCACTGCTTGAATCAAGTAAGATTTTCTTGGTAGGAGTTTGAAGGGGTGTGTGTGTTAGGGGGGGGGCTTTGTAGTTGATTTCTTCTTTAGGTCAGTGCTACACTGGGACTTTACTAACACAGACAGCAGCTAACTGCAGATTTCTAATCTTATGCTGAATCAATTAGCCATGCCATTGACAGAGAAATTACCTTTCTTTTATAGAATGGAGAGTGTCTACATGTAGTGTGTCAGGGGAGGGGCTGGGTGATTGACAGTTCTTTACTGACTAGCTGTGCCCCACCCCCTTTAAAAGAGTAAAACTCCCAGATCTAAACAAAAACAAGGGATAAAGAAAAAAGAAGAGAAAAAAAAGGCAGATTTAAGATTGGTCAAATTAATCCTTATTACTGTGTGATAAGTTAAAAAATGATTTGTCCCAGTTTACATGTCCTTTAAGGCTGTGAACATGTGGAAGGCTGCACAGGTAAAGTTAACCAGCATCTAAAACACAGCAAATACCTAACAATGTAATACTTAACTTAATGATGACAACATGGATACCAATTCTCCTATTTGCCAACAGGAACCATGGGAAAGAGGAATTGAGCTGGATTCCATGATTGCAGTGATAAAAGGAAGTAAAGAGGTTCCACACTTGTCAATCGAGGTTTCCTAGAGATTCCACTAGCTATAGTGTCAGAAGGAGAACGGATCCACTTTTTAAAAGATATATTTATAAATTGATATTGTATTTAATTGAATTGATCAATAAAGAAAAACATTTAAAATGAATATATCTTTTTTTAATACAGGGGGTTTCCGGAGGTATAAAAGTTACTTCATAGGTGTGAATTACCTGAATATAACTGCATAATATAACTAGTCCTGTGCACCGTATGTACTGTAAATAGTTATGTATGAAATAGGGACATAGTGGGGACAAAAGAGATAAGAATTCACTTCTGATGATGGTTTCGCTCATGAAAAGACCCAGACAACCATTCATTTGCAGAACTAATACATTCCCACGAATAGTTCAAAAGGTATAAAAGTCCTGGAAAAAAGCATTTGGTAACTTCGTCTATAACAGGAACCAGACACGTTCGTTAAGATCATCAAACCAACATATCTTTCCATGGCAACAGAGTGATGGCAGTAAAGCACCAAGGCGGCTGTTTGCATGGAGTAAAATCCCAGCAATATTGTTGACAAGGCAAATTGATGTATGGAATATCCATGTGCTCTATTAGCGGTTTATAAAAAACACAACTCAATAATTCATTAGACATTTTCAATCCAGCACAAAGTGCGCAAACAATGAAGGATAAAATCGCAGCAGCGGCAACGTCTAATATTGGTAATGAGCGACTGCTCCAAGCCAAGTAAAGGCCCAGGGACACGACGGTTTTTTTTCAGCACGTCCGTGTTAGTAATATTCCTCGTTCGCATAATGTACATTCTCTCAACAATCTCATTCCCTATCGTACTGGAACGGTTATTTTCCACACTTAATTCACCAAACATGTATGTTCTTTATGGAATACGTTGGTATAACAATGCGGCCTATAGGAGACATGCAGTAATCCTATACCGTCTCTGCATTCTATCATAAAGACATTTATAATAGACGGACATTTACCCAGAGTCACCATCGCTCCGGGATCAATATCGGGTCGCGGCTGCAGGTAAATCCTGAAAGGAAAGGTTTAACGGTAATGGCAGCGATTTGTTGGCATTAAGAAGTCTTGTTAAAGTCACGCAAACCTGGTATTGATTCGGTGCAAAAAAACCCATAAAAAACCCCTCTCGCAGCCAGGGCATACAGAAGATAAAGTCACGCTAAACCAAATATGGAAGTGGGAATTTTACTCTGATATCTGACTGCCTTCTGCCACTGGATAAATGACGCAAATGTTGCTTTGGGCTTTTAGGGCGTCAGATTACATTACACCTTAAGTTTTGGGGGGGACAAATCCTGAATAAAAAATGCAGAGAAATCCCCAAACTCGAGAGGTAGGGCAGCCTACGCCTACCTCAATGGACGCTCCTTGGTATGAGCAGCGAGCTGTCAAAGTTCTTCTCAAGTTGCGGCAGCTAACAACAAAGTTTCCCAAGCATACCCTCTCTCCCATATCAAAGTTAGATGGGACAGTCACACATGTGCAGAGTGGCACAGAGACTTTACAGATCTCCACTCGTGCCGATGACCACTGGCATCCGGTTAGGATTATGGCTTAATTACCGCCGACTTAGGACTTTCATGTCTCATCGTTTATTACATAGTTGCACTTAATAGTCCAAATTATTAAGAAAACTACTTACGTACCAGCTCCCTCGCAGCACCATTGAGAGCAAGCCTGCATGCTCTTCTCTATCCATCCATCTTCTCTCTCAGCTCTGTCAGTTAGGGTCAAATGAAGGTTTTCAAGGAACTCGTGATTTTCCCACCTAAAACACAAATGGTTTAAGGATAAATATAAATCTCATCATGAATAAATCAGAGCTGGAGTCGAACTGAAAAAGATTTAAATAGCTTATAGTCAGATCTCTGTATGCCCAGGAGGATGATAGACTGCTGGCCAGGAGTGTGTGTGGATCTCGTGACATCCCAACCCTGCAAGAACATCACAAGGCCAGTGGTCCACCACCCTCCTGGGCATGTGCATATAGAACTACCGCAGGAAAAGGACCAATGCAGGATGGGTGGGGTGGAATGTCATTCTCCTTTCTTTGTGCACTGAAGATTCTGAAATAAACATAAGATCCTCAGAAATACGTTACCAACTCCTTTCTACTCATACGGCAACCAACTGCTTTCTGTCTCCTCCCACAGTCACGGGTCACCGACATTTCGCCCATCTCTGATATTAGAGAAACATAAGTTAATGAAGGCGAGGGTGAGGAATTCCCAGGTAAATCAGAGTTATTTAGTGATGAATCTGCTAAGAAACTGAAAAACTGACGCATGCCTTTAAAACTGAACTTCAAACGAAAACTACAAAAGCAGACAAAATGTTTTTTTGACCCGACTTATAGCCACAGCTGATTGGACCTTTTTCTGCTTCTCACCTCAAAATTCTAAGGGGCAATCCAGAAAATCACTACACTTTAGCACGACGGGCAAGCCCTCCGTCGTCCCTTCCTTGTTGGCTCCAATCAGTATACCAAATGCTCAGACGACTCAGTACTGGCCTGCCTGCTCGGTAAAATAACTACTCTTTTAAACCATGGATCTCTGTGTAGGAAGGCAATAATATACTGGTAAATCATCACGTCCCAGAATGATAAATCTGGATGTTTGTACAACATTCTTTCAACGCGTGAGAAATTGAATCATAATTTCAGATTATAATGTAGATCCAAATTCCTTTATTACCCTTAAAAGCGTTCGCGAGGTAAGCAGCGTAAGAACAAATTACCCAACGCATTACAGAAAATTATGTAAATAGGTTAAAAATGTGTAACAATCCAGCTTTAATGCAAAATAGATTGCGACCAATAGTCTGCCTATTATCCGAGCCCCTCACGTAACTACGACCAGGAAGATCTGCACAGAACTGCTTCTTCTCCGGGTCAAGAGGCCTCTGTATGAAGGCTCCTCCATTATTGATCTTTCAGAAGTTAAATGTGTCCATAAAAAACCGAATGTCTATTTTATTTATTGATCATGTAGAAGCTCATGCATTAATCACTCAAGAGATGGAATTTTAAAGAGACGGTCTACGAGACCGCTCATAATAGAAACCACACAAACACATCAATAGGATGACCAAGGATCCACATCTCACCCTATGGTTCAATTGTGATCTTAGCTGTCAATCAGAAAAAGCAATAAAATGAATACATAAACTCTTGTATTCAGACAGATTAGAAAATTTCCGTCAAAAGAAATTCCCTCCGAAAATTAAATTTCTAACATGTCAATCATTTCAATGCCCGTGACGACGCCATGTTATACTTAGCGACCTGGTGCAATATACAGTCAATATGTCTGCATCTTACAGGCTTTCTAGCCAATTCCGTACAGGAGAAATGTCTGGGGACTATGAATGTTTCCAAGGGGTCCACTATGGATTTTTACCATGATTAAAATAAAAATATTACATTTATTTTATTTGGTCAATGAGCTAAGAATGACCTTTGGGTAAAAATAAAGAAAAGTACATAGCAGATAACCAAAAGGATGCTAGCCATGGTAACATGCAGTCTCAATGCTGCTGCTGGGTTTTTGCATATTTTTGGACTTATTTTTATGTCGGAAGAAAAAAACAACGATAAGACTGCGAATTCATTTACTCACGCCTCCCTTTAAAAAGTAAAACATTCCTGAATTATTAAAAATTAAAGCCGATGCACTCCGCTTCGCACCATATCCCTACGCAAGCGCAGAGCATTCTACATGTGGGCTCACAAGTCAGCTAGAAGCAGAGAAAACTCGAAGAATCAACAGTTGGCTGGCAAAACGAGGGGGAAAGTGTGCCTATCGGTCTAAGGCAAAAGGAAACGGTCCTCCGGGAAGCCACATCAAAGAGATGTAAAAACAAACGCAAACCCTGCTTTTGCCTGTGAAGGAGGGACTAATGAAAGAAAAGAAAAAAACGCTAAGTTGAACAAATCTGCACTGCGAACGGAAGAGCAGTCACGCGCTGAGTGGCACCTCGATTCTAAAAAGTCGATTGATAAAACTATAAAAGAAATTAGCCCTGGCATGTACAAGCTATTTCTGAAACTGCTTCCCTTCTGAATCACCGATTTCTGCCTGATACCTGATCCGGATGTCGCAAGATCGGGCGAAAGGGTTTATTTTAATCAGCTCTCTCCCGCGTAGGGGAATAATTCGCAAAACCTAGATTCTTATAGAATCGCATTTCCGAACCAGCAAAGAATTAGGTCGATGGTATTGAAAAATCTGGTCCGTGTGTACACAGCCCTAGGATGTCCCTAATTTAGGGCACCTGGCAGTGAGTCTGTGTGCCGGGTGTCACCACTGTCTTTGTTATATGACGGTAATTTAAGTGCAAACATTACATTGAATATTAAAAGTTGCGCATACACAACTACCCTCAGGCTGCACCAGAACAAGGGATTTGATTTAGGCTCCCTCTAAGGATCCCATCAATGCTGTTAAAAATGATAAAAAATTCAGACCGACATACTGCACAGTATACCAATGTGTCTGTCATTAAACAGACATTGTACCTTCAAGAACAAGAACATTCTTTGCACCGTGTCATTTGGATTCAGATATACACACACGTTGCCCATAGCAGATGCACCCAAGAAACTCTACAGAACAGAAGGACACAACTGACTTCATTGTTCTCTAAGGAGAATGATTCAGTCTCGCCGATCATGAGTCAGCTCTATTTTCTTTTTAATGAGAAAAGAACATTTCTCCATTCGCTCAACAGAAACCGAGCAGAATAACCTGATCTAACCTTTAATAGAAACGTCTAATAATAAATGGGCATGTCCAGGTCAAAAAAACCTAAACAAAACAAAAAAAGACCCACCCCACCTTGTTGATATAAATGCAGAACAACCCCCCAAACCCCAGTTTCTTATGATAAAGAATGCCAAGATCCCCTGAGGGACTTGCCCGATCCGTCGCCTCGCCGACCCTCTTTGCTCTGTGGCTGACGAGCGCTCTAACTCCTGGTCTCGGCTTGAGGTGACATTATGCCCAATTTCCTAAAAGCACGTTCAGGAAGTAGAGCGTCTGCTTCCTGTTTTGTGCTTGAAAAAGGAGCAGGGTTCGGCGCTCAGAGCGGCAAGGACTGGGACCGGTAAGTGCTTTCAGGGCTCTTTGGCATTCCTTTATAATGCAAAACTGGGGTTTGTGGGTTGGTGTTGTGTGATCTGCATTTATATCAAAGTATTTTTTTGACTGGACTTGCCTTTAATCCTGAACAGAAGTAAGTTGTTTTTAAAGGGTTTTAACCATTTCACATCTAAAATTTATACCCCTGGGAAATAATGTTAAAAAAAAATAAGTTCACCCCCATCCCTTAATTCTGATTGTAAAGAGGGAAATAAAAAAGGAGAAATGGCATATAAACCTTTAATCAGAGGGACAGAACGGGTCTTTAGGAACTATAAAACTAACAAGGATTTTTAAGAAAGTAATAAAACGAGCTAAATAAATAATGACTTTGATAGCTGAACAAAGAAGACTAACCCAAATATATTTAAAATTGTACTTATACACAAGAAGATGGGACTGAAAATGGTGGCTTGTTAATTAATGGGCAGAGTAAAGTACAGAGGATGCTGATAACGTGAAACATCTTAATACGTTTGTCTCCTCTATACACAATAGAATACCCAAGAAGACAGAACACGTTACGAAGGAGAAGATTCTGAAAAGTTTGATACATATTTTAGAGTATGTTTCATCTGACTTACCTAGCAATCTAAAATGATTTAGAGAAATAGATCTAGATCTTGGACTAGATAGAAAAATGTTTTAATTCATCCTCAAATACTATCAACCCTTTACTACTTACTATGAAGGCCATTATCTGAATGCTCAAAGGGATCTGTGGTCTGATCAAAAACACTTTTTTTTTTACTTATATCATTTTAATCTGCAGTTTATGGTCTATATCTCTTGCCTTTGCCTCTCTTCCTTATTCTAAGCAATTTCTAGATATTCAATGATACCTTTGCGAAGTTCCTAATTTTTTTACTTCTCTCCAAGTGGGATAAAACATGCTCAGTGTGCTTTATCCAGGGATTGGTACTTTAATTGGCTCTTACATTCATCTAAGGGTAACTAAGGAGGTTAAAGGAACACTAAACCCCAAAAAAGACTATGTGCCATTGTCTTGGTGTAGTTATTCACAGGGAGGTGAGAACGCTTATTCTCACCTCCCTGTGAGGGGGGGAGGGAAATAGACATTACCTCCATTATACTATATGTGTACACAATATAATAGTGCAGTGAATCAGCGATTGGAACAGCGGTGTGCAAACGCAGTGCACCTAGTGTGGCCAGACCAATTGGCCAACACTAGTGTGCAATTTTTAACGTGCAAGTGGATCGCGCGTTAAAACTTGGTAGTGTGGCTTGGCCCTTTATTGGTTCTAAAGCAAGAGAGCCTGGATGATCCTTAAGAACATTGCAGGGAACAGAAAAAAAAACCAAAAAACAGCTTCTAGCCTGACCTACTGTAGACTTGGGAAAGTAAACTATTCATTAATGGAAACATCCATCACAAAAACAAGAAGTAAATGGGTCCAAAAAGGCTACAATAAGCATCAACTGTCTTTACCTGGACAACAAATGGGAGAACATTGCATTTCTAATTCAGGCCAACAAATTAATAGAAAACACAAGCACATGATAATCCTTTAAATAAAGCTATGTAATGGACACAACCACACAACGCAGCTATGGAATGGACACAACCACACAACAGAGCTATGGAATGGACACAACCACACAACAGAGCTATGTAATGGGCACAACCACACAATGCAGCTATGGAATGGACACAACCACACAACAGAGCTATGGAATGGACACAACCACACAACAGAGCTATGGAATGGACACAACACAGCTATGTAATGGACACAACAGAGCTATGTAATGGACACAATTACACAACAGAGCTATGTAATGGACAATAACACAACAGAGCTATGTAATGGACACAATTACACAACAGAGCTAAGTAATGGACAACAACACAATAGAGCTATGTAATGGACACAATTAAACCACAGAGCTATGTAATGGACACAGCTTCACAACAGAGATATGTAATGGACACAACTACACAAAACAGCTTATGTAATGGACACAACTACACAACAACAGAGCTATGTAACGGACAACTATACAACAACAGAGCTATGTAACGGACACAACTACACAACAGTTATGTAATGGACACAACAGAGCTAAGTAATGGACACAACTACACAACAGAGCTATGTAATGGACACAACTACACAACAGAGCTATGTAATGAACAGAACCACACAACAGAGCTATGCAATGGACACAAGCACACAATAGAGCTATGCAATGGACACAAGCACACAATAGAGCTATGTAATGGACACAACTACACAATAGAGCTATGTAATGGGCACAACCACTATTTAATGGACCCTTTGCGGGTATCTAACAAGAATCTATAAATATGAATTAAGAATTCACCTGTTTGTAAATCTGACGCCATTTTTCTGTATGTCGATTGTAGTGAAATTCTTATTATTCCTTAAGGATTTTTCCTCCTTGCAGGTAACTCGGAAAAAGTGACCAATCTGGGAGTTCGATTCCAATTTTATACTTTTACCGGCATCGAGACCTAGAAAGACAAGAAGAAAATCCTATTGTTTATAATATACCTGCGGATTAAAGGGAAACTAAACTGAAAAAAATTACTTGCCTACATTTCTATATTTTTAGTGCGGTCAGGAACTCGATCCCTTTTTGCTCTCAGTGCTTCCTGTCACTAGATCTCATCATGTCCTGTTCAGCTTACTCCTAATTAGTATGCATGTCTCCTCTCTATGTATCCAATGGAGACACCAATGGAGTTTGGAGCATGTGCAGTGGGGGTGATCTGTGCCTCACTACAGCCAATAGCATTCACCCAGTGATTTTGTGTGATAGTGAAAGTAAAACTGCTTTGTTATGGGAAGGTAAGCAGCACTGGGAGCTGTAATCACTGCTTGAATCAAGTAAGATTTTCTTGGTAGGAGTTTGAAGGTGTGTGTGTTAGGGGGGGGGCTTTGTAGTTGATTTCTTTAGGTACAGTGCTACACTGGGACTTTACTAACACAGACAGCAGCTAACTGCAGATTTCTAATCTTAATGCTGAATCAATTAGCCATGCATTGACAGAGAAATTACCTTTACTTTTATAGAATGGAGAGTGTCTACATGTAGTGTGTCAGGGGGAGGGGCTGGGTGATTGACAGTTCTTTACTGACTAGCTGTGCCCCACCCCTTTAAAAAGTAAAACTCCCAGAGCTAAAAAAAACAAGGGATAAAAGAAAAACAGAGAAGAAAAAAAAGGCAGATTTAAGATTGGTCATAATTAATCCTTATTACTGTGTGATAAGTTAAAAAATGATTTGTCCCAGTTTACATGTCCTTTAAGGCTGTGAACATGTGGAAGGCTGCACAGGTAAAGTTAACCAGCATCTAACAGCAGCAAATACCTAACCAATGTAATACTTAACTTAATGATGACTAACATGGATACCAATTCTCCTATTGCCAAACAGGACCATGGGAAAGAGGAATTGAGCTGGATTCCATGATTGCAGTGATTAAAAGGTAAGTAAAGAGGTTCCACAATTGTCAATCAGGGTTCCTAGGAGATTCCACTAGCTATAGTGTCAGAAGGAGAACGGATCCACTTTTTTAAAGATATATTTATAAATTGATATTGTATTTAGATTGAATTGATCAATAAAGAAAAACATTAATAAAATGAATTATCTTTTTTTAATACAGGGGTTTCCGGAGGTATAAAAGTTACTTCATGAGGTGTGAATTACCTGAATATAACTGCATAATATAACTAGTCCTGTGCACCGTATGTACTGTAAATAGTTATGTATGAAATAGGGACATAGTGGGGACAAATAAGAGATAAGAATTCACTTCTGATGAATGGTTTCGCTCATGAAAAGACCCAGACAAACCATTCATTTGCAGAACATAAACATTCCCACGAATAGTTCAAAAGGTATAAAAGTCACTGGAACAAAAGCATTTGGTAACTTCGTCTATAACAGGAACCAGACACGTTCGTTAAGATCATCAAACCAAACATTCATTTCCATGGCAACAGAGATGATGGCAGTAAAGCACCAAGGCGGCTGTTTGCATATGGAGTAAAATCCCAGCAATATTGTTGACAAGGCAAATTGATGTATGGAATAAATTCCATGTGCTCTATTAGCGGTTTAATTACACAACTCAATAATTCATTAGAACATTTTCAAATCCAGCACGAAAGTGCGCAAACAATGAAGGATAAAGATCGCAGCAGCGGCAACGTCTTAATAGTTGGTAATGAGCGACTGGCTCCAAGCCAAGTAAAGGCCCAGGGACACGACGGTTTGTTTTCAGCACTCCGTGTTAGTAATATTCCTGCGTTCGCATAATGTACATTCTCTCAACAATCTCATTCCCTATCGTACTGGAACGGTTATTTCCACACTTAATTCACCAAACATGTATGTTCTGTATGGAATACGTTGGTATAACAATGCGGCCTATAGGAGACATGCAGTAAATACTATACCGTCTCTGCATTCTATCATAAAGACATTTATAATAGACGGACATTTACCCAGAGTCACCATCGCTCCGGGAAATCAATATCGGGTCGCGGCTGCAGGTAAATCCTGAAAGGAAAGGTTTAACGGTAATGGCAGCGATTTGTTGGCATTAAGAAGTCTTGTTAAAAGTCACGCAAACCTGGTATTGAATTCGGTGCAAAAAAACCCATAAAAAACCCCTCTCGCAGCCAGTGCAATAAAGAAGATAAAGTCACGCTAAAACCAATATGGAAGTGGGAATTTTACTCTGATAATCTGCCTTCTGCCACTGGATAAATGAGCGCAAATGTTGCTTTTGGGCTTTTAGGGCTGCAGATTACATTACACCTTAAGGTTTGGGGGGGACAAATCCTGAATAAAAATGCAGAGAAATCCCAAAACTCGAGAGGTAGGGCAGCCTACGCCTACCTCAATGGACGCTCCTTGGTATGAGCAGCGAGCTGTCAAAGTTCTTCTCAAGTTGCGGCAGCTAACAGACAAAGTTTCCCAAGCATGACTCTCTCTCCCATATCCAAAGTTAGAATGGGACAGTCACACATGTGCAGAGTGGCACAGAGGAACTTTGACAGATCTCCACTCGTGCCGATGACCACTCCGGTAGGATTAGGCTTTATTACCTCCCTGGCTTAGGACTTTCATGTCTTAATCGTTTATTAGACATAGTTGCACTTTAATGTCCAAATATATTAAGAAAAGACTACATTACGTACCAAGCTCCCTCGCAGCACCATTGAGAGCAGCCTGCATGCTCTTCTCTAATCCATCCATCTTCTCTCTCAGCTCTGTCAGGTTAGGGTCAAATGAAGGTTTTACAAGGAACTCGTGATTTTCCACCTAAAAACACAAATGGTTTAAGGATAAATATAAATTCTGCATCATGAATAAATCAGAGCTGGAGCGAACTGAAAAAGATTTAATAGCTTATAGTCAGATCTCTGTATGCCCAGGAGGAATGATAGACTGCTGGCCAGGAGTGTGGGATCTCGTGACATCCCAACCCTGCAAGAACATCACAAGGCCAGTGGTCCACCACCCATCCTGGGCATGTGCATATGAACTACCGCAGGAAAAGGACCAATGCAGGATGGGTGGGGTGGAATGTCATTCTCCTTTCTTTGTGCACTGAAGATTCTGAAATAAACATAAGTATCCTCAGAAATACGGTTACCAACTCCTTTCTACTCATACGGCAACCAACTGCTTTCTGTCTCCTCCCACAGTCACGGTCACCGACATTTCGCCCATCTCTGATATTAGAGAACATAAGTTAATGAAGGCGAGGGTGAGCAGATTCCCAGGTAAATCAGAGTTATTTAGTGATGAATCTGCTAAGAAACTGAACTGACGCATCCTTTAAAACTGAACTTCAAACGAAAACTACAAAAGACAAAATGTTTTTGACCCGACTTATAGCCAACAGCTGATTGGACCTTTTATCTGCTTCTCACTCAAAAATTCTTAGGGGCAATCCAGAAAATCACTACACTTTAGCACGGCAAGCCCTCCGTTCCCTTCCTTGTTGGCTCCATCATATACCCAATGGCTACAGACATGCTCAGTAACTGGCCTGCCTGCTCTGGTAAAATAACTACTCTTTTAAACCAATGGATCTCTGTGTAGGAAGGCAAAATAATATACTGGTATAATCAGCAGTCCCAGAATGATAAATCTGGATGTTTTGTACAACATTCTTTCAACGCGTGAGAAATTGAATCATAAATTTCAGATTATAATGTAGATCCAAATTCCTTTATTAACCCTTAAAAAGCGTTCGCTAGCAGCGTAAGAACAAATTACCCAGAAGCATTACAAGAAAATTATGTAAAATAGGGTAAAAATGTGTAACAATCCAGCTTTAATGCAAAATAGATTGCAGCCAATAGTCTGCCTATTATCCGAGCCCCTCACGTAACTACGACCAGGAAGATCTGCACAGAACTGCTTCTTCTCCGGGTCAAGAGGCCTCTGTATGAAGGCTCCTCCATTTATTGATCTTTCAGAAGTTAAATGTGTCCATAAAACCGAATGTCTATTTTATTTATTGATCATGTAGAAGCTCAATGCATTTAATCACTCCAAGAGGGGAATTCTTAAAGGAGACGGTCTACAGACCGCTCATATAGAAACCACACAAACACATCAATATGGATGACCAATGATCCACATCTCACCTATAGGTTCAATTTGTATCTTTATCTTCAAATAAGCAAATAAAATGAATACATAAACTCTTGTATTCAGACAGATTTAGAAAATTTCCGTCAAAAGAGAAATTCCCTCCGAATAAGATTTCTAAATGTCAATCAATTTCAATGCCCGTGGACGACCCATGTTATTACATTAGCGACCTGGTGCAATATACCAGTCAATATGTCTGCATCTTCATCAGGCTGTTCTAGCCAATTTCCGTACAGGAGAAATGTCTGGGGACTATGAAAGATATTCCAAGGGGTCACTATGGATTTTTACCAATGATATGAAAATAAATATTTACATTTTTATTTGGTCAATGAGCTAAGAATGACCTTTGGGTAAAAATGTAAAGAATATAGTTACTGCGGTAACCAAAGGATGCGTAGCCATGGTAACATGCAGTCTCAATGCTGCTCTGGGTTTTTGCATATTCTTTGGGACTTATTTTATGGCAAGAAAAACAAATACGATAAGACTGCGAATTCATTTACTGCACTTTCCCTTTTAAAGTAAAACATTCCTGAATTATTAAAAATTAAATTCCGTATGTCCAGCCCATATCACCATATCACATAGCTCAGAGCTTCTACATGGGCGACAATCATCTAGAGCAGATAAAACTCTAATGATCAACTCTGATGTTAAATTAGCAATGAGTGCAAACGTTTACGGAAGGTCGGGGGAAGCCACAATCTATTTTTAAAAACGCTGCAAACATCGAAGTTGCTTTTAATTGATATGTACCTGTTCCGACTTACATGCAAATTGAACTTAAGAACAAACCTACAGAACCCAGGCATTGCCTGTATAAGGATCTCTGGGAATCCACCTGAAATTAAAAAAGACCCGTCATTGTAAAGCAATCTATGAAAACTGCAACTAGGTTCTGAGCATGTTCAAGCCTGAGATTTGCTGTGCTTCCTTATAAACACTGATTTCCCTGCATGTACCTTCTGATCCAGATCTCTTAGACGGGCGATAAAGGGTTTATTTTAATCAGTCTCCCGCTTAGGGAATAATTCGCAAAACCTAGATTCTTTATAGAATCGCATTTCCGAAACCAGCACAGAAGTATAGGTCGATTGGATTGAAAAATCTGTCCGTGTGTACACAGCCCTAGGATTTCTTCCCTAATTTAGGGCACTGCAGTGAGTCTGGTGTCCGTGGTTTCACCACTGTCTTTTGTTATATATGACGGTAATTTAAGTGCAAACATTACATTGAAATATTAAAAGTTGCGCAGTACAAACTACCCTCAGGCTGCACCAGAACAAGGGATTTAGATTTTAGGGCTCCCTCTAAGGATCCCATCAAATGCTGTTAAAATGGATAAAAAACATTCAGACCGACATACTGCACAGTATTTACCAATGTGTCTGTCATTAAACAGACATGGTCACAGTCAAAACAGAACATTCTTTGCACCTGTGCATTTGAGTTCAGATATACACACGTTGCCCATTAGCAGATGCACCCACAGAACTCTACAGAACCAGAAGGACACAAACTGAGCTTCATTGTTCTCTAAGGAGAATGATTCAGTCTCGCCGATCAGTGAGTCAGCTCTATTTTCTTTTTAATGAGAAAAGAACATTTCTGCCATTCGCCGAACAGAAACCGAGCAGAAATAAACCTGATCTAACCTTTAATAGAAACGTCTAATAAATAAAATGGGCATGTCCAGTCAAAAAAACCTAAAACAAAACAAAAAAAGACCCCCACCTTTTGATATAAATGCAGAACAACCCCCCAAACCCCAGTTTCATATGATAAAGAAATGCCAAAGATGCCCCTGAAGGGACTTGCCCGATCCGGTCCCTCGCCGACCCTCTTTTGCTCTGTGGCTGACAGACGCTCTACTTCCTGGTCTCGGCTTGAGGTGACATTATGCCCAATTTCCTAAAAGCAGCGTTCAGGAAGTAGAGCGTCTGCTCCTGTTTTTGCTTGAAAAAGGAGCAGGGGTCGGCGCTCAGGCGGCAAGGGACTGGGACAGGTAAGTGCTTTCAGGGGCATCTTTGGCATTCCTTTATAATGCAAAACTGGGGTTTGGGGTTGTGGTGTGATCTGCATTTATATCAAAAGTTTTTTTGACTGGACATGCCCTTTAATCCTGAACAGAAGTAAGTTGTTTTTAAAGGGGTTTTAAACCATTTCACATCTAAAATTTATACCCCTGGGAAATAAATGTAAAAAAAATAAGTTCACCCCCATGTCCCTTAATTCTGATGTAAAGAGGGAAATAGAAAAGGAGAGAATGGCATATAAAACCTTTAAGTCAGAGGGAACAGAACGGGTCTTTAGGAACTATAAAAACTAACAAGGATTTTAAGAAAGTAATAAAACGAGCTAAAATAAATAATGACGTTAGGATAGCTGAACAAAGGAAGACTAACCCAAATATTTTTAAAATTGTACTTATAGCAAGAAGATGAGGACTGAAAAATGTGGGGCTATTAATTAATGGGCAGAGTAAGTTACAGAGGATGCTGATAACGTGAAAACATCTTAATACGTTTGTCTCCTCTGTATACACTATAGAATACCCAAGAAGACAGAACACTGTACGAAGGGAGAAGATTCTGAAAAGTTTGATACATATTTTAGAGTATGTTTCAATGACTGACCTAGCAATCATAAAATGATTTATGAGAAATAGATCTAGATCTTGGACTAGATAGAAAAATGTTTTTATTCATCCTCAAATACTATACAACACTTTACTATACTTTACTATGAAGGCTCATTAATCTGTGGCATGCTCCTCTGTGGTCTAAAACACTTTTTTTTACTTATATCATTTTAATCTGCAGTTTATGGTCTATATCTCTTGCCTTTGCCTCTCTTTGCCTTATTCTAAGCAATTTCTAGATATTCAATGATACCTTTGCATGAAGTTCCTAAATTTTTTACTTCTCTCCCAGTGGGATAAACATGCTCAGTGTGCTTTATCCAGGGATTGGTTACTTTAATTGGCTACTTCCAATGCTAAGGTAATGAAGAGGTTAAAGGAACACTAAACCCCAAAAAAGAACTATGTGCCATTCGTTTGTATTATTCACAGGGAGGTGAGAACGCTTATTCTCACCTCCCTGTGAATAATATTACGCTCGGGAGACCTGGAACTTACCTTACCACCGCTCCACTCGCAGCCGCTCCTTCACTGACAGCCGATCTGTCCCGACCACGCGCCCTATCTTAGGCGCATGTGCACCAATACAAAAGATAGGGCGCGCAATCGGGAGAGAACAGCTGTTTAGTGAAGGAGCGGCTGCGAGTGGAGCGGCGGGTAAGGTAAGTTTTTCCAGGCCCCCAGCGTAATATTATTCACAGGGAGGTGAGATAAGAGTTCTCACCTCCCTGTGAATAATAGAAAGGAATGGCACATAGTTCTTTTTACTGGTTTAGGGGAGTTTACAGTCCCTTTAAAGTTAAATGCACATTTCACAAAGGTCTACCTTTGATTTACAATTATAAATCAGCAAAAATAAAACTTGACCCCATGCCCAGATTAGGCACATGTCTAGGAGTGCCTGTGGTTGGAGGGGCGGCTGTTAATCTTCCACCACTAATCAACCCCCTATCCAAAAAAGTGAAAACGAGTGGTGTTTAGGGGTGGGGCTAAGAGGGCCAGGGTTTTTTTGCCTACAAAATCCTGAAGTGTAATCCTCCTGCTTGACCCAAAGTATCTATCAAAAAGTTTGCAAACGTTTCCTAATAAATGAATTGTAAATCTTCCACGTGTTTAGAATTGTTTTTCACCGTCACGTGGAAATTGACTCCATTTCTACATAATCTTTCTACTAAATTAAAACTCCATTTAACTGGCAGAACTGAACCTTTTATTATTTCTAACTGGGAGTGATTTAAAGTTATGGGGACAGAGGTTAATGCTCTAAAGGCAGGAACAGTCAAGTCTACTCGAACGTGGCACTTGAAAAGATGCTAATGAACCACTTAATGGCTGCCACGTGGGCAGGTTTTAAAATAAGGATGTCTAACATCAACTACACACATTTTTATTAATAGGCCTGATTGGATCCGAAGCTTCAGGTAGTAAGAAAAGATCTTGAATGGTCTTATGGTTCAGTGGCATGGTTCAGTGGCTACGGTTATATTCAATGTTCCAGAGGAAAGGAATAATACTGTATGTGTTCCAGTGGAAAGGAATAATACTGTATATGTTTATGTTCCAGAAGAAAGGAATAACACTGTATATGTTTATGTTCCAGAGGAAATAAATAATACTGTATATGTTTATGCTCCAGTGGAAAGAAATAATACTGTATGTGTTCCAGAGAAAAGGAATAATACTGTATATGTTTATGTTCCAGTGGAAAGGAATAATACTGTATATGTTTATGTTCCAGATAGAAAAGGAATAATACGTATATGTTTATGTCGGGCAGAGGAAGGAAAATATATGTATATGTTCTAGTGAAAGAGAATAATACTGTAATTCTCAAGAAGGATAATACTGTAGTTTATGTTCCAGGGAAAAGGAAATATACTGTATTATGTTTCTGTTCCAGGAGGAAAGGAATAATACTGTATATTTTTTGCGCTAGTGGAAAGACATCATACTGTATATTTATGTGCCGAGGAAAGGAATCTATATGTTTATGTTAGGAATATAATATGTTTATGTCCAGAGGAAAGGAATAATACTTATATGTTTATGTTCCAGTGGAAAGGAATAATACTGTATATGTTCCAGAGGAAAGGAATAATACTATATATGTTTATGTTCCAGAGGAAAGGAATAATACTGTATATGTTTATGTTCCAGAGGAAAGGAATAATACTGTATATGTTCCAGAGGAAAGGATAAACTGTATATGTTTATGTTCCAGAGAAAAGGAATAATACTGTATATGTTTATGTTCCAGAGGAAAGGAATAATACTGTATAATGTTCCAGAGGAAAGGATATAATACTGTATGTTTATGTTCCAGAGGAAAGGAATAATACTGTATATCTTCCAGAGGAAAGGAATAATACTGTATATTTCGCGAGGTAAAGGAATAATACTGTTATGTTTATGTTCAGTGGAAAGGAATAATACTGTATATGTTTATGTTCCAGTGGAGGATAATAGCTATTATCTGTTTATGTTCGCAGGAAAGGAATTACTGTATATGTTTATGTTCAGGAGAAAGGAATAATACTGTATATGTTTATGTTCCAGAGGAAGGAATAATACTGATATGTTCTAGTGGAAAGGATAAACGTATATTTCAGTAAAATAATACTGTATATGTTATGTTCCAGAGAGAAAGGAATATTACTGTATATGTTTATGTTCCCGAGGAAAGGAATAATCTGTATTGTTTTATAGGTCTCGTGGAAAGGAATAATACTGTATATTGTTCCAGAGGAAGGAATAATACTTATATGTTTATGTTCCAGAGGAAAGGAATAATCTGTATGTTTATGTCCAGTAGGAAGAAATACTGTATATTTTCCAGAGGAAGGAATAATACTGTATATGTTTATGTTCCGAGAAAATGAATACTGTATATGTTTATGTTCAGAGGAAAGGAATAATACTGTATATGTTCCGAGAGGAAAGGAATATACGTATATGTTTATGTTCCAGTAGAAAGAGGAATAATACTGTATATTTATGTTCCAGAGGAAAGGAATAATACTGTATAGTTCAGAGAAAGATATACTGTATCTGTTTTGTTCGCAGTGGAAAGGAATAATACTGTATATGTTTATGTTCCAGTGGAAAGGAATAATACTGTATATGTTTATGTTCAGTGAAAGGAATAATACTGTATATGTTTATGTTCTCAGGAAAGATAATACGTATATGTTTATGTTCCAGAGGAAGGAATAATACTGTATATGTTTACTCGTGAAAGGAATAATACTGTATTTTCCAGAGGAAAGGAATAAGATGTATATTTAGTTCGCAGGAAAGGATAATACTGTATATGTTCCGAGGAAAGGAAATACTGTATATGTTTATGTTCCAGAGAAGGAATAATAACTGTATATGTTCCAGAGAAAGTGAATAATATAGTATTATTCCAGAGGTAGGAATATACTGTATATGTTAGTCCAAGAGGAAAAGGAATAATACTGTATATGTTCCAGAGGAAAGGAATAATCTGTATATGTTATGTTCCAGAGAAAGAATATCTGTATATGTTTATGTTCCAGAGGAAAGGAATATACTGTATATGTTCCGAGGAAAGGAATAATACTGTATATGTTTATGTTCCAGAGAAAAGGATAATACTGTATATTGTTTCTGTCGCAGAGGAAGGAATAATACTGTATATGTTCTAGAGGAAAGGAATAATACTTATATGTTTATGTTCCAGAGGAAAGGAATAATACTGTATTATGTTATGTTCGAGTGGAAAAATATACTGTATATCTCCAGAGGAAAGGAATAATACTGTATATGTTTATGTCCAGTGGAAAGGAATAATACTGTATATGTTTATGTTCGGCGAGGAAGGAATAATATCGTGTATATGTTTATGTCCAGTGGAAAGGAATAATACTGTATATGTTTATGTTCCAGTGGAAAGGAATAATACTGTATATGTTTATGTTCCAGTGGAAGGAATAATACTGTATATCTTCCAGAGGAAAGGAATAATAATGTATGTTTATGTTCCAGTGGAAAGGAATAATACTGTACATGTTTATGTTCCAGTGGAAAGGAATAATACGTACATGTTTATGTTCCAGTGGAAAGGAATAATACTGTACATGTTTATGTTCCAGTGGAAAGGAATAATACTGTATATGTTTATGTTCCAGTGGAAAGGAATAATACTGTATATCTTCCAGAGGAAATGAATAATAATGTATGTTTATGTTCCAGTGGAAAGGAATAATACTGTACATGTTTATGTAGTTCTCTAGCACTTCCACTATTTGTTATAAAGTAGTTTTGCCACAGGAGTGCTCCCACTGCCCCCCCCCCCCCTCGTATATATATTGTAGCAGAGTTTCTCTGCAGGAAGATTGACCAAGCTTCCATGTGGTAGTAGCACCCCCCAACATGTCCCTTTAATTGGAGGTCCTGTGCCTTGAATACTAAACATTGGATGAAAGGCCTCTTCCCTCCTTGTTAAAAGCCAGTAGGCAGGCGGAAGTGATAGCCTGTAATACTAATCCAATGCAAGGTCAGGGAGACAACCTTCCCAAGAAAATGCAACCAAGCAGGGAGTGTCAGCCCAGATAAATCACCCAAGGTAAAACTGTTAGGACCTTCCATACTGGGGTTACCTTGACGTGGTTGGAAGGCTTTTCACTTTTATGCATAAAATTGTAACTAAAAACCCCATGTTTTTACTGTTTGCACTAGCACAGATATGATATATATAGGGCCCAGGAATATGCATTGATCATCTCTTTTCTTGTTTGTTCTACTGTACATGTTTATATTCCAGTGGAAAGGAATGATACTGTATATGTTTATGTTCCAGAGGAAAGGAATAATACTGTATATCTTCCAGAGGAAAGGAATAATACTGTATATCTTCCAGAGGAAAGGAATAATACTGTATATGTTTATGTTCCAGAGGAAAGGAATAATACTGTATATCTTCCAGAGGAAAGGAATAATACTGTATGTGTTCCAGAGGAAGGATAATACATGTAGTGTTCGAGGAAAGAATAATACTGTATATCTTCCAGAGGAAAGGAATAATACTGTATATCTTCCAGAGGAAAGGAATAATACTGTATATATCTGTTGTATTCAATTAGATCAACTGGACTAAGTTTAGATCTTAAAGACGTTTCTGAATTGAGAAAGCCAGTCGGATGACTTGTGAAACGTCTTCAAGAACCTAAAGCTTCAAGTCCAGTTGATCTAATTGAATACAACAGATATACCATGACCTGAATGAATGAGAACCGTCACAAGCACAATAATGTATATGTTTATGTTCCAGAGGAAAGGAATAATACTGTATATGTTTATGTTCCAGAGGAAAGTGTAATACGTATATGTTATGTCAGTGGAAAGGAATAATACTGTATATGTTTTGTTCGGGAGAGGAAGAATATACTGTATTGTTTATGTTCCAGAGGAAAGGAATAATACTGTATATGGTTCCAGGGAGAAAGGAATAATCTTGTATTTTATGTTCGCAGTGAAAGGAATAATACTGTATATTTTATGTTCCAGAGGAAAGGAATAATACTGTATATGTTTATGTTCCAGTGGAAAGGAATATACTGTATATTTTATGTTCAGGGAAAGAATATACTTAAGTCAGAGGAAAGGAATAATACTGTATTGTTTATGTTCCGGAGAGAAGAATACTGTATATGTTTATGTTCGAGTGAAAGGAATAATACTGTATATGTTTATGTTCCAGAGGAAAGGAATAATACTGTATATGTTTATGTTCCAGAGGAAAGGAATAATACTGTATATGTTCCAGAGGAAAGGAATAATACTGTATATGTTTATGTTCCAGAGGAAAGGAATAATACTGTATATGTTTATGTTCCAGAGAAGGATATAATACTGTATATGTTTATGTTCCAGTGGAAGGAATAATACTGTATATGTTTTATTGTTCCAGTGGAAAGGAATAATACTGTATATGTTTATGTTCCAGTGGAAAGGAATAATACTGTATATGTTTATGTTCCAGTGGAAAGGAATAATACTGTATATGGTTTTTTTTTTAAGTTTCGCAGTGAAAGAATATCCGGTATAGGTTTTTTATGTTCTCATGGTGTCAGAGGACTGGCAGTTATCAAGTAAGATGCTGATGAATGAATGAATGAATGTGGCTATTGCCAAATAAAATGACTTCGGAGACAGAACGACAATAAACCCAATAAGTGAAAATACAATAAATGGATTTCTATTGATACACTGGAATTTGTATCTTTATATGAGGTTATCTTTAGATAATTCAGTTTTAATGGGGAACCATATACAATGGTCAATAACATTACACCGACCGTCACCTCAGTCAATCTCCATGTTTTTAAAAGGTGGGTAACAAAACTTTACCATGAAATTCCTCCCATTGTAGGTTAAGGTACTTGGACAGAGATTTTTATTTTTAAATGGACATGGTTTATGGGAATATGTGTGGGCACAGGCAAAGTTGTTTTGGAGGATGTTTGAGGAACTTGATCAAATCCATTAAAACTGGTTGTGGGGTGTTGGTAGCTAGTGAATATCCATGTGATATTTTATCTGATAAACACCCAGTATTTTCCTTTTACAACACTGCTAAAAGAACACAATGTAGCTCCAGGTCCTGATTTCCTAATGAACGAAGCAGTAAAGATCTGCTCCAATTGTAAGAGACAAGTAATCTGTATTTACAGCTGCCGTGGAATATTTATAGAGCTGTGGGTCTGAGTTTTAGGAAGGGTAAATAAAACAGCCAATGGGTAAATCAATTGGTTCATATTCATTTCATTTCTACCAGATTGTTTAAGGGAAAGTTCAGTGGGAAAAAAAAAATGATTGTTTCAATGATTTATTTATATAGCACACACAGAATACAAGTATTCTACATGTTGTCTTTGTTTTTGAAAAATCAATTGAATTACAAACCCTTTACATTTTAGGTTCTGTAATTGTCCTTTCTTCCCAGGATACACCACTTCCTTGGAATGTTCCTAACAGTACCGTATATACTCGAGTATAAGCCGACCCCAGTATAAGCCGAGGTACCTGATTTTACATCAAAAAATAGTAAAACCTGATTGACTCAAGTATAAGTCGAGGGTAGAAATTGTGACCACTACTGCCTTCTGATTCTGTATTGTTTTGAGGTTTTAGTTGAAATTTAAATGGACAGCAGAATTCCCATACAGTAACATCAATACTGGATTTGGCTATTACTATATGGGAATTCTTCTGTCCGTTTAAAAGGCCTCATTCCTTGGCACCCCAGATGTTTGGAAAATAAAACTCCCATCATGCTTTAGTAGTTGAAGTTTCTAAACATCTGCAGTGGCACCCTGCACTCTTATTTCAGTGAAGGAGAAATAGGCCCAGAACAATTTCCTGTAAAAAGCTGTGTAAGGTAAAAAGCGGTCACACACCTCACTCACTCCGGAATCTGCCTACCGCCTGACGTCACCTAATCGGCGCCAAGTAGTGATGTCAGTGGATGCGAAGTGAGTGGCAGCCGGATCGCAGTAAGTGAGGTGAGTGACCTGAGTATAAGCTGAGGTGATCACCTTATACTCGAGTATATACAGTAATTTCTACTGATTGGTTGTTGGATGGGTCACACATGCTCAGATCTCTACTCAGCAACTGAATTAACCCAGGGACTGGGGCCATATAGGACACTATTAGGGGTCCTGCAATATATATTATATATATACGCTGAACTTCCCCTTTAAAGAGCAGTAGATCCAAAACTGGACACTTGTGAAACACCGTCTGCCTGTTATTATCTTCCAATACTGGTAAAAAATTGGTATAAAATATTCTTAATGACCAGTTCAGTGTTCTCACGACTTGAGTGGATTAATCAATTTGCAGTTATTCTTAAAAATGTTTCATTAGTCAGGGCGGATTTATTACAGATAGAAATGACTAATTGCAAAAACAAAATGGCTTCACTTGATTTTAACTGGATCTTTTTGATTGAAACACGAATCGCAATGGCTTCACTTGATTTTAACTGGATCTTTTTGATCGCACTGGAAACACAACTTTTCTTGCGTGTGTCTCTAGTGGGATAGTGAACATTCACGTGGGTTTGCACTCAATTCTGAATGCATGTGACTGCACAAAAAATAGTGATCATATGCGGCCCGAAAAGTGGATTACAGCGCACCTTGCGTGGCCCGACCAGTTGGCCAGTACTAGCGTGTGCTTTTTAAGGCGCTTACAGATCGGATATCGGAGAGCACGTTAAAATGCACAAAATGGCCTAGCCCCAAGGGAGGCCAACAAGAGCTAAACAGTGATGCATTATTATTAGGCACATTGCACAAGCTTTTAGCTCTTCCTTATACATTGTCTTAAAGGGAAAGTACACCCCTCAAATGATAATTGTATATAGGTAAATCCAAACCCCAAAACGTCAATAATTAAAAATCTAAGAGATGTAAGACTAACCTGAAATATTGCTACTCCTTTTACTAGTTAGTAGCCGTCAGTCATGGATGTAACAGATGACTGAACATCATTCCCCTAGCTGCCTCCTCCTCTTGCAGAAGAGTTTGAAGGTGGAGAAAACCTTTTGAGAGGCAGAGGGAAGGGGTGCAAAAAACATTTTGCAGCACAACAGGTTAGACTGTCAGCTATTGTGGTGGGGGGGGTGATTTACAGGTGGACATGCCCTTTAAACATGTCTCTCCCTTTATCTGCAAAGAGTGGGTAACTTTATCACAATTCTACCCCATATTTCCCAGTGAAATTTCTACACAATGTTGTCTCTAACTTAATGCAGTGTTGATCTTTAATTTATTATTTGTGTGGTTGGTATTACATTTAAAGCTATCCAATGATCCAAATATGTCCTAATGCATCAAACTCCACATGTACATCAAACACATTTAAGGGATAGGGGATCTATTCATCCTAGAGGTTTAGAATGTACAGGAAGACACTTTTTACTCATCTATAAAATAACTTGCTGATCAAATGAGAAAGATCATATATAATATCAGATGCATTGATTTCCTAACCCAACCAATTAAACACATTCACATCAGACAAGACATAACTCAGTCCTGATCTTCAATCAATTTCATTTTCCCAATACCCTTATAAGGGTCATAGCGCCACTCTTCCAACAGTCTATTTAATGGTACAGACATGCATTCCACTCACTAGCTAACGGCCCCACGTATAACAAATCATTCAGTCTCTTCATTTGAACAATCCAGGAATCACTTTAATATTATAATCGTAAGTATGTGCACACAACACATTAATCACAACCCAGATTGTGTGGTCACACGGAGAGAGGGAATATATTTATTCTGCTGACAGTCCTGCAATGTAAAATCCTGCACTGATAAATCAAGCCGTGTCAATACAAGATATTGTTCCTGCAGAGTAAACAGACAGAGTAGCAGTAAAGCCTGGACTGATCTTATTGCCGATACATGCTAAAGTCATTGATGTTGGAACTTTTTAAAAATAAAGGGCATCTAGGCTCAATTCAGTTTTTCGAGGGCTAGATGTTGAGACTTATGTGTAGAATGCCATACATTATTTTCTATTCTAAATCTAGGCACAGACTACTGCTGGCATTTTGGATATTACAGATCTATCAGACACCTAAAGAAACTAAATAATACATTAAACATCTAGCACACTGGAATCCTACAATCACTGGTGCCTGGTGCCCAAAGCAATGAAATTCTTCAAAGGTAACGTTTTAAGATATCTTCAGAGGAGCACAGGATATATGGACAAATCTTTGTCCTTCTAACTACAGTGGATGGCTTGTGTTTGAATGAATTCAAGTTAATAAAGGACATACTTGGCCACCATTGCTCTAAACATTTATTATAGAGAAAACTTTAATAGTAATTATTATTAAATTATGCACTAAAGTTCTTTCTGAAACTGCTTGCACAGGCCGCCTGGATTCTCTTATAAAAAAAAAAAGTTTAGTTGTCCTTTAATTATGACTATTTGAAGACCCATCCCCCCCCCAGGAAAAACTGCACTGTCTGGCCACGCCTCAACCTCAGTCACATGCCCTCTTGCCTAATCCTGGACAGTAACAGTTGGCCAGAGATGTGCGTGTGACCTGCTGTAACAAAGTCCTACAGAAGCTCAGGACTGAGCATGTGCAAAAGAAAAACAGTCAGTGACCAAACAGTGTGATAGTGTAATGCTGGGAAATAAAATACTTATTTCCACAGAGTTTGATCAATTCCATACCTGTTCCATATCCAAAGTCGTTTCAATCATTTCTTGAAATTTGGAGAAATCCGCAGAGAGATCAGAGATCGGAGTCACAAACACGGCCAGCAATAACATCTGATGTGTCCCTATCAGGGAAAAAAATAAAATTGTTTTAACATTTAAATCATTCTATTAATAATAAGTGACAATGAATGAAAAAGTGTACAGTGTGACTTTCAATAAAAGGAGCTCAAATAAGCCATTTTAGGTGCTAAATGACTGAACTCCCGCCTGTAGCCCTCATTAGTTACACAACTCTCCTGGCTGCTAAATGGTAGAGATTGTGTATCCATGCTGGTTATGTTCTGCAGGTGGGTTTGCAAAATCTCAGCAAATCTTGTTGACTAAATACTTTGAACTGTACCTGGGGCAGGAAGGATTTTCCTACCTCCCAATATCATTTTCATGAGGAGCAACAGCATTAAGAAAACTGCTTCTGCCAATCTTCCTGAGTGCTTCAGCACTATCTTTAATACAGGAAGGCCCAGGGCACTAACCTGCCAAATAAACTCTACATGCTGTATCTCCTCACCAAAATGATATTGGGAGGTAGGATTATCAATCCTAAATCCTTGATCCGGATACCTTAAAAAAAATAAAAATGAATTCTCTAACAGTATAGTTATCTCAATGAGGATTTCATAGCGGAATTTCCATTTAAATGATCAAATTTTATTGGACGTTTCAATTACAAAATTTTGTTGCAAAATCAGTTTTGTGATGAATTTATACCCATCTCTGCCCAAAACGTCCAGAAATCGAGACAAAAACGATTTTATTGTTAACGGACAAAAACCCCAATAAATTTGCTATCATCCATTCGTTTTCTTTTCCCAGATGTTGCACGAGGAAGAAATCTTAATGTTAGAAATCTGCATCTTAACGCCTAGTAATTAGTGATTCTAATGCAAAAGGAAACCAACTGCTTTTACCAGCGAATTGCCCTTGATATAAGTCTCCCAGGTGCAATGACGGACTCAGGGCGTCAGGCTCTTGTTCAATTAGTTGTAACTGGAAATTAAAATAACTTAATTTAACATCAAATGGAGAGGATTCCTGGGGATTTCATAATCAAGATGAAGGGCATCACTTGGAAGCCATTTTCATTAAACCACTGAATTACAATCAAGTGGAATGAATATGTATAGATTTTATTATGGTGCCATCGTTTTCGTCCTTGTTAGAAAGACCGTTACAAGTTGTCAGGTTTCCTCACCATACCCATAGTCCTCCAATAGATTCATTGGGATAACGGTTTGTTCAGAAACGCCCCTTATTGCCACAGAATGAAGTACAATGTGGGGAGAGAATGTGCTAATTAAATGTAATTATCAAGGCTGCACCTAAACTGATTGCATTTAAAGTACATTAATTCTGACCTGTGTGTGTTACTGGGTGTTTATATAGTGTATATTCTGAACGGTTTCCATTTATACTCCTTGGTTAGGAATGGTTCAGTTACAGCAACATACATGTGCAGCCCTGACCTGGAGTATTTGTTTTAGGTCCAGCCCAGACCTGGAGTATTTGTTGTAGGTCCAGCCCAGACCTGGAGTATTTGTTGTAGGTCCAGCCCAGACCTGGAGTATTTGTTGTAGGTCCAGCCCAGACCTGGAGTATATTGTTTGTAGGTCCAGCCCAGACCTGGAGTATTTGTTGTAGGTTCAGCCCAGACCTGGAGTATTTGTTGTAGGTCCAGCCCAGCTGGAGTATTTGTTGTAGGTCCAGCCCAGACCTGGAGTATTTGTTGTAGGTCCAGCCCAGACCTGGAGTATTTGTGTAGGTCCAGCCCAGACCTGGAGTATTTGTTGTAGGTCCAGCCCAGACCTGAGTATTTTGTAGGTCCAGCCCAGACCTGGAGTATTGTTGTAGGTCCAGCCCAGACCTGGAGTATTGTTGTAGGTCCAGCCCAGACCTGGAGTATTTGTTGTAGGTCCAGCCCAGACCTGGAGTATGATTGTTGTAGGTCCAGCCCAGACCTGGAGTATTTGTTGTAGGTCCAGCCCAGACTGAGTATTTTGTAGGTCCAGCCAGACTAGATATTTATTGTAGGTCCAGCCAGACCTGGAGTATTTGTTGTAGGTCCAGCCCAGACCTGGAGTATTTGTTGTAGGTCCAGCCCAGACCTGGAGTATTGGTTGTAGGTCCAGCCCAGACTGGAGTATTGTTTGTAGGTCAGCCCAGACCTGGAGTATTGTTGAGGTCCAGCCCAGACCTGGAGTATTTGTTGTAGGTCCAGCCCAGACCTGGAGTATTTGTTGTAGGTCCAGCCCAGACTGGAGTATTGTGTAGGTCCAGCCCAGACCTGGAGTATTGTTGTAGGTCCAGCCCAGACCTGGGAGTATTGTTGTAGGTCCAGCCCAGACCTGGAGTATTGTTGTAGGTCCAGCCCAGACCTGAGTATTTGTTGTAGGTCCAGCCCAGACCTGGAGTATTTGTTGTAGGTCCAGCCCAGACCTGAGTATTTTTGTAGGTCCAGCCCAGACCTGAGTATTTTGTAGGTCAGCCCAGACCTGGAGTATTGTTGTAGGTCCAGCCCAGACCTGGAGTATTTGTTGTAGGTCCAGCCCAGACCTGGAGTATTTGTTGTAGGTCCAGCCCAGACCTGGAGTATTTGTTGTAGGTCCAGCCCAGACCTGGAGTATTTGTTGTAGGTCCAGCCCAGACCTGGAGTATTTGTTGTAGGTCCAGCCCAGACCTGGAGTATTTGTTTAGGTGTCAGCCCAGACCTGGAGTTTTGTTTTAGGTCCAGCCCAGACCTAGAGTATTTGTTAGGTCCAGCCCAGACCTGGAGTGATTTGTTGTAGGTCAGCCCCGACCTAGAGTATTGATTGTAGGTCCAGCCCAGACCTGAGAAGTATTTGTTGTAGGTCCAGCCCAGACCTGGAGTATTGTTGTAGGTCCAGCCCAGACCTGGAGTATTTGTTGTGGTCCAGCCCAGACCTGGAGTATTTGTTGTGGTCCAGCCCAGACCTGGAGTATTGTTGTAGGTCCAGCCCAGACCTGGAGTATTGTTGTAGGTGCCAAGCCCCAGACCTGGAGTATTTGTTGTAGGTCCAGCCCAGACCTAGAGTATTTATTGTAGGTCCAGCCCAGACCTAGAGTATTTGTTGTAGGTCCAGCCCAGACCTGGAGTATTTGTTGTAGGTCCAGCCCAGCTGGATATTTGTTGTAGGTCCCGCCCAGACCGGAGTATTTGTTGTAGGTCCAGCCAGACCTGGAGTATTTGGTGTAGGTCCAGCCCAGACCTGGAGTATTTGTGTAGGTCCAGCCCAGACCTGAGTATTTTGTAGGTCCAGCCCAGACCTGGAGTATTTGTTGTAGGTCCAGCCCAGACCTGGAGTATTGTTGTAGGTCCAGCCCAGACCTGGAGTATTTGTTGTAGGTCCAGCCCAGACCTGGAGTAATTGTTGTAGGTCCAGCCCAGACCTGGAGTATTTGTTGTAGGTCCAGCCCAGACTGAGTATTATTGTAGTCCAGCCAGACTAGATATTATTGTAGTCCAGGCCAGACCTGGAGTATTTGTTGTAGGTCCAGCCCAGACCTGGAGTATTTGTTGTAGGTCCAGCCCAGACCTGGAGTATTGTTGTAGGTCCAGCCCAGACTGGAGTATTGTTTGTAGGTCCAGCCCAGACCTGGAGTATTGTTGAGGTCCAGCCCAGACCTGGAGTATTTGTTGTAGGTCCAGCCCAGACCTGGAGTATTTGTTGTAGGTCCAGCCCAGAACTGGAGTATTGGTAGGTCCAGCCCAGACCTGGAGTATTTGTTGTAGGTCCAGCCCAGACCTGGAGTATGTGTGTAGGTCCAGCCCAGACCTGGAGTATTTGTTGTAGGTCCAGCCCAGACCTGAGGTATTTGTTGTAGGTCCAGCCCAGACCTGGATATTTGTTGTAGGTCCAGCCCAGACCTAGAGTATTTATTGTAGGTCCAGCCCAGACCTGAGTATTATTGTAGGTCAGCCCAGACCTGGAGTATTGTTGTAGGTCCAGCCCAGACCTGGAGTATTTGTTGTAGGTCCAGCCCAGACCTGGAGTATTTGTTGTAGGTCCAGCCCAGACCTGGAGTATTTGTTGTAGTCCAGCCCAGACCTGGAGTATTTGTTGTAGGTCCAGCCCAGACCTGGAGTATTTGTTGTAGGTCCAGCCCAGACCTGGAGTATTTGTTTAGGTGTCAGCCCAGACCTGGAGTTTTGTTTTAGGTCCAGCCCAGACCTGAGTATTTGTTAGGTCCAGCCCAGACCTGGAGGATTTGTTGTAGGTCAGCCCGACCTGAGTATTGTTGTAGGTCCAGCCCAGACCTGAGAGTATTTGTTGTAGGTCCAGCCCAGACCTGGAGTATTTGTTGTAGGTCCAGCCAGACCTGGAGTATTTGTTGTAGGTCCAGCCCAGACCTGGAGTATTTGTTGTAGGTCCAGCCCAGACCTGGAGTATTTGTTGTAGGTCCAGCCCAGACCTGGAGTATTTGTTGTAGGTCCAGCCCAGACCTGGAGTATTGTTGTAGGTCCAGCCCAGACCTAGAGTATTTATTGTAGGTCCAGCCCAGACCTAGAGTATTTTGTAGGTCCAGCCCAGACCTGGAGTATTTGTTGTAGGTCCAGCCCAGACCTGGGTATTGTTGTAGGTCCAGCCCAGACCTGGAGTATTTGTTTAGGTCCAGCCCAGACCTGGAGTATTTGTTTTAGGTCCAGCCCAGACCTGGAGTATTTGTTTTAGGTCCAGCCAGACCTGGAGTATTTGTTGTAGGTCCAGCCCAGACCTGGAGTATTTGTTGTAGGTCCAGCCCAGACCTAGAGTATTTATTGTAGGTCCAGCCCAGACCTAGAGTATTTATTGTAGGTCCAGCCCAGACCTGGAGTATTTGTTGTAGGTCCAGCCCAGACTGGGAGATTTGTTGTAGGTCCAGCCAGACCGGGGTATTTGTTGTAGGTCCAGCCCAGACCTGGAGTATTTGTTGTAGGTCCAGCCCAGACTCGAGATTATTGTAGGTCCAGCCCAGACCTAGAGTATTTTTGTAGGGCCAGCCCAGACCTGGAGTATTTGTTGTAGGTCCAGCCCAGACCTGGAGTATTTGTTGTAGTCCAGCCCAGACCTGGAGTATTTGTTGTAGGTCCAGCCCAGACCTGGAGTATTTGTTGTAGGTCCAGCCCAGACCTGGAGTATTTGTTGAGGTCCAGCCCAGACCTGGATATTTTGTGTAGGTCCAGCCCAGAATGGAGTATTTGTTGTGGTCCAGCCCAGACCTGGAGTATTTGTTGTAGGTCCAGCCCAGACCTGGAGTATTTGTTGTAGGTCCAGCCCCAGACCTGGAGTATTTGTTGTAGGTCCAGCCAGACCTGGAGTATTTGTTGTAGGTCCAGCCCAGGCCTGGAGTATTGTTGTAGGTCCAGCCAGACCTGGAGTATTTGTTGTAGGTCCAGCCCAGAACTAGAGTATTTTTGTAGTCCAGCCCAGACCTAGAGTATTTATTGTAGGTCCAGCCCCAGACTGGAGTATTTGTTGTAGGTCCAGCCCAGACCTGGAGTATTTGTTGTAGGCCAGCCAGACCTGGAGTATTTGTTGTAGGTCCAGCCCAGACCTGGAGTATTTGTTGTAGGTCCAGCCCAGACCTGGAGTATTTGTGTAGGTCCAGCCCAGCCTGGAGTATTTGTTGTAGGTCCAGCCCAGACCTGGAGTATTTGTTTTAGGTCCAGCCCAGACCTGGAGTATTTGTTTTAGGTCCAGCCCAGACCTAGAGTATTATTGTAGGTCCGCCCAGACCTGGAGTATTTGTTGTAGGTCCAGCCCAACCTAGAGTATTTATTGTAGGTCCAGCCCAGCCGGAGTATTTGTTGTAGGTCGCAGACCTGGAGTATTGTTGTAGTCCAGCCCAGACCTGGAGTATTGTTTGTAGGTCCAGCCCAGACCTGGAGTATTTGTTGTAGGTCCAGCCCAGACCTGGAGTATTTGTTGTAGGTCCAGCCCAGACCTGGAGTATTTGTTGTAGGTCAGCCCAGACCTGGAGTATTTGTTAGGTCCAGCCCAGACCTAGAGTATTTATTGTAGGTCCAGCCCAGACCTAGAGTATTTATTGTAGGTCCAGCCCGACCTGGAGTATTTGTTGTAGGTCCAGCCCAGACCTGGAGTATTGTTGTAGGTCCAGCCCAGACCTGGAGTATTTGTTTAGGTCCAGACGACCTGGAGTATTGTTTTAGGTCCAGCCAGACCTGGAGTATTGTTTTAGGTCCAGCCCAGACCTGGAGTATTTGTTTTAGGTCCAGCCCAGACCTGGAGTATTTGTTTTAGGTCCAGCCCAGACCTGGAGTATTTGTTGTAGGTCCAGCCCAGACCTGGAGTATTTGTTGTAGGTCCAGCCCAGACCTGGAGTATTTGTTGTAGGTCCAGCCCAGACCTGGAGTATTTGTTGTAGGTCCAGCCCAGACCTGAGGATTTGTTGGGTCCAGCCAGACTGGAGTATTTGTTGTAGGTCCAGCCCAGACCTGGAGTATTTGTTGTAGGTCAAGCCAGTCCTGGAGTATTTGTTGTAGGTTCCAGCCCAGACCTGGAGTATTTGTTGTAGGTCCAGCCCAGACCTAGAGTATTTATTGTAGGTCCAGCCCAGACCTAGAGTATTTATTGTAGGTCCAGCCCAGACCTGGAGTATTTGTTGTAGGTCCAGCCCAGACCTGGAGTATTTTGTGTAGGGTCCAGCCCGACTGGAGTATTTGTTGTAGGCCAGCCAGACCTGGAGTATTTGTTGTAGGTCCAGCCCAGACCTGGAGTATTTGTTGAGGTCCAGCCCAGACCTGGAAGTTTGTTGTAGGTCCAGCCCAGACCTGGAGTATTTGTTGTAGTCCAGCCCAGACCTGGAGTATTTGTGGTAGGTCCAGCCCAGACCTGGAGTATTTGTTGTAGTCCAGCCCAGACCTGGAGTATTTGTTGTAGGTCCAGCCCAGACCTGGAGTATTTGTTGTAGGTCCAGCCCAGACCTGGAGTATTTGTTGTAGGTCCAGCCCAGACTGAGTATTGTTGTAGGTCCAGCCCGACCTGAGTTTTTAGTTTTTGTAGGTCCAGCCCGACCTGAGTATTTTGTGGTCCAGCCCGACCTGGATATTTGTTGTAGGTCCAGCCCAGACCTGGAGTATTTGTTGTAGTCCAGCCCAGACCTGGATATTGTTTGTAGGTCCAGCCCAGACCTGGAGTATTTGTTGTAGGTCCAGCCCAGACCTGGAGTATTTGTTGTAGGTCCAGCCCAGACCTGGAGTATTTGTTGTAGGTCCAGCCCGACCTGGAGTATTTGTTTTAGGTCCAGCCCAGACCTGGAGTTTTTTTTAGGTCCAGCCCAGACCTAGAGTATTTATTGTAGGTCCAGCCCAGACCTGGAGTATTTGTTGTAGGTCCACCCAGACCTAGAGTATTTATTGTAGGTCCAGCCCAGACCTGGAGTATTGTTGTAGTCCAGCCCAGACCTGGAGTATTTTGTTAGGTCCAGCCCAGACCTGGAGTATTGTTGTAGGTCCAGCCCAGACCTGGAGTATTGGTTGTAGGTCCAGCCCAGACCTGGAGTATTTGTTGTAGGTCCGCCCAGACCTGGAGTATTGTTGTAGGTCCAGCCCAGACCTGGAGTATTTGTTGTAGGTCCAGCCCAGACCTAGAGTATTTATTGTAGGTCCAGCCCAGACCTAGAGTATTTATTGTAGGTCCAGCCCAGACCTGGAGTATTTGTTGTAGGTCCAGCCCAGACCTGGAGTATTTGTTGTAGGTCCAGCCCAGACCTGGAGTATTTGTTTTAGGTCCAGCCCAGACCTGGAGTATTTGTTTTAGGTCCAGCCCAGACCTGGAGTATTTGTTTTAGGTCCAGCCCAGACCTGGAGTATTTGTTTTAGGTCCAGCCCAGACCTGGAGTATTTGTTGTAGGTCCAGCCCAGACCTGGAGTATTTGTTGTAGGTCCCCCAGACCTGAGTATTTGTGTGTAGGTCCAGCCCAGACCTGGAGATTTGTTGTAGGTCCAGCCCAGACCTGGAGTATTTGTTGTAGGTCCAGCCAGACCTGGGAGTATTTGTTGTAGGTCCAGCCCAGACCTGGAGTATTTGTTGTAGGTCCAGCCCAGACCTGGAGTATTGTTGTAGGTCCCCGCCAGTCCTGGAGTATTGTGTTGTAGGTCCAGCCCAGACCTAGAGTATTTGTGTAGGTCCAGCCCAGACCTAGAGTATTTGTTGTAGGTCCAGCCCAGACCTAGAGTATTTTTGTAGGTCCAGCCCAGACCTAGAGTATTTGTTGTAGGTCAGCCCAGACCTGGAGTATTTGTGTAGGTCCAGCCCAGACCTGGAGTATTTGTTGTAGGTCCAGCCCAGACCTGGAGTATTTGTTGTAGGTCCAGCCCAGACCTGGAGTATTTGTTGTAGGTCCAGCCCAGACCTGGAGTATTTGTTGTAGGTCCAGCCCAGACCTGGAGTATTTGTAGGTCTTCAGGGGAAATCCTCTGATAGTTTTGTGAATGTGAGGCGGAGAAGTAGTAGGGATTATACTGATGTTATACTAATGTGTCCATGGTTAACCTCAGTGGAGATGAATTTCCCATCATTACTGTGTGAATAACCTTTGATGATGGTGTATATTATGTAGTGGATTTGGAAGACATTGCTATTATTGACCTCAAACTTTCCTGCCTGGCCTACCCTATACAGTCTCGCTGTGATCTTATAATGTCTATATATTGTACAAACAGAATATCTTGGGTGACAGTTATGCACTGTATCCACTGGTGTGCAGCTGTGACTGGATTTCTTATGGGGCCCATACAAATTCCTGGACATAGGAGCCATCGATCGTATGCTAAAATATTTCCAATGGGGCGGATAATAATAATGTGATTAAACACTTATATGTGTATATATGTGATTGGTTACGCTGGATGGAGAATAAAGTTTTTCGTTAGATTGCATGGAAGAACTTGAACATTTGTCTTAATTAAATGCCCAAAAAACTATGAAAAGTCAACAAGTGAGATCCAGTGTAATCAATTCTGTAATGATTATCAGCAATAATGAATAGTAATAGACAATTAAGAAGGCCATTCTTAGCGTTACCCCTAATTTATCTGCATTGTGGACAAAAATCTAATTTTGTATTCTACATACACCCATATTTTAGTGTGTGCAGGTTTGTAGAGATGTGTGAGCATGTACAGTTTGAGGGAACATTGTTGTGTTTCATTATTGGGGTTAAGGGCATATTTCGAGCTCCTCCTTGTTCTTCAATTTCGGAGATGGGAGAATTGTCAGTGGCAATGATTGTGGGAGGAGCCAGAAAGTCAACATCCTTAAATATTATCACATGAAAACATCCCAAATCCCACCTATGGCTCCACCACTGCCACCGGGAGAGGTTAATTTGGGGGGAAAGGTAAACAATTAAGGGAATAATCCCCAATCATAGTAAGACAAGTATGAATTTATTTAAAGTTCTAAATATTGGTGCAAAAATCACCAGTTGTTTTTAAACAGTCTTTGTTCTTTAAAAGCAGATTGCCATTGATATTTTTATAGTCAGTGGGAGGAACGATCATCCAAGCTTTTGATTTGCCAAAGTAGCATATGATACCGAGGAACAAACTCTGGGCAGAAACAATAACAATCTGTGCAGAGAACATACAAACGAATGGAGCCTTTAAACAAAGCGATTTCTCCATAATTTACTAGTGTTGGGAAAACTGCTGATTCCAACAGCTCCAGTGTGCAATGGGGAATTCAGAAACTTTCCGTAATAAATACAACACCAGCTCTATAATTAATGTGATGCCATTGCAGCTGAAGGTGCAGTCTTCCCCCAAGACCCCCATATGGATTTCCCCAGGATAAGGCTGTCACGGTAAATTTTACAATGGAGAATATTAAAGTGTCCATCTGAATCTCAGGGAGTAAACCTTATTATAGGAAGCAGCAGAGGACATAGCCTAAGGGTGACCGTGAATTACTGTCTCAATTCTTTATTGGCCTTGCGAAGGCTTTATTCTCTCTGCTTCTCACACAAGGGGAAGGTTCACTAGGAAAGTCATTAGTATTAAAATGAATATTGTACATCTTAGGAAGTCCACATATTTTTTCCATTTTTTAAAAAAAAATCCTTGATTTCGTACCCTTTGATAAGCTTTGCTATGGTTGTCATTTTTTCATAAAAGCATATGTATTTAAAGTCAAACTAGATTATTAATATATTGCGATATATTGCTGATTGTACAGAACTTTCAATAACAGTGGTGAGAAGTATATAAGAAGTAACAAGGCAGGGCATTGGATCACACACCTGTATTGATATTTTATGCACAGGGGAATATTTACGTCAGCTGATTGACCCATCTGTGGATTGTGTGGGTCTGCATTATCCAGTCACACCTTAGAAAGGGTTTGGAAAGTCACAATGCACCCTATAAAGTTCCTGCTCAGCCTATTGCAAATTCATACCTGATTACCCATTGGGTGAGGAGATTACAGCAGCATTTAACAGAGCCTCTCATTTGGTCTTTACAAATTCTAAGCATCCTACCTTCCAACAAGCTAGGAATCCCTCTAAACAATGTGGGATCGCTAGACTCAATAGACCCCAAAAGAAAATACCCAGGGCCCCCGCTACCATGAGGCAGTGAGACTCATCTCAAGTGACGGTGGCCCTGTGATAATAGAAAGCAACTTTACATGTACTAGTCCCTTATTTGTACCAGTCGCTGTGTTCAGGGCCACTCTGGCACATATATTACCATATATATTATATATATATATATATATATATATATATATATATATTAGACCATCAGTTACTCAGGCACTGTTAGGCCAGCCCACCAGCCAGTGTCAAGTCAGCCCTCCAGTTTACCAGCCAGTGTTAGCTAGTCCACCACACCACCTTCACAAGCCACGCCCACCTTTAGGCCCCACAAGAAGATATAGGGGGCAGCTTAGAAAAGTTTGGCCAAAAGGTCTAGAAGCTCCCCTGACAATACCATATGGAGCCCCAGTCAACTTTCTGAATTTACAACTTAGGGTAAGTGTTAGGGCGCCCCATGGATAACAGAAGAAATATAAAGAACAAACAAATATCTTGAAACTGCTGTGTTTGCAAAAACTTAAAGTTGCAGAAGACGTGAAGGAAAGAGGCTTGTATGACATGAACCATTATTTTAATATCCCTCCCTGATAATAAACTAATCCACAGTAAGGGAGTGAAATAAAGCTGATAGGGACATAGAACTAATTCCCCAAACACCCCATCCAGCTGGGCAGGGCTGGTCCATGGAAGTGATTATTCCTCCAATGTGCAGTGTGGACTAGTCCCCAATACCCACCTTCATATTTCTCTAGTGTTTGCACAACACTGGGGAGATGATTGACAGCCTGGTAGAGTCTATAGCAATCCTGCAAGTTCGCCGTCTGTTTCTGGAATTTCTTGGCCAGGCGGTTTAGATCTGGAAAGCGGCGAAGTAGATCTTCCTGGAGAGTCTGTCTCAGCTCTGCATCCACCATGAACGCTTCCACCAAATTCAACCTGCGGGAAGAGGACAAAATCAAAAAGGTTGATATTAATCTTAGAACGTTGGCAATGGAAGCCAGGGCCATCAAAGGATGCTGGGAACCATAGTCAGACAAATATTGATTAGAGTGGGGTAGTGATTAGACTGATTTAGAATATTAATTAGTCCTTTAAATATCCTGATACCTTATTACAAGAATATCAAAAACCAAAGAGAAAAATGTCATTGCTTTAAAGGGGGAAGTACAAATACAAATGCTTTGAAGAATAAAAAGGAGTATTATATGACCACAATCTGCCCATTTCTGTATAAGCACTTACTCCCTTTTTACAGGACCTCAAATAGTGTCTTTTATGGTCTTAGTACCTGGGTTGATTCAGTTGCTCAGTAGAGATCTGAGCATGTTTGACCCATCCAACAGCCAATCAGTAGAATTTACTGTTAGGAACATTCCAAGGAAGTGGTGCATTCTGGGAAGGAAAGCGTAAAGTGTATGAACACTAAAAAATTAATTTGCGTCATCTTAATCTATAAATAAATACATGTAAGTAGCACTTACTCTGATGTGTGTGTGTTGCTGCATGCCTTCAATACAATACTTGTTTTGCTCATGCTCTGACCACTGACCCAACTATTTTCCCACATACCAACTGTCAAATCAGCTTACAGTATACAGCACACCAACTGTCAAACCATTACAGCTAGAGCAAAACTGCTTACAGAAATGCTAAAATGTAAGATGTTTCAGATTGGATATCTATTGGAACAAGGGGCAGATCAACAATTTAAAAAAACGAATTTTCCAGTGTACGTACCCTTTAAGGAACAAGAAATAGCAGCTCACCAACGACCACAGCAAAGCATTGCAAAGGGTATGAAAATAAGTGATTTTTTAAAAAATGAAGAAGTAGAATACCTAGGTATGTGTAATATAGATATATAATTTAAATGATGATTGTTCCAGTGAACTTCCCCTTTAAGTACATTTTTTTACGGTTCCCAGTACAGTATATTTAATAATCTGTATTTCATTTTATTTGAAGATTTGCACGTTTTCAACGTTACAGCGGAGACAAGTACGGAGCAGACTGCAATGCAGATAGTGGTAATCTACAAGGATAATAGATTCTTTCAATAAAGGGCAAATTAAACATCTAGCGCAAAGACAGAGTCTAGAGAGACAATAACAATATACAAGTATAGGGTTACAATGGGGAGAATAGGGAAATTAGATGTAAGTTACACATTTCCCCTCCCACTGAGACTCCAGCATCGTCTTTGAACGTAGAGCTCCTTCCTTTAGCTCTGACAGTTTAATAGGAGAGATCTACAAAGTCTTTTAAAAGCTAAAAGGGCGAACGCAGAGTTTGTAACCCTGAAATTCGGATGGTAAAATAAGCAGAATGTTTGCGGGAGATAAAATGGATTTGCCCCTTGGGAACGGTTTCAAGGCTACTGCAGTCAAGGATGAATACTGACAACGTGTTCAGCTAAATGGTGCATAAGCAATTGTATGTCAGCCAATGGGGTAAGAAATGGAGGAGCTTTACTTTGGTAGAAAGCCAAAAAGGTCACGTTTCGTTTTCAAACACAGAGTAAAACCTTTAACAATAGCAGACAACCAAGTCTCTAAGGCTGGGTTCACACACAAATGATTTTTACAGGATGACAGACAAAACCTGCAAGATTCTAAAGATCATTATTTAAAGATCAGGGTACACACAGTCCCAAACGTTCTCTCTATGTAAAGTGTATGGAGAATGCTCGGGACTGCACATTTCCTTAGCCAGAGACAACTTCCTTTACTTTAAAGGAATAGTTCATTTTAAAAGTGTTTTGATTGAAGCCCGGGAGGTTAAAGGGGAAGTTCAGTGCAAATACATATGCTTTTCAGAAAAAAGAGCAGTATTTTTTCATCCCAATGACCTTAACCTGCCCATTCAGCATTGTGTCTGTGTATAAATAAATGCAACCGAAATACTGCCTTCCTGTTTGCAGGACCCCTAGTAGAGACCGTTATGGTCTTGCCCATGACCCAGCGCCTGGGTTGATTCAGTTGCTCATTAGAGATCTGAGCATGTTTGACCCATCCAACAGCCAATCAGTAGAAATTACTGTTAGGAACATTCCAAGGATGTGGTGCATCCTGGGAAGAAGAAGGACCGTTAGAACCTGAAATGTCAGTTTTTCATAATGGGAGAGACTATGTAGAATAACTAAGAAGGCATTACACAAACTAACAATTTAACAAATATTGATAATTTCCACTGAACTGTCCCTTTAAGGAGCAATGCCTTACTTTCCTTACTTCAATCAATGGACCAGGAGCCAGGGACGAAGATAGAAGATATTTACCTTACACGCGATCCGCAGCAGCAGCATTGAAAATTCCCGACCGCTTCCCGGTTTAGATTAAATATAGCGCGCATTGTTGCGCATACACGTTATAGTTAATCTGAACCAGGAAGCGATCGGGACCTGTCAGTGCTTCTGCGGAGGATCGCGTGTAAGTTAAATATCTTTTATCTTCGTCCGTGGCTCCTGGTCCATTGATTGAAGAACGGAAGGCATAGCTCCTTAACCTCCTAGTCTTCAATCATTAGATTAAAGCAATTCCTTTAAGTACAGGGAGACTACTGCAGCAGAGGGAAATTTTCAGGCATTTCCGAATGATTGCAAGGCCAGCAGTGAACGTTCCTCGACCTCAGGAGCGCTTGGAAATGTGCTACACACACAAATGATAAAGGGCCGATTATAGTCGCAGGAATGATTTGCCACAATTTTGTGCAAAATTATCAGCGGTAATGCCTTTATTTCTTTTCGACCAACAAACGATTGGTTTATTGATGGATAGTGTGATGTGCAGGAGTATACAGGGTATATAGTATATAGGGTCCATATATACCAGCACATTTCTTATATGGAGCAAACTATTTCATTGGAGCTCTCTCTCCCCACCAGGGTAAATGAATGAACATGCAGGAGGTTGGTACAAAGTTCTGGAAATGGATATAAAGATTCTACCAAAGCTGAACTGATGTATATAAGGCACTTGGATAGTTCAATGATACATGGATTTCATTGCTGCCCTATAAATTGTTTTAGCCAAATGTCTTCCTAAAATGTATATCTACTGTATAATTCTGAATCTCAAAAGACACACAACTGTACCAACATCTAACGAAGACAAAGCAGTGTGTGCCACCCTCTAAAAGGAAATCCAATCACTGCCTGGCACAACCATCCCATTAACAGAACAGCTGAAGGCACCATACTGCCCACATATGGAATTAGCTCCATTTAATGTTTTTACCTGGGAACGTAATACTGTATTAAACGGTTAACAACTCCCAAACTAAGGTGATTAAATTGAAATCGCAGATAGAAAAGGCTAATTACAGGAGCAGCAGAACATGAAATGATGTCAAAGAGGGAGCCACAAACCGATTGATTTAAAACAAATTCACTTCATTCAAGGCTTAACCCACTGAGAGAAACTCCTCAATTTAATCACCAGAGATCCAGTATCCTGCATTGAAGAGACGCCAGGTTCCGAAAAAAACAGTGAGGCAGAATTGAACAGATCATTTCTCAGGCGGTGGATACAGGGACCAATCAAATAAAATATATATTTACATCTCTACCCATAATGCATTATTATATAGACATTATGGCGGATTTATTATCATTCCCCTTTATAGACGTTTTCTTCCAAAATAGTTGAACCCAGATCAGTATAATGAAAGTTATAGCCGACACCATGACTCATGCTTGCTGGATATAGATGCTTAGAATGCCATATGTTCTATGTTGCTAATTCTTTATGTGATCTTGACGTTCAGCCAGTTCACTATTGGCTGCAATGCAGGTTTAGAAGATGATGCATGGCATACCGACTCCTGCTTAACCCTTCGGTTACTGCACAAGAGATTAAATATGTTAAGGTCACACAGCCCAATATCCCATAAGCCAACAACGCAATAGACTCATTAAAGTAGCCAATTACAGTATCCTTACTGGGCAACTATAGAGGAAATGGACTTGTCCAGGACCTATCCAAGATCGCAGGGCATCTCCACTCATGTTCAATAAGCGAGATATTCATGTTCTGTGAGCAGAGCAGCAATAAGTGAGCTGTCCGCAACATGACAACTCTGCTAGTTTTAGGGGCCACCCAGGAAAGTAGGAATTGGATTTCCTACCTCCCTGAAAAGCGATTCGCCCAGGAAGAAAGGATGGAACTGACCAATCATAACCAATCATCTCCCTGTGCTAAATGGAAATTCAAATAGAACTTTCTGTAGTGAACAATTTTATTGATTTTAAACAAGTGCTGCTTTAGTTTAGGAAGCCGTATCGACCAACCAGAACGACCAGTCCCGCATCGAAGGAATTCCATCATATACAATGGGATTTTCAATATTATCATCAGGCATGTGTATGACCAGCTTTAGCTAAGAACTACATAGCGATATATGTTTGGATTGACATTTAAAATAGTTTTAGGGTGGAGTCTTCCTTCAAAGATCAATACCAGGCAAATCCTAAATGTCTAAATTACTCATTTTACTTTCTGTTACACTGCTGGCCATCACGTACATACAGCCCATGTAATAGAACATACTCTATAACCCACCAACTGAGAATATTATTGAAAGAGTTCAAGAGATATTTCCATCAATATAAAAGGGTTTGGGGTCTGCCCAGAATACTGAGAAATGTGTAAAGTAAGGTACAGTAGCTATGGGCAAAAAAAGATCTGTAGCCAATTGTATTTGCACACACCGATCAATCATCCATCGCTAGATTTAGTTTTGATTGGCTGGGTGATCAATCATTTCAAAAAGATTCTCTGCAGGGATTGGACATGTCGGTAAAGAGCTGAGCTCTGCATTGCGCAGTTAAAGTGATTCTCCACCCCCCAAACTTACTTTTTCTGTAGTGTAGGGTAGGGTACCCCAGCCCAACTGCCATGATAGTTTAAAAAAAAAAAAAAAAAAAACAGACTTACCACCATTTGTTCCCTCTGCTCTCTGCTTGCCAGAAGTTGTAAATAGGGGTCGGACCGTCAGCTGCATCTGTGATCGTCTGCGATTCAGCCAATCACAGATGTGGCTGCTGGCTACGAAGAGTGCCTTGGGAACGAAGGGCTTCTTTTAAAGAATTAACATGGCGGTTGTGGGTGGGCTGTGGTACTCTACTGAAAAAGGTTTTATTGGCAGGGGCTAAAGCAGCCTGAAAGGTTTTAGAGGGAGGGGGGCTCCCATGCGCATGCCAGAGTCCTCTAGGAGGACAAGGAAGTACCAGGGACCTGATGGCGCACAGACAGCTCCTACTCTTCACTTTCTTTGGATCTTTAATAAATTTTACTGCCAAATCGAGTACATACAATGTTCTAATGCCGTTCACACTACAGCGTTTTTGTATGTTGCATTTTGTAACGCACTGCTTGCAGCAGTTTAAAAGTGTTAATGCACACAATGAAAGTCTATGGGGCAGATGAAAAAAACACACGAAAACGTGAGTTTTTATGCATTTTGTTTGCAACTTACCCCCAAAACGCACTAAAACACACTGCATAAAAATGCTTAAAAACGCTTTATATCGCAATGCAATGTTCTTTGTTGTGTAGTGTGAACGTAGCCTTAGTCTGCCTGCCCCGATTTACAGAAAATATTGGTACAATGTTGTAAAAGGTCAGACAGGTCAATTCTCATCTCAAAACATTATTTTATTTAAAGTCAAGTAGGGCTGAACTTGGCAGCAAAAAGGTTATTATCTCTTGAATGCCAGCAAAATAGGAGGTAGGAATACTTGCTCCTTTCTCCTATATAGTTATACAATCAGTTGGCAAAAGTTCATTTTGAGGTTTAACTGTCCTTAAAAGATAGACAGTTCTGTTTATTTCTACTTCCCCAGTTTGGGGCTGAAGATGAATCGATCATTCAGCAATAGTGATCTCTCTCTATGGATATAAAGGATGGAGAAGTAGTTGGCAGCTCTGATTCACTAACACCTGGACAGTCACAATAGATACCATCAGTTATGGCTGGATAAGAAAGGAAATGAATGTCCGACTTCCACCAGTTACAAGAGCATCTGGCCAAACCATTGAAACTATCAGTCACCCTATGGGATTAGAACACTCTGTATGCTGTGTGTAGCTCTGGCAGCTCCTGTTTGGCTTTGGGACTATGATGAATTCCTGCAGTACTTTCTAAACAAATAACATTACACCAAAATACCATTTGTTTTATGTAGGAAGACGCATAAGAGACAATCACATGGAAACAGCGACACCTAATGGTTAGACATGGAAATACTATCCATGAAACATGAAAATACCGTCTCGATAATTAAGTCATGGAACGCACTACTGTACATTAGAGTACATTAGTAGTAATAATACAGGCTATGCCTAAAATCTACCCATTGATTCTGTACTGTCCACACAAGTTCCTTCACTTTTAATTCAAAGACAGTGAATTAAAGTGTCTAGAGCAGTGAGAACTGTAGCTGGAATCTGACAGTTCAGCACTGGATTGAATTTTACAAACTGTTAACATGTAGCTACAAAGGGACAATAAGAGACGGTAAGGGAATAAATGTCAGGTGCATGAAAAGGAGAGATAAACTGTTTAGTGGGCCCCTTAATGCCAGCCTTGGGGGGGGGCCTGGTCTTACACATGGTATATCATTAATCCACTTAGATTGTAAGCTCTTTGGGGCAGGGATCTCATTCCTAATGTGTCGAGGCTTGTTGCACTTATATCCATTTATACATAATTCATATATATGCTTTCTTAACCGATGTATGAAATTGTATTTAATTTAATTTTATCTATCTGTATAATGGCTTGCACTTATCACCTTGTTTGTATACTCTGTATTTTATAATGTATAGAGCTGTGTACCCAAGTGGCTCTTTATAAATAAAATTATACATACATACTTCCTGGTGGGCAAGCCCAACATTGATCAGAGTAGTAGGTTATTTAAATGCCCCTGTCCTATTGGTGTGATGACTACACTCTAGACGGGATAGACAACCACGAAAAAAACAAACAAAATTACATTCCTTTAAAAGGTTGGACTTGATGGATGGATGTCTTTCTTCAACCTCAATTACTAGGCTACTATGTATTCCTGCTGTTTTTGTTAAACATGGTCCAGCGGTTCCCCCTAGTGGTCACAATGTTTATCTACTTTAAATTAAGCATTAAAGGAAGCCCTACCCTTTTAAACCACCCTTCCCTTTAGCCATACCTCCCTCACCATTAGCCTGATAGGCTCCTCCCAGTCCAATATAATCACCCGGAAAAGTTGGGAGGTAGGCCTTTAACACAGAGAGATACAAAGTATCAGATTGAATAATTTCTCTCTGTGTTGCTGTGTAAATTACACAGACCATGATAAGCTATGCAATAAGAAAGGGAGGTAGGAGTAGTTTCATATTTCCATGGGAAATATAGTTTAAATTAAGGTGGTTTGGGCATTATAATTTCCCTTTAACATGATATTTTGGGCAATACATGGAATGTTGGACAAATGCAGGAATGTCAGTGACATTTTAAGGCACATTATTATTTCATTTAGTGAGAGATCGTCCTGACATACCTTCTGCTATTGCAGTACATATAGAGGAATGCCAGGAGTTGTACAGTATTTTTCAAAACATCTGAAAGGCTACTGGTTCCTATGTAGAAGAAATTAAGGGTTGGCATATTGAGGATCGTAGCACACTGAGAAAACCTAAAGTTACTAAGGTTTTGCCTTCTTACAATTTGCCGTTCCTTAAGCTGGGTACACACATTAACGATAAAGCCCCGATACCGTCGGATCCGACGGTATCGGGGCTTTATCGTTACTGTGTGTACGCTCGTTTCCTGAACGATCGTGCGGCCGCCGAACGATCGGGTCGGCCGTACGCTTGTTCGGGAAAGTCCGAAAATTTCCATCGGCCGCGCTAGACTCCCTATAGAGGAGTCTAGCGCGGCCGATGGAAAAACACAGTCCCGAGCGTTCTCCTTATGAAGTTCATAGGGAGAACGCTCGGGACTGTGTGTATGTAGATCTTTGAAAGATGGCAGACAGGATCTTGCAGATCCTGTCTGTCATCTTTCAGAAATCTGTACTGTGTGTACCCAGCTTTAGTTATTCAGTCCATAGTAAATCATTATTACACCACAGACATGGACAAGGAATTAATTCACACACCAAACAGTAGATTATTTAAAACAAAAAGCAAATGGTGACTTTCCTGAAGACCATTATCTCTTTAATTTAACTGAATGCAATGAATGACCTTAATTAGAACGAAGGGGAATTAGTCATCAGATAACACTGTCCGAATAGACCGTCCATTCACAAAGATAAGATCTAAAGACAAGCTGTGTCTCACCTCTCCTTGTGGCTGTTAGTTGATTTATAAATTTAAGCTGTGGGTACTAGGGTTCAGCTCCCATCCCATAATTCGCCTCTTTGTTTTGCTGGGAGTCTAGGTGTACACTGTACACGTCACATGCTCTCCAGTGCACAGCAGGTCAAAACAAGGAAGCTGCAAAAAATTACTGTTTGGAACATTTTAAGGAAGTGGTGCATCCAGAGAGGAATAAGGACCACTGCAGAACCAGAAATGGCAGCTCACTACTGACCATAGCAAAGACAATGAATGAAATAAATAGATTTAAATAAAAATGAAGAGAATGTGTAATATTAAATATGATACAAACTTCCCCTTTAAGATGTATTTGGTCATTTAGTATTAAAACACATTAAGATTAAACCAAGTCTCAAAGTTTCATCTCGCCAATAAGATATCAAACTAATTAAAGACAAGCACACAGACAGTCTGAGTAAACTTGTGAGTATCTTTGTCCCAGCAAATCGATTGTTAAACAGACGGCGGGTTCTGCCTATATAATCTTTCATGTGGGTATTAAAGGGGTGTGTTGGGGTTGTATAAGACAACGATAAGTCCGATTTCTATTACTGGGAACAGGTAAAGTTGCTAAAACCTTATCTACTCCCACTTGCAAATGAATTATATCCACATTAACTTTTTGCCCTTTGCAGTTTATTGTGTAGCAATAAAATAAACAACTTATGATCCAAAGGCAATATATTGACATGTATATATAAGTAATATATTTGGCCGACTGTGTGGCAGGCATTGGCTAGAAGGCGTCACATGGCCAGAGCGAGCAGGTGGGTCCAGCATCCATGCATTCTTTTAGCATATAGGATGATGAACCTTACCGCACAATTCTACCACTAGGAGGAGCAATTAAGATAATCTATCTTGAAATACAGTGTTGCCAAGAATACATTTTGTATAAACCTTTTATTTCAGTCTAGGATCTGTCCCATTGGAAGCTCATGCTTTACTTTTGGTTAAGTCCAGACTGAAAGGAGGTGGGGATAAAACCGACTGATATCGGGGACTTCCAATTAAAGTTATTAATGGTGAGGACCATGTGGGTTTAAAGGGGTGGGTTGGGGGTAGCATTTCCCTTAAGGATTAAAATTGCTCATGGTGTGTGTTGGCAGGATATAGGAAAATCCAGGAATTGCTAATAATGATAAAACATCTTATGGCTAATTATAAATACTATTCCCATATAAAACCCTAAATCTCTTCCAGTAGCTGCCTATGAACAACCCATCCCAATGAGGCAACTTTGCCACTGGTAATTAACCAACAAGCTCTGGAAGGCAGTAAACTAGCCGAATGTCTGTCAACCTGCCAATACCTGAATATCTCAGGCACAAAATAGAATATACACATATACATGTCAATCACCAATATACATTGCCATTTAGCTGCCTCTTCAACCCTGTCTAATATCCACACAAGGCTGATTAATGCTGGCCACACACTAGTTAGATGTTAAAGGCCATGTCCACCCTTAAAACCCAAAATTGCTCACTAGTCAGTTATTTGCTTGCAACCCCAACTTGCTGTTTCCCCAGTTTATTACATGTATTTTTATTCAGATATTTAATCATATGTTTTTATATGGAAAAGGTATCTGCCTCCACCCTTGGCTCGCAGAGCTTTTTATATGATCGTGTGCAGAGGAGGCAGCAGGGGAAACAGCAGTTATTTATTGGTTGTGATGTCACCTTATGTGATGGAGGGGCCAGCTTACTCTGCCTGAATGGGGACAATAATTATCCTTGAATTTCTGGTAATTAAGTGCCGATTATATCAGTTGGGGTTAGGTAACCAACATATGGCCAGTTCTTTTGTTTTAGGGTGGAAGTTCCCTTTTTAAGACGATTAAGATATTCGACAAATCTAGCCTGTTCCTTTTTCAATTAACTTGCGTTTGCAAAATCAATGGGCCAGATGGGAAGTATTAAGGCATGAACCACTGCTTGTAAAATGTCTTTAGACATTAAATAGATTGGACTCTTTCAATGGACCAACGTCTTATTTATCTAATGTCTGCCTAGTGTATGGCCAGCATTACAAACATCTTTACAATCTAACTATTACCTGCAAAGTTTCCCATCCAGATAATTATTGGGCTGGGCATTTGTCCGGAATGTCGCAGGGAATTTCTTCATGTAAGACGCAGCGTATGTCCACCTTAAAATTGACTGAAAAATGTACCAGAATCGGCACAGATACATTTGTTTTTAATAAAATAGGGACTATTTTCTCATTTCAATGACCATAATCTGCCCATCCAGTGATATCTCTGTATATAAATAAATGTCTCCTAAAGCAGTGACTTCCTGTTTGCAAGACTCCGAATAGATTCCATTATAGTCTCCGTCCCAGGGTAATTTATTTGCTCAGTAGAGATCTGAGCATGTGTGACCCATCCAGCAGCCAATCAGTAGAAATGACTATTAGGAACATCCCAAGGAAGTGGTGCATCCTGGGAAGAAGGACTATTACAGCAGCTCAATACCGACTACAGAAAATCAATTGTCAATGTGTAGAATATCTCGGTATGTGTACTATAGCCAAATAATTTAAATAAAACAATTTCCAGTTCCCATTTAAAAGTACAAAAAAAATCCCTTAAACTTTTAGTCCACATTATTCCATAGAACCTGTAGGAAGCCAAAACGAAACACATAAACCAACTTGTCTGCCAAACCTTTTCATACGGAAACTAGCAGGCAAAAAATTAATTCCAATTCTACACAGAAATCAGGAAACACAGTTCACAAAATAACCAGAATTCAGATGTGCAGAGAACAGATATGAGAGAAACAATACTTAATCTTCAAACCTCAACATTGAAGGGGTTAATATATTAAAGGGGAACTAAAGCACAAGGTAACCGCTCATCCCCTAGGCTTTAACTAGAGAGAGGACCTGGGGATACAGATGATACTTTCCTTCTAGGTGCCTTCGAAGCTCCCCTGCTGGCCTGCCCCTCCCCATGGCCGCTGGTTCGATTGATGCACTTTGAATGGGAGGAGACGCATATTGCAAAGAGTGTCTTCCAGACGAGCTGGAGTGAGTGGTAAGGAACCTTTGATATTCTCAAAGTACCAGCTGTGCCCCCAGGGGTCCTAGGTCCTCATGCTGGGTACAGCTTAAGGGAAGGGAGGTTAATTTGTTTCACATTCCCATTATACAGGTTATTACAGGTGTGTGATTACAGAATTTGATACGTTGGTCCCAGAGTCAAGAAAACCCATAATGGGAACAAGGGGCGATTAAAGAAGAATTAAAGGACAACTATATTACCAAAACACACACTACTTTAAATTCCCGGAGGTAGTAAAGTGTACCCCTACCTACCAGGGTTGCCTGTATGAGGAGGGTTGAGATAGAGGCGGAAAGTTCACTAACTGAAAGGGCAGTAACATCCTGGGGCACGTGGTATTTTACAATGTGTCTATTTGGAATACTAAAGCTAGCGAGTTGTTGTTTGGAAAACCTACTGCAGACCTGAGCCCATTGGCTGCCCCTGACTGGCCCCTTAATACTAGACCTGTACCCAAAGGTAAAGGTTCATTTTATTTTAAATGATGACCCGATCAATTGATTTAATGGAATGGATCTAAAATATAACAACTTCCATTAAAAAATGCAACAAATTAAAAAACATCCAGTGAACCAGACACCGTATATACTCAAGTATAAACCGAGGTTTTCAGGCTTTAAAGAAAAGCCTTAAAATCTTACCTCGGTTTATACTCAAGTCAATCTTTCTCCCACCTTGTAGGGCGGCCGCGCTATCCACATCCTCAGTGCGCTTCCGGATGATGTCACTACCTCTCACTTAGCGGCGCCGAGTAGTGACATCATCCTGAAGTGCAGAGGATGTGGAGCAAGGGGCCACCGGACAAGGTAGGAGAATACAACAGGGACACCAGGGCACACAATATTTACAAATAAGAGTAAAACCTTCTTTAGTTGTGCATACTGTATGCACAAATAAAGGAGGATTTACCCCTATTTGCAAGTATTGGCTTCTGAAGATGTTTGAAAACTACAACTCCCAGCAATTAAAGCTTGCTGGGAGTTGTAGTTTCCAAACACCTTAAGTGGCAAATACTAGTAGGGGTTACATCCTTGGTTTATACTCGAGTCAATCTCTTTTCCCTCCTTTTTTAGGTAAAACTAGGTACCTCGGTTTATACTCGGGACGGTTTATACTCTAGTATATACGGTATACTAATTAAATCTATTTATAAAATCCAGGTTTGCAATCTCTTTGTGAGAATTGAGTTGAACCTATTGGTCCGACCCTTAACGACTATCCAAGTTTCTCATGCGGCCCCTTGTAAAACTGAATCGCCCACCCCTGTCCTAATGTCTAATATAGGAGCGGTCCTTACCTGTAACGTTCCCCAGCCAGATAACTATTTATGGTTGGCAAACTCTAGGGGATTCCTTGCATGCAGACTCCATACTTCCTCCATGTCGGGACGAGCTCCAGCATTTCAATCAATCAACCGCTCCAAAGCTCAGGGGGACATGATACAATGAAACAATTCTTTATTGAAATCCATATACCGTAGATATATTTAAGACTCATTTCTGAGGAAGCGGCGTGCAGCCATGAAACGCTTTCCGATCATCATTAAGTCAGTAATGCCGATAGTAAACTTATTAGGCCGGAAAGTGGTCAGAACCGTCGCAGGAACATCTACAGGAAAGTGCTAGTGTATGGGCACCATTAGAAAATCATAGACATTTAAATTACAATGTCCTGGGCTGGAAGTCAGACAAGGTGAAAGCTACTGTAGGTCAAACTTCTCCTTAAAACAGAGTCAATGTGTAATATGAAAACCTTTTATTGAAAGATCATTAACACAGAACAGTGATCATATTGGTTCATTCAACTAATGTCCTGGGGCAGTTTCACAGTTTTAACCTGGACCAACCCCGACCTGCTATTACTGCTGGTACACACAGACCAACCCCAACCTGATATTACTACTGGTACGCACAGACCAACCACGACCTGATATTACTGCTGGTACGCACGGACCAACCCCGACCTGATATTACTGCTGGTACGCACAGACCAACCCCGACCTGATATTACTGTTGGTACACACAGACCAACCCGACCTGATATTACTGTTGGTACACACAGACCAACCCCAACCTGATATTACTACTGGTTCACACAGACCAACCCCAACCTGATATTACTGCTGGTACACACAGACCAACCCCGACCTGATATTACTACTGGTTCACACAGACCAACCCTGACCTGATATTACTGCTGGTACGCACGGACCAACCCCGACCTGATATTACTGCTGGTACACACAGACCAACCCCGACCTGATATTACTGCTGGTACACACAGACCAACCCCGACCTGATATTACTGCTGGTACACACAGACCAACCCCGACCTGATATTACTACTGGTACACACAGACCAACCCCCACAGTCACATAACATCTCAGTAGCTGTAACGCTGTAGATTGCCGGATGCTACCAGAGCTGTTGCCAACACTAGATAAAGGTAGAAAAGAGCGGAGCACACTAGACTCCAGAAGTGAATATTTATTGTGACGTTTCAGGATTCAGACACATGGACCGACTCTGATGTGATATTCCCCCCCAACAGACTAAGATTTCATAAACCAAAATACAATCTGTTGGTCAGGAATTAAAGCGGTACAGACAAAATTTCATTTCTAACCATGCGGTCCCAGCAATGTCCTTCCCCATTATTTCAGTGGATATATTATAGGCAATCCGGAGGGATAATGCGTCCATGTGAGCCATCCCATTATGTATTGTATTTCTGCAGGTTATATTGCTTCAAGTTCACCGTAACCTACTGCAAATGGCAATGTTTCCCAGTCATAACAGATTATAGTAACCTAACCAGGGGTGAGCGAGTGGTTAATAATATAGTCACTACAGAGTGCAGGATAGGGGGAAGTTAGCCCAGGGCTAGAATCCAGAAAGGGTGGGACACACTCCATGTCACATGTAGAAACTTGCACTGCCCCAGGAGTTGAGACACTGTAAGGAGACACGGGGGGGGGGGGGGGGGGTATAAAATAGTTTATTTTAAGACAAAGAAGCCAGCCTAGCAATGGTTTGTAACCTCCCAGAATCCTCTGTGAAGCCAACCATGCATTATATAATATCACTTATATTATCCTAAACCCGTCTGTTACCCACTCATTGTCTCGGGACCCCTTAATGACAGTAACCTTATAATTTACAGGAGAGGGGACTTTATAAGTTTTTTTTACGCTTTGCTAAGCCAAAGGTTTAATTTGCTGTTCAGTGATAGGATCCCAGTGAAACTGACTCGCCCACATTGTTTAGGGAAAGTTGTGAAACCAGAAACCTGTTGAAACTGGTCTACACATTACACTTTGAAACTTGCTCCAGGTAATCCACAGGTCCACTCTGTTCACAAAGCAGCACACAGACAAAGCTAATGCTAGGATGAGACAATGTTGTTCTTGCCATAAAAAAAACCTGATTCCAGAAAGAATAAGGGCGCCACACCAGCCCGTTTTAACACGCAATCTAATTGTGCAAAAATGCCACACTAGTGTGCGCCTTTTTACACGCAATCGCAACGCACACCAGAAATGAGAACCCACTTGCATGTCTTACGGAGAGCTCATACGTGTTACAATGTAGCCTCAGCCTAAAGGCTCATATGCACATGCATTTGTGGGGGCTGACACATGACGTACAACGTTGTTCCATGTATGGACTCCTCTTTGGCCAAAACTTGAGTTCAGTCGGGGCCCATGGTTGATACACCCCAGCAAATCGGGCAACAAGGCCCAAGCGAGCAACCGTTTAGGCCAGCCAATCGCCAATACACTAAACGATTGCCGGTTAAAACAGAGATGCATATACATTGTGTGTCACAGGTCTGCCCCTGCGATCGCACATGTGAGGCGATACTGATCAACGCAAACAAACCACTGTCTATATTTTAAAATGACTGATCATGCGGACAACTAAATTTCACACGCGGTGGCCAAAATATCAGACCAAAATATCAGAGTGTATTGTCCAGGTAGCAATAAAAACCCAGTATATGACCGATTGATCCAACCATTCAGTTTTTTTACAAAATCGGTCATTTCGGACAATTGTCCCAGAAGTTTAAGTCCACCCCCATATTAGATTGTATATTTCATATACTCATCTACCACACCCCAAACCTGCAATACCTACACACTAGCAGTACTTCTCTATTCTAATCCCAATGTTCACCAACTCTCATCTTCTGTCTATTCTAGAAATCTTGGGTTGCCATGGCCAGTCATGACCAATGACCGATTGCTGCTCTCCAAGCCTCTAAGCATGTGCAAACTCAAAGAGCTTGTACAGCTTTACGAAGAGGTAGGAACCTTCAAAATAGAGAGCGGCAAACATCAGGGTGTAAATCTGGCTTCAGGAATGTCCTGCTGGCAGATAAGTATTGTGGTCTTGGGGTGGTTAGGAAACCAACAGGGAGATTCAATTGGTTGGGGCAAAATTAGCACCTTTTTTAACAATAAGAACTTACATTGAATCTCCCTGCAAGTGTTTATTTTTGTTGGGGAGGGGACACGCGATTAAAGTCGAGGCTGATGACGCCATTTTAATGCACAAATCAGTCGTGCGGAGTATCACTGACTCCAACACATTAGCGATTGGCAAATCGTTCAGGAATATCGGGAAATAACCGGACAGCATGTATCAGGAAAAACTATTCTAATTAGTTTCTGATTATCTTAAAGGATCAAATATTAAAACGCTTCTCAGATGATGAATGAATTTCCTTGTATTGGATTCATGCTCACACTAGGTTGTAAGGAAAGTCCAGGGTTCTACCTCTAGGCTCTGCCAATTCGGTGGTTTCTTCCAGCTGGTATATTCATACATAATCACACCATAAGCTCCAAATATTAACAAACTTGTCGGGGCAACCTCTTCCAGCATATATCAATCTTATATAGTGGGTGGCTGCATTAATCATATCTTTAATTATGTTTTAATATATTCCCAGTAGTAAATAAAGTGCTATGGGTTCGGATATATTTAATCATTTCTTTCCACATTTTAGTTTTGGGGGCTGCTGGGACATCCAATTCAAAACAATTTTCTTGCATAAATTAGTAGCTCACATAGTAATATTAGTTATTCCCAATATGCATAATTTAGGTTCCAGTGGGACATGTGTGTCTAGTACGCCAGACAAGATCCTGAATACCCAGTCCCAGAATCTAGCGACTGGGGGGCATAGCCATATTAGATGCCAAGTCAGCTCATAGCATCTATGACATTCCGCTGAGTATCGCGGAGACATGTGGGCCAATCTATTTGGCGTCAGGTAGGCTTGGCATAAAATGCAATCAATCTATTTTTAATAAATGGTTATTTTAGTCGGAAAGATCTCAGATTTCCTCCGGGATATTCTTAACCCTGCGACAGGATCTCCAACAATATTCATTGAACTATTGTTAATCCTCTATTCCGGATTTCTTAGCTTTCCATGCAGGGTGGAAGAAAATGTTTTAAAGCTGCAGAACTTCTCGCCAGGACACGGTACAGTAATTCCGCCTTCAGCCGAGACTAAAAGGTTCCTTACAATACACACCAACCTCTCCCATTTCGACTTTCATTCAGTATCTGTGATGCAGTAAAGCAGTGACCCACAACGTGTGGGCCAGGTAGATGTTCCCTGATTGGGTACTTACCGTGTTGTGGGAGGAGCTTGGGCTGGGGCCTCTGAAATCTAAGTAAAAACGATATGTAAGTCCACCAAATATTTTAAGAGTCACCATAAAGTAAAGCCCTGGAAACATAATGGGCCAAGTATGTATGTAGATGTATGTATCATTTTATTTATATATCGCCACTTGGGTACGCAGCGCTGTACATTATAAAATACAGTGTATACAAACAAGAGGGTTAGTGGAAGACATCATACAGATAGATAAAAATTAAATACAATTTCATACATCGGTAAAGAAAGCATATATATAAATTATGGATAAACTGATATAAGTGCAACATTGCGTTTATGTCTAGTGCACACTCACATTATGGATACTACCCAGCGGATGCCGACTTTGCTGCCGTTGAACTGAGACCTGTTGGGCTAAAGTTATACCTCCATTGGGATGGTATAGGATTACGTTTGGGACACGGACACGCCATTGGACCTGCGTTGGCTGGCGTGTGGGTGATATGTGACTGTGTTTGTTCCCTGTTTATCCACCCCCATACTTACCTCTCTCCAGGGATTTATGCATATTAGTCCGCTCCACTGATTTTACTTTCCAGATTTACCAAGGCTGATTTTGCACAGATTAGATGTTTTTAGGATTTGTGTGTATCTAATTGTATATAGGTTTTAAATACTGAATAAAATGTATGTTTTATCTTTATTTCAGTGTCCACCACCGATCCACCGGTCTGTTCTAGATTAGGTGTTATTATAGCCTTTGTATATTTCATTCATTTTGTGCCACTTCTATACAGCGGGAGTGCCTTGTGGACTAACCGGAGCTACTCCTACCCTATTTTCCCGTTCCCTATTGTTTATTAATATAAGTGCAGCATGCCTTGACACATTAGGAATGAGATCCCTGCCCCGAAGAGCTTACAATCAAGTGGGAGGGACAACATACAGATACAAGTGGGGGGATGGGTACAACGTGCTTTAAAGGGCTAACAACCATTTGTTGTGCTGGTGCTCAGAAAGATAAGATCCCAGTTTAGATTTGAAAGTATTAATGGATGTCACCAGGCGAAGTGAGAGAGGGAGAGAGTTCCAAAGGTAGGGAGCAGCAAGAGAGAATGGATTAAGACGGGAGGAAGCAGTGTTCATTGGGGGTCTGTGGAGAAGATTTCCTTGCGAGGAACTGAGGGCACATCCAGAAAACATAAGGGACCAAGAGAGAAGACAAGTAGGGAGGTGCAGTAGAGCGAAGGGATTTAAAGGTTAAAAGAAGGGTATTGAATATGATTCTTTATTTGATGGTAACATTTTGGGTAAGAGTGTTAGACCCCTATAGGATCTGTGCATCACTTTTAAAGCGGTTTCCTGCAGTGCTATGTGATGTCATTCCATTGGGAACGAACTAGGGATTCCTGTATATTCTGATCCCAGTTCCTTTGGATTTTATCATTAAATCTATTAAACCATTTATAGACCTGGGAAAGATGTCCCTCAGCGATGAGTGCCAACATAGGTTTAATGCTGAGGTAAAGGCTACATCAGTAAAGGATGTGGAATATGTAGAAGCTAAAATTGACCCCCAGAGGGAACATAAAGATTTTTCGGGAGGAATGATAGGTTGGTGCATAGTTTGTGTTGATAAAAATGAGCCTATAAAAACCAGCATCTCTCCCACCATAGGTAGTCTCTGACAAGATTATAAAGCTTGGATCATGTATTATAATAGAAGGCATTAAGGTGTTTTTGCTCAAAGTTAAATTAGTTCTTGATCCTATTCCATACCTTGTTAGTGTACAGGGGCTAGTTGGATCTATAACCAGATAAGTATTGTGCCCGTTTTTTCTGGCAGAGGTTACCGCCTCCTCGTCCTGCTCAATGAGCTTTTAGGACTTAAACATGTGCAGAGGAGGCGGCAGGGGAAAGAGCATTGGATGTGATGTCACAGCCTTGATTGACTGCGTGAAGGGAGGAGCTGTAAAAATTACCATTTTAAGGGTGGACATGCCCTTTAAATAACCTGTTTATTTCATCAGGTATCCCATACATGGAGCGTTCATTGTCATATTCCAATGGATTAACCAACAGTTAATGAGTATCTACTTGCATGTTTATCCAAACAACGCCCTTTATGGTTTCTGCATAGGGTTGTGTGGGTTCCCCCCTTCTACATTGACTTCTATCAGTTTATAGCCAGCTTGACGGCAGGTCTTGCGATGCCAAGAAACTGATTGTTTTTACCATAGAAACTGTTCGCTTTCCCGATCAGTCATTCAGTAACCATAAACAGGAAGGGAAAATGTCCCTTTAAGGATCCCAGTCCACATGTTACCAGCTTAAAAGACATGACAATTCTTTGTGTGAACTCATTAGTGCTGGGTTATATCTATATTTAGTTTAACTTCAACGGTTCCTCTGATAGCAAATCAAATAAAAGCTTTAGCTTCGTTTAAAATTAAAGGAGATTTACAGCACTAAAGTAGACATTGCCCTTTAATCACCATAGAAATTGTACATTGTGCACACACAAGTAACAGATGGAGGATTCAGTGGGCTAAATACTTCTAATTAAATAGTTCCTAAAAGAGCAAGTTCCCCTCAAATGAAAAATTGTATATAGGTAAATCAACCCACAAACCCCAACATTCCAATACTTAGAAATCTGAGAGCTGTAAGACTAACCTGAAATTCTTCCTGATGTTCTGATATTCCTCTTTCTGGTTCCTAGTTTGTGTTAGTAGCTGTCGGTCATAGATGCAACAGCTGACATCACAGTTAATGACTGAACGCTATTCCCCTATCTGCCTCCTCTGAGCATGTGCAAGCTTGTAAAAAAAGCTTGGGAAGCTTAAAGAGGAGGTGGAAACTATTGAGAGGCCGTGGGAAGAAGGAGAGCAACATTTTCTGACCTCTGATAGCTTCTTGGGGAGTGATTTACCTACATATAATTTTTCATTTGAGGGGTAAATTTTCCCTTTAAAGGGTATCTCCACTCGTATTTTCAAGATTTGGTAATCCAGTTCTATTGAAGAACGGGAGGTAAAGGAGCTGTGCCTTACCTTCCGTTCTTCAATAGAACAAACAGGAGCCAGGAGAGAAGGTAAGAAACTTGCTCGCTCGCTCCCCCGGCGTGTAGTCTGACGGGTCCCGACGGACCTTGTCTTCTATGCACATGCGCAATCTATGCGATGTGCAGTAATGTACTGATGGCACTGCCATGGAACGACAATCATTACAGATTGATAGAAATATACATCTAACAAGACACTAATCTGTATCCACTGTAACAGGAAGGTGGTTTTTACCTTTCTTCAATTCTATTCTTGTCCATAAGAGGCTGTTTAATCCACTGATTGACCAGTCTTTGCCCTGGAGGTGTCTTGCATTTATTTAACAGTCCAGCTAAAGACTGTGTCCCACTGGTATCTTCAGCAGATCCCTTTATAAAAGGACAGAAAAGGAATTGTATTAGTCAGCCCCTCCATTTGAACAAACCAGACATTTCCCTAACGTGAATGAATGAATGAATGTGCTAATGTAGTTGGGAAGTATTATTATTGCTGCGTTAATGTTGGTAATTTTCTCTCTCAGGTGGTTCAAATAAGGGAGAAGGTAAAACAGAAATAAGGCTCAATGGATTCTATCATTTATAACTTAAAGATCTTTCACTTCTTAAATCAGCAGCATTTTAGGGGGAATTATGTTTTTTGTTTCTGGCTTTTCCCCCCACAGTGTGTGTCCTGGACAGTTTTACATAGATGCACATTTTCTAGACCCTCCATCTCTTCCCCTTCTAGAACTGTAAAGGAACAACAAGCTGACCTTTATGTGTCCTCTTTGTAAACAAGAATGGTCAGTAAGAAAACTCCTGCTCATCTCACTAGGAAGGAGAGCTGCACAAATCAGGCTGTAGTTTTTGGCTAGTTTAAAATCTTAGAACCAATTTAGGTTGTTTTTTTTTTTTTTTACTTTCTGACTTTTAATGTGGGTTTGATCTCCTGTCACTGTTTGCTTTATCTACAGCATGGACGAGACTGCTTAAAATTAAAATGTTGCGTTCTTGTGTATAATGTTCAGTCATTACAAAGGATAGCTACTCCAATCGTGTTCCTCCCACAAAAAAAAGCCCTCGAAATCTCATCACTATAAAGATGCAATACATCATTCTTTTGACATGAAGCCAAGCGTGAGATTCTTTTATTAATGTGTTATTTTGCATATCCATGATGACCAAACATGACATGATAGTTTAATGCTCTATAATCTGGTTATTGACCATGAGGTGGCAGTCAAGATCATGTGAAAGTAACTGACCACCGTTTCAGTGTGTTGAGTTGGACTTGAGCCTATTAATCTATAGCATGGTTTAACCACACAGTATACTCAGGAATCCATTAGGGCAGGGGGGAGAAGGATTCCAATTACAGTCAATGTTAAAATTATTAAAAAATTGGGGCATAATAAAGTTTGTTTCAATAAAACTGCAAGTCAAAGCTTTAATGCAGGATATAGCAATTTGTTTGTAAGTGTATTATTTCCTTGTTAGGTGGTTTATGGAATGGTTGTGTCTGGTTTAGTCTTTAATCAAAAAACAAATAATAGACCGAGACTGTAATAGCTATCACAGGATGACCATGTAAGTCAATATTCCATTCTACTTTCTATCCCAGTACCTCGTCTATGGTAGATTCTATAAGACACGCAGGGAAAAGCCTAATGCAGTGCATGACTGCAATCTAATACACACACATACCTGATCAGCTAAATATAACACAAACAAAATCACACACAGATAGAAATCATCTCTCCTTATGCAAATACAAAGAAACCCAACAAGCTCGCGCACAGAATATTACAATGAGAAACAATGCTCTCTCGTCTTCCCTGACAGTAAGCAGGTTGGATATTGGATAATTATTGGATATTAAGGACTCCTTAACATCGGTTATCACTTAGTGCTATATCACTGACATATCATTTAAATAAGCAGTTTCTATTAAAGGACAAGGATCCCAGAATGATAATGATATGTGTCTTTATACCAGACCGCAACATATTGCACAGAATGATAATATGTGTCTTTATACTGGACCGTACCATATTGTACAGAATGATGAGATGTGTCTTTATACTGGACCGTACCATATTGCACAGAATGATAATGAGATGTGTCTTTATACTGGACTGTACCATATTGCACAGAATGATAATGAGATGTGTCTTTATACTGGACTGTACCATATTGCACAGAATGATAATGAGATGTGTCTTATACTGGACCGTACCAATTGCAAGAATAATAATGATATGGTCTTTATAGACACAGAATGATAACGATATGTCTTTATACCGTCGGTACATAAATATTGCACAGAATGATAATGAATGTGTCTTATACTGGACTGTCCCTATTGCAAAGAATGATAATGATATGTGTCTTTATAGCACAGAATGATAATGATATGAGTCTTTATACTGGACCGTACCATATTGCAAACAATGATAATATGTGTCTTTATAGCACAGAATGATAATGATATATGTCTTTACACTGAACTGTACCATATTGCACCGAATGATAATGATATGCGTCTTTATTCTGGACCATACCATACTGCACAGAATGATAATGAGATGTGTCTTTATACTGGACCGTACCATATTGCACAGAATGATAATGATATGTGTCTTTATACCAGACCGTACCATATTGCCCAGAATGATAATGAGATGTGTCTTTATAGTGGACCGTACCATATTGTACAGAATGATAATGATATGCGTCTTTATTCTGGACCATACCATACTGCACAGAATGATAATGATATGTGTCTTTATACTGGACCGTACCATATGCACAGAATGATAATGATAGTGTTTTATACAGACCGTACCATGTTGCCACGAATGATAATGAGATGTGTCTTTATACGGACCGTACCAATTGTACAGAATGATAATGAGATGTGGTCTTTATACTGGACCGTACCATATTGCACAGAATGATAATGAGATGTGTCTTTATACTGGACCGTACCATATTGCAAAGAATAATAATGATATGTGTCTTTATAGCACAGAATTATAACGATATGTCTTTATACCGGACCGCACCATATTGCACCGAATGATAATGAGATGTGTCTTTATACTGGACTGTACCATATTGCAAAGAATGATAATGATATGTGTCTTTATAGCACAGAATGATAATGATATGAGTCTTTATTCTGGACTGTACCATATTGCACAGAATTATAATGAGATGTGTCTTTATACTGGACTGTACCATATTGCACAGAATGATAATGAGATGTGTCTTTATACTGGACCGTACCATATTGCAAAGAATAATAATGATATGTGTCTTTATAGCACAGAATGAACGATATGTCTTTATACCGTACGGTACAATATTGCACAGAATGATAATGAAATGTGTCTTATACTGGACTGTACCATATTGCAAAGAATGATAATGATATGGTTCTTTATAGCACAGAATGATAATGATATGAGTCTTTATACTGGACCGTACCATATTGCAAACAATGATAATATGTGTCTTTATAGCACAGAATGATAATGATATATGTCTTTACACTGAACTGTACCATATTGCACCGAATGATAATGATATGCGTCTTTATTCTGGACCATACCATACTGCACAGAATGATAATGAGATGTGTCTTTATACTGGACCGTACCATATTGCACAGAATGATAATGATATGTGTCTTTATACCAGACCGTACCATATTGCCCAGAATGATAATGAGATGTGTCTTTATAGTGGACCGTACCATATTGTACAGAATGATAATGATATGCGTCTTTATTCTGGACCATACCATACTGCACAGAATGATAATGATATGTGTCTTTATACTGGACCATACCATATTGCACAGAATGATAATGATATGTGTCTTTATACCAGACCGTACCATGTTGCACAGAATGATAATGAGATGTGTCTTTATACTGGACCGTACCATATTGTACAGAATGATAATGAGATGTGTCTTTATACTGGACCGTACCATATTGCACAGAATGATAATGAGATGTGTCTTTATACTGGACCGTACCATATTGCAAAGAATAATAATGATATGTGTCTTTATAGCACAGAATGATAACGATATGTCTTATACCGGACGCTACCATATTGCACAGAATGATAATGAGATGTGGTCTTTATAATGGACTGACCATATTGCAAAGATGATAATGATATGTGTCTTTTAGCACAGAAGATAATGTATGGTCTTATTCTGGACCATAACATAGCACAGAATGATAATGATATGGTCTTTATAATGGACGTACCATATTGCAAACAATGATATATGGTCTTTATAGACAGAATGATAATGATATGAGTCTTATTCTGGACCATAACATATTTAACAGAATGATAATGATATGTGTCTTTATACTGGACCGTACCATATTGCAAACAATGATAATATGTGTCTTTATAGCACAGAATGATAATGATATGAGTCTTTATTCTGGACCATAACAATTTAACAGAATGATAATGATATGTGTTTATACTGGACCGTACCATATTGCAAACAATGATAATATGTGTCTTTATAGCACAGAATGATAATGATATATGTCTTTACACTGAACTCTACTAAATTGCACAGAATGATAATGATATTTGTCTTTACACTGAACTGTACCATATTGCACCGAATGATAATGATAATTGTCTTTATTCTGGACCATACCATACTGCACAGAATGATAATGATATGTGTCTTTACACTGGTCGGTACCATATTACCCCTTACCTGCCAACTCACCGGGAAGAGATTTAAAGCTCCTACTGCTGATTATCCAGTTTCATATACTGACCAGATCAAAGCTTGTCAGCTGGAATTGCCCAAAGTTCGACTCATCGGATAAGAGTTCCAGATATTTCATTACTGCAGACAGAGCCGACATTGCAACCTAGAATGGACACATAACAATGACACTAACTGCAATGCCATAGGAAACTAGACACTGTGAATAGGGAATACATTGGGTAATCAGAAATGGGCGGTTTACCTGTTTCTCCATCTCTGGTAAAGCCGCACTGGTAACCTGCTCCCCCTTTTTGGCTTTTAGCAGTCGGTTGAGATCTTGTACACTGTTTTTGTGTGAAAATCTGCCTTTTCTGTCGGTTATCAGGACCCCACCTCTCTTCACAATCTGTAGAAAAGAGAGATCAGTTCATGATATCCATAGATTGCATTGAAATCTCCTGCACTGACAATATTGGGAATTCAATGAACACAGGAAGACACATCACTTACATATAAGCACAGGCTCCACTAAGAAAGAACATTGACCATTTCATTAAGCAGGATCGGGTCATGTTTTGCCAAATAATCAAACACAATTAAAGGGTCACTTCTCTCAAATTACCATTTCAGATAATGTAAAGTTGTTTGAGTAAAGTAAAATGGTGGTACTCACATTTTTTCATTCAATTTTGAATGTTTAGTGAGTTTTCTTAACTACCCCCCACCTCCCTTTCTCACTGACTTCTTGTAGTGTCTGCGACACTTCTAAGTTCTGCACAGCCTCACTATTGATTCTGCTCTACTTACACATCTGCCCCTCCCCCTTCTTTCTTTTCTCTGCTGATCCTCTTAATTGCTGCAGAAAGTGTGATCCTAGAAAGAGGTCAGGGATGGGGAACATATAATTTCTGTAATTTCTGCTTCTGGAGTGACAGGTAATTGCTGTGATTTCAAATGATAATTTCTCAGAATCTACAGTCAGATTTAAAATCCCCCCCCAAAAAAGTTTTAGAGTAGTTGCTTTATCCAAAGGTACAGTTTTTAAAAATCATATATTTTATATAGAGTATAGATACCCTTTAAAGTCTGAACCGATTTCTATAATTTTAAAAGGACAGACACATTGGAAACCTGTGTGGGCGGCACTCGTAACTCACCTCCTGGTGCGTGCTGTATAACAAGGACACCCCCCAGGTGCAGGTGTGGGTCTGTATATATAAAGTAAGAGGAACAACACAGTGCTACTCACAGAGGTGTGGAAAAGATAAAATCCAAGATTTATTCACATCACTTTAAAAACATGGATACATGGTGCCAGTTCATGTATCCATGTTTTTAAAGTGATGTGAATAAATCTTGGATTTTATCTTTTCCACACCTCTGTGAGTAGCACTGTTTTGTTCCTCTTACTCCATATATACTTTAAAAGGACAATTAAAATCAACTCCCCCTCGCTCCTCTTCTTCCACCCACTGATATATTTTCTAAACCTAAAAAGGTCCTTTCCCCTTGGGGACTTTACCAATCAGCTGTTCTACTTAAATGAAGTATCCCTTGCCACTCAGGTCTTCTTTCTGATACTGTCTGCAGCCCATGGCGTAGCCAATGGGAAGACATGCTCATCAAAAAGAATGACTTCCCATTGGCCAGATTGCAGACTGTCACTGCCAGTAACAGAGGGTTGGAGCAGACAAGAGCAGAAAGGAAAACTTCTTGTTAGTATTCCAGCTGATCGGTAAAGTACCCAGGGATGACTGTGTACCCGGTTACATCCTCACCATTGGAAGTATTCAGGAGAGGAGAGTATAATTGTCCCTTTCAAAAACCTTTATTTTACCTATGGTTTGGTACACACAGGTCTTTTGGACTAAGCAATAATTTAATAAGGATGAATAGGCCATTTACACACAAGCACAGCAATGACGTATAATTCTGTATGAACTGTGAGAAACATTCTCTTGCCTCAGGGTCTTTGAATAGAAACACAATGACAAACCATATCAGTTTAAATAGAAAGAAAAACATGGACATCCTTAAGCTGGGTACACACAATGAGATATTTCAGTCCGATCGACCGTTAGTTCAGTGTATCGGTCAATCGGACCGAAATTATCGCATCCGAATGCTCCCATGTCCGACCGACCGTTCGTCCGAATCGGACATGGTGTAAAACCTCTTCCGATCGTGCAGTCCTCTATGGACCGCACGATCGGTCGCGGTAACTATCGGACGCGGCTGCTTTTGCCGCGACAGACAGTCCTTCCTCCTGGCCGACCGGTCGAAAGTATCGAACGCTCGGTCAAGAGGAAAAAATCACTAGGTGTGTACCTAGCTTTAATCCCACACTGAGATTTATAGAAACTGTTCAACATATCAGAACAAGGGAAAGGCCCATAAAATAGTGAGATCAATGGGATTGTTGCAGGTAATTAAGATATAAGTAGCTAGCACTTGGGATGTCCAGCCTACATGTTTGAAATGTTCAGCTCCCAGCATTCCCAGCTGACGTCTGTTCCTACAACGTTTTGACAAGCACCTGAGTCGGCTATGGACTAGAACAGGTAACCTCTCAGGAGGTAAAACTGACACTTTGCCTGGTATAAGATCGGATATCAAATCAGTATAAAATCTACAACCAATATAAGCCCATTGAGCTGGGTACACACCATAGGATCCTTCGTCCGAACGTATGTTTTCAGACGGGTCCGATTCGGTGGCCCACTACAAGCCCATGCAATTTTTTGGCTCGATTGACTGATACACTAAAATATTGGTCGATCAGAACGAAAAATTGCATTGTGTGTTCACAGCCTTAGCGGATGTCCCTTCTAGAAAACGCCATAAAACTGCCCCTACGCCTTCTCTGGGTAATCGTTAATTAGGGGTTTAGTGGCCCTTTAAAATGTTAATTCCATTTACCTGTCGCACTTTTCCCATGTCTCCAGTAGTGTCGCCTCCAGCCATTATACATTCTTTAGGGCCAATCTGCACCAACAAAGCTTCCAGATTAGAGAACTGATCGTTATCTGGGAACTCGCACACTCCGAGCTTTCTCAGAGTAGAATCCACATAGCCAACACCAACCAATCTTTGGCCATCGGCACTGACCAGCCTGATGCCGACTACTCCCACCGCATTGGACATGTCACTGCTGCCAAAAAGTATCTCCTCAAACTGCGTAAGATTCCCTGGTGAGGCCTGGAATGGACAAAAGATAAGAGTATGAATGAAATATTGCAATAGTGATGATATAAATATATTATACAGAGCTATAACATAAAACAAGATTCCAGCAATGCTGAATATAGTGTAAGGAGGACAGGGCTTGTTTATGAACAACACAATTACCCTGCATCCATCTCCTGAACCTGATCAAGAGAATATAGAAGGAGAGGATTCATTTAAAGGGCATGTCCTCCCCTTTTTACAAATATTTTCTGTAGTGTAGGGCTCCCTCCCCCAGCCCCGACCGCTCTATTATTTTGTAAAAAATCTCCCCCGACCACTTACCTTACCACTCTCCCGCGGCGTTCACTCCCAGCCCTCTGCTTGCGTAAAACTGCAAGCAGGGGGCCGGACCGGCAGCTGCATCTGTGATTGGCTGCCTCTCGACCAATCAAGGACGCGGCTGCTGACAGTGTAGAACGCCGCAGGAAAGAGGTAAGGTAAGAACAGATCGGGGAGATTTTTTACAAAATAATAGAGCGGTTGGTGTTGGGGGAGGGAGCCCTACACTACAGAAAAGGGGTTTGGAGATAGGGGAAGGGAGAGAGAAACGGGAGGGAGGGCTTCAGTGCGCGTGCCAAACTCCCGGAGGAGAGACAGGGGGAAGACACATTATGGGGCACGGGCAGGCTCCTGGTCTTTACAGGGCAGCCATTTGGGGCTGGGATTTAAGGTAAGGATTTTTCTACACTACACAGTGGGGCCAGTAGCGGGTTAAAATATAGTTTTGGGGGTGGACATATCCTTTAAAAACTGATCAGGACCACGGATCGCAGTGGCTGCATTTATCTTTATTTACTAACTGCCCACGGATCTCTGTCACAAATTCACGAGGAATCAAGGCTTTATAGAATACAAAATACAGTAACCCAGCAATAATTGTAGCTCAGAATTCCAAGGGCATCACTTGGGGAGCCAGATGTGAATTTAGATTCCAGATGACACAAACTCTACTGATGAACTATTTACCCTGTCTAAATAGGAATGCCCATACTAGTGAACTCTAGTAGAATGTCTACCAGTCTAATACTGACCACACACTGGCCCAATAGAAGATTGAGGTTGTAATCTACATATTAGACAGTCTAACTTCCATTTAACGACCAGGACCATTCATTTGGGATCAACATGACAGTGCTAGTGTCTGGCCCACAATAGTCGGATATTGGTAACCTGTATATACATTATTATTTTATTATTATTATTATTGTGGATTTATATAGCGCCAACATCTTCTGTAGTGCCCGGAGGAATCCCATGCAAGCACAGGGAGAACATAGAAACTCCTTGCAGATGTGTCCAAGGGTGGAATTGAACTCAGGACTTCAGCGTGGCAAGGCATCAGTGCTAACCACTGAGCCACCGTGCTGCCCACTAAGTAAAGCCCTAACCCAAACATATCAAAGGTGGCAGCAGACAAGAAACCGGGTAAAAGCTGCTACAGCCCTCCCTCCAGTCTGATCCCATGTTACCTTATACGCCAAGTGCCAGTCATTTTCCTTGGTGTATTTGCCTCCAGCTTTATTCTTATAAACCTCCACCCGATACTGACGGACCAGAAGAAGATCCTTTACCACCGATTCAAAGTTCATCTTGCTCAGCACCACACTCTCCAGTTTCTTGCTTCCTGAAAGACAATTTAGAATTGACTTTAGCGAAGACTCCAGGGGCTGTTTGTTCCCAAGCCTGTTTATGGCCAAAGAAACAGCCTCTTGGAAAACTAGGCCTTTTTGTTGAATTCTGTTTGCTTTAGTTTTTACATTTTTTGCACATTTTAAGGAGAATGACATCTAATGGTGACCATCCACATTGCCGAGAATGGGTAAATCCTGTTGGTAACAGAGTTTCAACTGACCACAATGCCGTAGTCACGATTATGATCTCACCTCTCTGTGAATAATAGATACAGATTTCATGTACTTAATGATGTAAATAAAGTCGGTTTAGTGTCCCTTTAAACTGCCCACACGCTGCAGCTTACATGCCAACCTCCCCTTGATGTTCCAAATGACAAACCAGCCCGATCACTTTTTCACCAGTAAAAGACTATCCATCCAGGGAACATCGGCAGGTAAGAAGCACTTGGGCAGTAAGTGTTACAGCCAATTCGTTAGTCGCCAGACAGACATTACAGACGATTTAATGGTCTATGAGTGTGTGGCCATTACCTGGAAATAGATCAGAAACTGACAATTACTGGTGCCCTGGAACCCATTAATCATAAAATCAGCACTAATTTCCTATTGGTAATATAAACACGGAACATACAGACTCATGGCCATTGTTAATAATAATAAAATCAGCACTAATTTCCTATTGTAATATAAACAACGGAACATAAACAGACTCCATGGCATTTGTTAATAATAATAAAATCAGCACTAATTTCCCTATTGGTAATATAAACACGGAACATACAGACTCATGGCCATTGTTGTTCTAATAATAAAATCAGCACTAATTTCCTAACAGACTCCATGGCCATTGTTAATAATCATAAAATCGCACTAGAAATTTCCTATTGGTATACAACACTGAACATCAGACTCATGGCCATTGTTAATACAACATCAAAATCACACTTATATCCTATTGGTTAATATAAACACGGAACATACAGACTCATGGGCCATTGTTTTATAATCTAAAATCACACTGCAATTTCCTATAGTCATATAAACATGGACAAGACTCATGGCCATTGTTTAATAATCACTAAAATCAGCACTATTTCCTAGTTGGTAATATAAACACGAGAACATACCACGCATGGATGGCCATTGTTAATAACATAAAAAAACAGCACTAATTCCTATTGGTATATAAACAACGGAAACTACAGACCATGGCCATTGTTTTACTAAATAAAAGCAGCACTAATTTCCCTACAGACTCTTGTGCCATTGTTAATAATCATAAATCAGCACTGATTTCCTATAGTAATATAAACACAAACATACAGACTCATGGCCATTGTTAATAACATAAAAAAGCACTAATTCCTTTCTTCACAAACAGGAACAAATACTTCTGCCATTGTTAATAATCATAAAATCAGCACTGAATTTCCTATTGGTAATACTAAACACGAACATAAGACGCTCATGGCCATTGTTAATATCATTAAAAAGCACTAGTTCCTATTGGTAAATACAAACATGGAACCAAGACTCATGGCCATTGTTAATAATCATAAAATCAGGCACTAATTTCCTATTGTTAATATAACGGAACATACAGAACTCATGGCCATTGTTAATCATAAACAATCAGCACTAATTTCCTATTGGTAATATAAACACGGACATACAGATTCATGGCCATTTTATAATCAAAAATCAGCACATTAATTTCCTATTGGTAATACAATAACGAACATACGACTCATGGACATTGTTTAATAATCATAAAATCAGCACTGATTTCCTATTAGTAATATAAACACGGAACATACACGCTCATGGCCATTGTTAATAATCATAAAATCAGCACTGATTTCCTATTAGTATATAAACAAAACACAGGACATACAGACTCATGTCCATTGTTAATAATCAAAATCAGCAACTAATTTCCTATGGTAATATAACAACACGGAACATACAGATTCATGGCCATTGTTAATATCAAAAAGCACCAATTTCCTATTGGTAATACAAATACGGGAACAACAGACTCATGGCTTGTTATAATCTAAAATCAGCACTGAATTTCCTATCTATATATAAACACAGAACATACAGACTCATGGCCATTGTTAATAATCATTAAAAAGCACTAATTTCCTATGTAAACAAACATGGAACAAAGACTTCATGGCCATTGAATATCATAAATCAGCACTAATTTCCTATTGGTAATATAAACACAGGAAATAAGACTCATGGCCATTGTTATAATCATTAAAAAAGCACTATTTTCCTATTGGTAATACAAACATGGAACAAAGACTCATGGCCATTGTTAATAATCATAAATCAGCACTAATTTCCTATGGTAATATAACACGGAACATACAGACTCATGGCCATTGTTATAATCAAAATCACTAATTTCCTATTGTAATAAACACGACATACAGATTCATGGCCATTGTTTAATCATCAAATCAGCACCATTTCCTATGGTCATACAAATCGGAACATACAACTTCATGGACATTGTTAATAATCATAAAAATCAGCACTGAATTCTCCTATTCTTATATAACACAAGAACATACAGACTCATGGCCATTGTTAATATCATAAAATCAGCACTAATTTCCTACGAGTAATCATTGGCTCATTATGTTAATAATCATAAAATCAGCACTAATTTCCTACAGACTTCATGGCCATTGTTAATATCATAAATCAGCAACTAATATTCCACTACAGCTCATGGCCCATTGTTAATAGTCATAAATCAGCACTGATTCCTATTAGTAATATAACACACGGAATATACAGACTCATGCCATTGTTAATAATCTAAAATCAGCACTAATTTCCTACACAGACTCATGGCCGTTGTTAATAATCATAAAATCAGCACTAATTTCCTACAGACTCTGGCCATTGTTATAATCATAAATCAGCACTAATTTCCTATAAGACTCATGGCCATTGTTAATAATCATAAAATCAGCACTATTTCCTATTGGTAATATAAACACGGAACATAGAGAAACCATGCCAATTGTTTATATCATAAAATCAGCACTAATGGTCCTACAGACTCCTGGCCATGTTAATAGTCATAAAATCAAGCCCCTGTATTTCCTATTGTATAAAACACGGAACATAACAGACCTGGCCATTTGTTACTAATCAGAAAATCAAGCAACTGATTTCCTATAGTAAGATAAACACAGATATATACAGACTCATGCCTTGTTTAATAATCCATAAAAATCAGCACTAATTTCCTATTGTAAATATAAACACAAAAAAGAAACATCCAGACTCATGGCCATGTTAATAATCACAATCAGCACTAATTTCCTATTGTTAACTACAAACACATAACATACAGACTCATGGCCCTTGTGCATATCAATAAAAATCAGCACTGATTTCCTATTCTAATATAAACACGGACCATACCGACCTCATGGCCATTGTTAATCATCATAAAATCAGCCACTGATTTTCCTATTAGAAAATATAAACACGGAACATACAGACTCCATGGCCCATGTTAATAATCAAAATCATCCTAATTTTCCTATTGGTTAATATAAACCAACGGAACATACAGATTGCCATGGCTCATTGTTAATAATCAAAATCAAGCACCAATTTCCTATTGGTACTACAAATACGGAAAACATACATACTCATGGACATTGTTTAATAATCAATAAAATCAGCACTGATTCCTATTAGTAATATAACACAGACCATACAGACTCGTGCCATTGTTACTAATCAAAAATCAAGCACTAATTTCCTACGCATACTCATGGCCATTGTTAATAATCAATAAAATCAGCACTAATTTTTTCCTACAGACTCATGGGCCATTGTTTAGATAATCATAAAATCAGCACTAATGTCCTACAGACTCCTGCCATTGTTAATAGTCATAAAATCAGCACTGATTTCCCTATTAGTAATATAAACCAACGGAATTATACAGACTCATGGGCCATTGTTTAATAATCATAAACAGCACAGTTCCTACACAGACTCATGGCCGTTGTTAATAATCATAAATCACACTAATTTTCCTTCCTCACCAATCATGGCCCTTGTTTATAAATCAATAAAATCAGCCTAATTTCCTATAGACGCATTGCCATTGTTAATAATCCTAAAATCAGCACTCCTTTCCTATTGGTAATATAAAACAAAACGGAACATAGAGAAACATGGCCCATTGTTAATAATCATAAAAATCAGCACTAATTTCCTACAAGACTCATGGCTTGTTAATTAGTCATAAAATCAGCTGATTTCCTATTAGTAATTAAACACGGAACATACAGACTCATGGCCAATTGTTAAATAATCATAAAATCAGCACTGAATTTCCTAATAGTAAGATACACACAGATATACAGACTCATGGGCCATTGTTTTCATAATCATAAAATCAGCCACTAATTTCCCATTGGTAATATCAACGAACATACAGACTCAGCCATTGTTAATATCAAAATCGCACTAATTTTGCTATTGGGTCATACAAACACGAAACAACAGACTCCATGGCCATTGTTTAAAATCATAAAATCATCACACTGATTTTCCTATTTAGTAATATACAACCGGAACATACAGACTCATGGGGCCTGTTCATAATACATAAATCAGCACTGATTTTCCTATTGTAATATAAACACACGGAACACATACAGTACCTCTGGCCATTGGTGGATAATCAAAATTCAGCACTAATTTCCTATGGTAATATAACACGGAACATACAGATTTCATGGCCATTGTAATAATCAAAATCAGCACAATTTCCTATTGGTAATCCAAATCACGGAAATACGGAACTCATGGACAAATTGTTAATACTCCTAAAATCAGCAACCGAATTTCCGATTAGTAAAATATAACCCAGAACATCAGACTCATGGCCAGGGTTAATAATTCATTAAAAAGCCTCATTTTTCCTATTGGTAATACAAACATGGAACAAAGAACTCATGGCCCTTGTTAATAATCAATAAAATCAGCACTTAATTTTCCTACGCCTACTCATGGCCATTGTTAAATTAATCATAAAATCAAAGCACTAGTTTTTCCTACAGGACTCATGCCATTGTTAATAATCATAAAAAGCAGCATCTAATTTTTTTTTATTTTTAATTCTTTTTTAATTTTTTTTTATTTTTTTTTTTTTTTTTTTATTAATTTTTTTTAGTTATTTGTTTTTTTTTTTTTTTTTATTTACTTACTTTTTTTTTTTGGTTTTTTTATTATTATTTTTTAAAATTTTTTTTTTTTCGTTAATTTTTTTTTTTATTTTTTTAAATTTTTTTTATTTTTAATTTTCAAAAAATTTTTTTGTTTTTATTTTTTTTTTTTTTTAATTTTCTATTTTTTTTTTTCTTTTTAAATTTCAATTTTTTTTTCGTGTTTTTTAATTTGTAATTTTATTTTTTAATTTTTTTTTTTCTCTAATTTTTATTTGAATTTTTTATTTTATGTTTTTTTTTTTTTTTTTTTTTTTTTATTTTTTGTTTTCTTTTTTTCAATTTTTTTTTTTGTTTTTTTCTAATTTTTTATTTTCTTTTTTTATTTTTATTTTTTTTCGAATTAATTTATTTTTTTTTTTTTTTTTTTTTTTTTTTTTTTTAGTTATTTTTTATTTTTGTTTTTTTTTTTTTTTTTTTTTTTTTTTTTATTTTTTTTTTTATAAATTTTTTATTTCTAATTTTTTTTATTTTTTTTTTTTTAATTTTTTTTATATTTTTTGTTAATTTCTAATTTATTTTTTTTTTTTTGTTTATTTATTTTTTTTTAGTTTTTTTTTTTTTTTTTTTTAATTTTGATGTTTTCTAATTCTGTTTATTTTTGGTTTTTTTTAATTTTTTTTACTTTTTTTTACAATTTTTTTTTTTTTTTCTTTTTTGTTTTATTTTTCTGTTTAATTAATTTTAATTTATTTTGTTCTTTTAATTTTTTATTTTTTATTTGTTATTTTTTTTTTTTTTTTTTATTTTGTTGTTAGTTTTTTTTTTTTTTTGAAATTTTTTTTTTTTTTTTTTTTTTGTTTTTATTTTCTGTTTTTTTTTTTTTTGTGGTGGGAATTGTTTAATTTATTATATTTTTATATTTTTGTTTACTTTTTTTTTCTTTTCCTAACAAAGAGACTCATCCATTGTTAATAGTCATAAAATCAGCACTGATTTCCTATTTAGTAATAATAAACAACGGAAATTAGACTCCATGCCATTGTTTAATGATTCATAAAATTCAGCACTAATTTCCTACAACAGACTCATGCCCGTTTGTTAATAACATAAAATCCAAGCACTAATTTCCTACAGACTCATGCCCCTTGTTAATAGCATAAAATCAGCACTATTTTCCCTAAGACTCATGGCCATTGTTAATAATCATAAATCAGCCTAATTTCCTATTGGTTAATATCAACATACGGTAACATGAGAATCATGCCTTGTAATAATCATAAAATCAGCACTAAGTTTCCCCAAGACTCAATGGCCATTGTTAAAAATAGTCAAATAAAATCAGCCCTGATTTCCTATTAAGGAATATAAACACGGACATACAGACTCATGGCCATTGTTAATTCATAAAATCAGCACTGATTTCCCTAATGTACGATAACACGATATCAAGACCCCAATGGCCATTGTTTAATAATCATAAATCAGCACTAATTTCTCTTGGTATATAAACACGAAACATAGACTCATGGCATTGTTTTTAATAATCAACATCAGCACTATGTTTCCCTATTTTGTACTCAACCACAGAAAACATACAGACTCATGCCATTGTTTAATAATCAATAAAAAATCATCAACTGATTTCTATTAGTAATATCAAACGAACATACAGACCTCCTGGCCATTGTTAATAATCATAAAATCAGCACTGATTTCCTATTAGTAATATAAACACCCACGAACATACAGACTCATGCCATTGTTAATAAAATCAAAATCAGCACTACTTTCTTTTGGTAATACAAACATGGAACAAGACTCCATGGCCGATTTGTTACTAATCATAAAATCACACTGATTTCTATTAATTAATTAACACAGAACATTACGACTCAGCATAGCCATTGTTAATAATGATAAAATCAGCACTGAATTTCCTAATTAGTAAATATAAACACGGAAACTACAGACCATGGCCATTGTATTAATAATCATATCACACTAAGTTCTTATGGTAAGAAAACATGGAACAAAATCATGGCCAGTGTTATACAATCATAAAAACACACTTATTTTCCTATTGGTAATATAAACACAGAACATGCAGAATCTGGCCATTGTTAATAATCCATAAAACCAGCACTAATTTCCTACAGACCTCAATGGCCAATTGTTACTAACGCCTAAAAATCAGCACTGCTTTCCCTATTAGTCATTATAAACACGAACCATAACAGACTCATGGCCATTGTTTAATAATCATAAAATCAGCACTACTTTCCTACAGACGATGTGCCCTTGTTCATATCATAAATCAGCCACCGATTTTCCTATTAGTAATAATAAACAACGGAAATACAGACTCATGGCATTGTTTTTAATAATCATAAAAGCAGCACTGATTTCCTATTAGTAAATTAAACACGGGAACATCAGACCTTGGCCATTGTAATAATCATAAAAAAGCACTACTAATTTTCCTATTGGTAAATATAAACCCGGAACATACAGTCCCTCATGCCATTGTTTAATAATCAAAATCAGCACTATTTCCTATTGGTATATAAACCGGAACATACAGATTCATGGGCATTGTTAATTCACAATCAGCACTAATTTTCCTAATTGGTAAATATAAACACGGAACAATACAGATTTTCATGGCCATTGTTTAATAATCAAATCAGCAATATTTTCCTATTGGTAATACAACACAGACATACAACTCATGGCCATTGTTAATTAATCATAAAATCAGCACTGATTTTTCCTACTATAATATAAACAGGAAACATACCAGACCCTGCCATTGTTAAAATTCAAAATCAGCACTAATTTCTATTGGTAATACACACATGGAACCAAGACTCATGTCCCATTGTTACTAATCAATAAACCAGCACTTTATTTCCTATTGGTTAATATAAACCCGGAACATGCAATAATCATGGCCATTGTTTAATAATCCATAACATCCCAAGCAACTTAATTTTCCTCACAAGACTCATGGCCTTGTTAATAACATAAAATCAGCACTGATTTCCTATTAGTAAATATAACACGAACTGAACAATCAGACTCATGGCCATTGTTGTATAATCATCATAAAAGCAGCACTGATTTCTCTATTAGTAAATATAAACACGTAACCATACGAGGACGTCATGCCCATTGTGTGTTTCTAGATCATAAAAAATGCAACTAATTTCCTATTGGTAATATAAACACGGACATCCAGTCTCATGGCCATTGTTTTCTAATCAAATCAGCACTATTTCCGATATGGTAATAAAACCTGAACATACCGAATTCCAATGGGCCATGTTTTTAATAAATCAAATCAGCACTAATTTTCCTATTGGTAAATACAAACACAGGACCTACAGACTCTGGCCCTTGTTATAATCATCAAATCCGCACTGATTTTCCTATTGGGTAATATAAACCACGGAACACACAGACTCATGGCCATTTTTTTAATAATCATAAATCAGCACTAATTTCCTATTTGGTAATATACACCCGGAACAACAGACTCCATGGCCATTGTTATTTAAGCATAAAATCAGCACTAATTTCCTATTGGTATATAAACACGGACATAAGACTCATGGCCATTGTTTAAATAAATCATTAACAATCATACACTAACTTTCCTATTGGTAATGTTAGGGAAAAATAAAGAACACGGAACAATACAACCATGGCCATTGTTAATAATCATAAAACCCAGCACTATTTCCTATTTAGTAATTTAACACGGAACAAATAACTCCATGCCATTGGTTAATAATCATAAAAATCCACACTGATTTTCCTATTGGTAATACAGCACGGAACATACAGACTCATGGCCATTGTTATGATCATTTCTCAGTGAACCTTCTTGTTTAAAAAACTACGTTCACATTTTCCCACCAGACTAAGGCCAAGTTTTTTTTTCAATGCGTTTTCAGTGCCGTAATTATTAAACATGGGAACCCTTCCTGCCTGTACCCAACAACAATCAACAACAGACTGACCTAGTTACATACACCGCCTATTATTAACTGTATACTTAAAGTTTTTAATTAGTCCTTTGTTTGTTTCTCTTTTGTTTGTCTTTCCATTATGAAACCTTTTGTGACCCAAGTTTCCATAACAGAATCATAAACCCTTTCCTTTAATTTCTCCAGCAAAAAGAAGCCACAAAACCCTCATGAAACACACAACAATGATTATTTCATAACCTTTTTATATTCCTACATGTAAGGGAGGGGGGGGATGATAACCTACTGGGTCAAACGGACGCCGATGGCCTAGTTTTGCCTATTGCGTATAACGTGGGATCGATTTGGTGGGAGTATTGATAGATATACATAATCCCTCTCTGTAATCAAATGCAATCACTTAAAATCCACCCATCTTCTCAAGTGGGAACTTAAACTAAAGGTTTTTGACAATTGTGTGTAGCTATTTGTCTGCACATGCTTAGAGCTGGGGCCGAACTTTCATAAAGTTTGTTTCCGTTTTCGAACTTTTAGTAAACATAGTTCTACAACCATTAAAGTCAGTTTGTTCAGACCCATTAAGTCAATGGAGAGTGATAGTTCGAAATCTGGGTGGATTTAACAGATAAACTAACAATGGTAACTTTATGTCAAATGCTTGTTGGCCCCTGGGAAAATGGTCTTTGGGGGGAACAATTTCACTTGTTTAAACCTTTTGTGTAAAAACACTTCAAACAGAACGAGCGGGCCATTGTCAGGTTGATGAAAATCGACAGGCTACTAGGGTTTAGCGAAACGCTCCATACATCGAGGGTTAGCGACGATATAAGTCCTAGGGTTTAGCGAAACTATATCTATTCTAGGGTTAGCGAAAACTGATCCATACATTCGAGGGTTAGCGATGATATATTCTAAGGGTTAGGCGAAAACGATCCATACGTCCCGGTTAGCAAAACTCTATATATTCCTAGGGTTAGCGAAAAGATCCCATACATCAATGGTTTGCTAAAACAAAACGAATAACTCGATGGTTATCGATGAATACAATCTTTACGAAACCGGTCCGTACATTCGATAATTATCGAAAATACAAACGATGTCTTGGAAAAACAAACTAGTCAAATAGTTTAAAGTTTTCGTCCCGAACTCAGAGTTTCATCTCGTAACTTGGGTTTCGAGTTCGGTTTTTTGTGTCCTTCCTCTAAACATGATATGTTAAACACCTCTGGGTACACGAATTGCCAAATCAGCAGAGAACAGGACAAGTCCCTGCGAACATAAGGAATTCATCCGAGTCCTTCTCCAATGTTAGACTCAACTCAGAATTGATTCTTCTGATAATTTTCCCCTTTACTAACAAAAATCGCAATGAAACTGTTTTGTGAGTTCTCATTCATCCAAGGTATGGTATTCTGTTTTTATTCAGTTAGATCAACGGACTTGAAAATGTTAGTTCTTGAAGACGTTTCGCTAGTCATAATCCGACTGGCTTTTCTCAATGCAGCATGACTTGTACAAGAATCTGTGGCAATTATGTACCCGAAACTCCCAATAGCATATCACAAGCCAGCGTTGTTAATGGCGTGATTTTGGATAGTGGGCTAAGGAGGTGTTATAGGAACGCCCAGAGTACGGTGTTTAAAACAGCATGTACGCATTTGGCAAGACAGGTGGTGTCGAGTGGTGAAAATACAGAAACCAAGCCTAAATAGAGGTGGGGGGGTTTCGACACCAACTGTCTGCCATGTACAAATGCTGTTTTTAACTACCTTACTCTGGGCGTTCCCTATAACACCTCTTAGCCACTATCTAATCACACCCTTAACACCTGGGCTGTGATCTAATTGGGATTTTCCAGGGTACCATAATTCCAACAGATTCTTGTACACGTCTGTCTGAATTGTAGAAAGCCAGTCGGATGACTAGCGAAACGTCTTCAAGAAACTACATTTCAAGTCCATTTGATCTAATTGAATTACAACATATATAGGCAATGGAACTGTAAACTATCTCCGTGTGTATACCTGTACTAACATAGCAGACTATTGAATGAACCCCAACCTAGAGACAGATCCATATTAGAACCTTCTTTGTTTTGCCATTACATGTATTAATGTGACCAGCTGCTTCTCCCAATACTATTTCCTTGTTTATGAATATACCCTGCAGGTATCGTCCTCCTAATTTTCCCACCATGCACTGCTCTCAGAAACGTCTCTGCCAAAACCCGACTGTCCCATCTACAACTAATTATTGGCTTTTGTTTTGTTTTCTTTTCCAAAGAACAGGAATATGAATCAATCTTTAACTCCAAACTGAAAGTTTTTGACAGTTCCTTGTTCTCACCTTTTTTGTTTCACTGCCAGTGTTTTAACATGTGATCCGATCATGTGTTATAAATTGCAGGCTAGTGTTTAGAAGTTGTTCTGGCCCACAACTAGGTGTGGGTTGCGCTGCGATTCGCTTACTGGACTGCATACAATCACCATTTTTGTGCAACCCCATGCACACCGATAATGCAGATTTGGCGATCCGCATCGGCACTTGACTGTGCACCTCAATTGGCAATGATTCTGGTCCTTTGGAGGTTTGGCTTTTGCCTAAAGGCTGATGCACTAAAAGGTTGAATATGCAATTAATCTGCAGCAGTGCTAAAAAAAGTGTGTGGTGGTCCCCCTTAATTAAGAGGGATGGTCCCTACCTTACCCAAAAAAAATACATTAACTGACTGCTCCAATGTCAAAAATCATTCCATCCTACTAGTATCATCACGCAAGTGAGTACAAAATGATAGACCCATATATTTTGTCCTATAACCCCGACCACGCCTTTCAGGTTCTTGTGGTAGCGCTTTAGTAGGAATGCTGTATTTTATACAAACAAAATTAACATTTAGATTCAGGGAAGTTAACATAGACTTTTAAAAGACAAGAGCCATATTTTTTCCATCCTAATGACATTAACGTGCCCATTCAGCTTTTCGTTGTTGTATTTAGGGGATCTGTTTGCAGGACCCCTTATAGAGACGGATATTGACCCACGCCTGGGTTATTCCGTTTCCTTCTCAGTAGGTGAAGCATCAGCAGAACTGTGAAATATTACTGACAGATACAAGTCAGAAGACATTTATTTCAGTACAGAAGACACTTTATGAATATCATTTGGAAGGTGCCGTGAGCGAAGGATTTAAGGTTAAAAGAAGGTATTGATATGATCTTATTTTGGTAACATTCTTGGGAAAGTGGTTAGACCCCTCATAGGATCTGTTCATCACTTTTAAGCGGTTCCTGCAGTGCTATGTGATGTCATTCCCATTGGGGAACAACGAAGGATGCCTGTAAAAAAATAGTCGGAATCCCAGTTCCTTTGGATTTTATCATTAAATCTATAAACCATTTATAGACCGGGGCAGATGTCCCTCAGCGATGAGTGCCAACACGTTTATGCCTTAGGTACATGCTACATCCGTAGGAATGTGGAATATGTATAAGCTAAAATTGACCCCCAGAGGAATAATATTATTTTCGAGAATGATAAGGTTTTTGCATAGTTTGTGTTTGAAAAAAGAAGCCTTAAAGCCAGCATCTCTCCCACCCATAGTAGTCTCGTGACAAGATTACTAAACGCTTGGATCAGTTTATATAGAAGGCATTAAGGTGTGTTTTGCTCAAAGTTTCAATTAGTTCTGGATCCATTCCAACCTTGTTAGTGTACAGGGCTAGTTGGATCTATAACCAGTATAAGTATTGTGCCCGTTTCTGTTCTGCTGGTTACCGCCTCCTCGCCTGCTCAATAGCTTTAGGACTTAAACATGTGCAGGGAAGGCGGCAGTGGAACAGAGGCATGGATGTGATGCACAGCTTGATTGACGCGTAAGGGAGGAGAGCCGTAAAAATTAACCATTTGTAAAGGGTGACATCCTCTTTAAATAACATAAGTTTTATTCATACAGGTACCCATACATGTATCGTTCATTGTCATATTCCAATGGATTAACCAACCAGTTAATGAGTATCTACTTGCAATGTTTATCCAAACAACGCCCTTTAGGTTTTCGCATAGGGTTTGTGTGGGTTCCCCCTTGCCTACATTGACTTGTCTATCAGTTTATAAGCCAGCTTACGATTAGGTCTTGCGATGGCCAAGACAAACTGATTGTTTTTTACCCATAGAAACTGTTCAGCTTTCCCGACAATCTCGTAACTATATAACATGAAGGGAAATGTCCCTTTAAGGGAATCCCATTCCAAGTTACAGGCTTAAAGACATGACAATTCTTTGTGTGAACTCCATTAGTGCTGGGTTATTATCTATATTTAGTTTAACTCAAACGGTTCCTTGATAGAATCAAAATAAAAGCTTTAGTTTCGTTTAAAAATTAAAGAGGAGATTTACAGGCACTAAAGTTAAGACATTGCCCCTTTAATCACCATAGAAATTGAATTTGCACACACAGTAACAGAGGAGATGAGGATTCAGGTGGGCGCTAAATACTTCTAATTAAATAGTTCCACTAGAGCAAGTTCCCCTCAAAATGAAATTGTATTAGAAATCAACCCACAAACCCCAACACCAATTCCAATACTTAGAAATCTGCAGAGCGTAGACTAACCTGAAATTCTTCCTGAATGTTTGATATTCCTCTTTCTGGTTCCTAGTTTGTGTTAGTAGCTGTCGTCAAGATGCAACAAGCTGACCATCACAGTTTAATGACTGAACGCTATTCCCCTATCTGCCTCTCCTGAGCAGTGCAAGCTTGTAAAACAAGCTGGGAAGCTTAAAGAAGTGGAAACTATGAGAGGCCGTGGGAGAAGGAGAGCAACATTTTTGACCTCTGTAGCTTCTTGGGGAGTGATTTACCTACATATAATTTTTCATTGAGGGGTAATTTTCCCTTTAAAGGGTATCTCCACTCGTATTTTCAAGATTTTGTAATCCAGTTCTATTGAAGACGGGAGGTAAGGAGCTGTGCCTTACCTTCCGTTCTTCAATAGAACAACAGGAGCCAGGAAGAAGGTAAGAAACTTGCTCGCTGCTCCCCCGGCGTGTAGTCTGACGGGTCCGAACGGACCTTGTCTTCTATGCACACGCGCAATCTATGCGATGTGCAAGTAATGTACCGATGGCACTGCCATGGAACGACAATCATTACAGATTGATCTAAATATACATCTAACAGACACTAATCTGTATCACTGTAAACAGGAAGGTGGTTTTTTACCTTTCTTCATTCTATTCTTGTCCATAAGGCTGTTTAACCACTGATGAACCCGTCTTTGCCCTGGAGGTTCTCTGCATTTATTTCAGCTCCAGCTAAAGACTGGGTCCCACTGGTATCTTCAGCAGATCCCTTTATAAAAGGACAGAAAAGGAATTGTATTAGTCAGCCCCTCCATTTGAACCCCCAGACATTTCCTAACGTGAATGAATGAAGAATGTGCTAATGTAGTTGGGAAGTATTTATTTGCTGCGTTAATGTTGGTAATATTTCTCTCTCAGGTGGTTCAAATAAGGAGAAGGTAAAACAGAAATAGGCTCAATGGATTCTATCATTTATAACTTAAAGATCTTTCACTCTTAAATCAGCAGCATTTAGGGGGAATTATGTTTTTTGTTCTGGCTTTTCCCCACAGCGTGTGGTCCTGGACAGTTTTACATAGATGCACATTTTCTAGACCCTCCATCCTTCCCCTTCTAGAACTGTAAAGGAACAACAAGCTGACCTTTATGTGTCCCTTTGTAAACAAGAATGGTCATAATAAAACTCCTGCTCATCTCACTAGGAAGGAGAGCTGCACAAATCAGGCTGTAGTGTTTTGGCTAGTTTAAAATCTAGAACCAATTTAGGTTGGTTTTTTTTTTTTTTTTACTTTCTGACTTTTAAATGGGGTTGGATCTCCTGTCACTGTTTGCTTACTACAGCATGGACGAGACTGCTTAATTAAATGTTGCGTTCTTGGGTATAAGTTCATCATTACAAAGGATAGCTACTACCTCGTGTTCCTCCCACAAAAAAAAGCCCTCGAAATCTCATCACTATAAAGATGCAATACATCATTCTTTGACATGAAGCCAACGTGAGATTCTTTTATTAATGTGTTATTGCATATCCATGATGACCCAAACATGACATGATAGTTTAATGCTCTATAACTGGTTATTGACCATGAGGTGGCAGTCAGATCATGTGAAAGAACTGACCACCGTTTTCACAGTGTGTTTGAGTTGGACTTGAGCCATTAATATAGCATGGTTTAACCACACAGTATACTCAGGAATCCATTAGGGCAGGGGGGAGAAGGATTCCAATTACAGTCAATGTTAAAATTATTAAAAAATTGGGCATAATAAAGTTTGTTTCAATAAACTGCAAAGTCAAAGCTTTAATGCAGGATAAGCAATGTGTTGTAAGTGATTTTTCCTTGTTAGGTGGTTTTATGGAATGGTTGTGTCTGGTTTTAGTCTTTAATCAAAAAAAACAATAATACACCGAGACTGTAATAGCTATCACAGGATACCATGTAAGTCTATTCCATTCTACTTCTACCAGTACCTCGTCTATGGTAGATCCTATAAACACGCAGGAAAAAAGCCTATGCATTGCATGACTGCAATCTAATACACACACATAACCTGATCATCAAATATAACACAACACAAATTCACACACAGATAGAAATCATCTCTCCTTAGGCAAATACAAAGAAACCCAACAAGCCGCGCACAAGAATATTACAATGAGAAACATGCTCTCTCGTCTTCCCTGACATAAGCAGGTTGGATATTGGATATTATAGGATATTAAGGACTCCTTAACATCGGTTATCACTTCAGTGCTATATCACTGACATATCATTTAAATAAGCAGTTCTATTAAAGGACAAGGACTCCAGAATGATAATGAATGTGTCTTTTATAACCAGACCGCAACATTTGCACGAATGATAATAGGTGTCTTTATCGGACCGTACCATATTGTAACAATGATGAGATGTGTCTTTATAACTGGACCGTACCATATTGGCAAGAATGATAATGAGATGTTGTCTTTATACTGGACTGTACCATATTGCACAGAATGTAATAGGATGTGTCTTTATACTGGACTGTACCATATTGCAACAGAATGATAGGAGATGTGTCTTTATCCTGGACCGTACCATATTGCAAGAATAATAATGGTATTGTGTCTTTATAGCACAGAATGAATCAACGTATGTCTTTATACCGTACGGTACAAATATTGCACAGAATGATAATGAATGTGTCTTTATAACGGGACTGACCATTTGCAAAGATGATAATGATATGTGTCTTTATAGCACATAATATATTGAGTCCTTTATCTGGACCTTACCATATTGCAAACAATGAAATATGTTCCTTTATAGCACAAATGATAATGATATATGTCTTTACACTGAACTGTACCATATTGCAGCCGATGATAATGATATGCGTCTTTATTCTGGACCATACCAATACTGCACAGAATGATAGAGATGTGTCGTTATACTGGACCGTACCATATGGCACAGAATGATAATGATATGTGTCTTTATACCAGACCGTACCATATTGCCCAGAATGTAATGAGATGTGTGTCTTTATAGTGGACCGTACCAATTGTCAGAATGATAATGATATGCGTCTTTATTCTGACCATACCATACTGCACAAATGATAATTATATGTGTCTTTATACTGAAACCGTACCATATTGCACAGAATGAAATGAGATGTGTCTTTATACAGACCGTACCATGTTGCACGAATGATAATGAGATGTGTCCTTTATACTGGACGTCCATTGTACAGATGGATATATTGTCTTTATACTGACGTACCATATTGCCCGAATGATAATGAGATGTGTCTTTATACCTGGACCGTACCATATTGCAAGAATAATAATAGAATGTGTCTTTATAGATAGCAACAGAATTATAACGATATGTCTTTATTACCGGACCGCACCATATTGCACAGAATGATAATGAAGATTGTCTTTATACTGACTGGAACCATATTGCAAAGAATGATAATGATATGTGTCTTTAAGCACAGAATGATATGTATGAAGTCTTTATTCTGGACTGTACCATATTGCACAGAATTATATGAGATGTGTCTTTTACTGGACTGTACCAATCTTGCACAGAATGATAATGAGAATGTGTCTTTATAACTGGACCGTCCATATTGCAAAGAATAATAATGAAGGTGTCTTTAAGCCCAGAATATGAAACGATATGTCTTTATACCGTACCCGGTTAACAAACAATATTGCACAAATGATAATGAAATGTGTCTTATACTGGACTGTACATATTGCAAAGAATGATAATGATGGTGGTCTTTATAGCCCAGAATGATAAGGATAGAGTCCTTTAACTGGACCGTACCATATTGCAAAACATGATAATATGTGTCTTTTATAGCACAGAATGATAATGATTATATGTCCTTTACACTGAACGTACCATATGGCACGCGAATGATAATGATATGGTCTTATCTGGACCATACCATACTGCACAGAGATAATGAGATGTGTCTTTATCTGGACCGTACCATATTGCACAGAATGATATGATATGTGTCCTTTATATATATACAGACCGTACCATATTGCCCAGAATGATTGAGATGTGTTCTTTATAGTGGACCGTACCATATTGTACAGAATGATAATGATATGCGTCTTTATTCTGGACCATACCATACTGCACAGAATGATAATGATATGTGTCTTTATACTGGACCATACCATATTGCCAGAATAATGATTTATGTGTCTTTATACCAGACCGTACCATGTTGCACAGAATGAATAATGAAGATGTTGTCTTTATACTGGACCGTACCAATATGTACAGAATGATAATGAGATGTGTCTTTATACTGGACCGTACCATATTGCACAGAATGATAATGAGATGTGTCTTTATACTGGACGTCGTACCATAGTTGCAAAGAATAATAATGATATGTGTCTTTATAGCACAGATGATAACGATATGTCTTTATACGGACCGTACCATATTGCACAGAATGATAATGAGATGTGTTCTTTAATCGGGACTGTACCAATTGCAAAGAATGATAATGATATGTGTCTTTATAGCACAGAAGATAATATTAGTCTTTATTCTTGGACCATAACATATTGCACGAAATGATAATGATATGTGGTCTTTATACTGACCGTACCATAATTGCAAACAATGAAATATGGTCTTATAGCAACAGATATAAAGGATAGAGTCTTTATTCTGGACCATAACATTAACAGAATGAAAGATAGATGTCTTTATACTGACCGTACCATATTGCAAACATGATAATTGTGTTCTTTATAGCACAGAATGATATGAATTAGTCTTTATTCTGGCCATACACATTTAACAGAATGATATAATATATGTGTCTTATATACTGGACCGTCCCTATTGCAAACAATGATAATTGTGTCTTTATAGCACAGAATGATAATGATATATGTCTTTACACTGAACTCTACTAAATTGCACAGAATGATAAGTATATTTGTCTTATACACTGAACTGACCATATTGCAACACGAATGATAATGATAATTGTCTTTATTCTGGACCATACCATACTGCACAGAATGATAATGATATGTGTCTTTACACTGGTCGGTACCATATTACCCATTACCTGCCACTCACCGGGAAAGATTAAAGCTCCTACTGCTGCATATCCATTTTTCATATACTGACTCAGACAACTTGTCAGCTGGAATTGCCCAAAAGTTCGACTCATTCGATAAGAGTTCCCAGATATTCATTACTGCAGACAGAGCCGACATTGCAACCTAGAATGACCACATAACAATGACACTACTGCAATGCCATAGAGAACTAGACACTTTGAATAGGGAATCATTGGGTATCAGAAATGGCGGTTTAACCTGTTTTCCATCTCTGGTAAAGCCGCACTGGTAACCTGCTCCCCCTTTTTGGCTTTTAGCAGTCGGTTGAGATCTTGTACACTGTCTTTTGCTGTGAACTCTGCCTTCTTTCTGTCGGTTATCAGGACCCCACCTCTCTTCACCTATCTTAGAAAAGAGAGATCAGTTCATGATATCCATAGATTGCATTGAAATCTCTGCACTGAACATATTGGGAATTCAAATGACACAGAAGACACATCACTTACAAATATCATCAGGCTCCACTAAGAAAGAACTTGACCATTTCATTAAGCCGTGGTCGGTCTGTTTTTGACCAATAATCAAACACAATTAAAGGGTCACTTCTCTCAAATTAACCATTTCAGATAAGGTAAGTTGTTTGTAGAAAGTAAAATGGGTGGTACTCACATTTTTAATTCCTCAATTTTGAATGTTTTGAGTTTTCCTTAACTACCCCCCCCTCCCTTTCTCACTGACTTCTTGTAGGGTCTGCGACACTTCTAAGTTCTGCAACAGCCTCACTATTGATTCTGCTCTACTACACACATCTCCCTCCCCTTCTTTCTTTGCTCTGCTGATCCTCTTAATTTCTGCAGAAAGTGTGATCCATAAAGAGGTCGGGATGGGGAACATATAATTCTTGTAATTTCTGCTTCTGGAGTGACAGGTAATTGCTGTGATTTCAAATGATAATTTCTCAATATCTACGACTCAGATTTAAATCCCCCCCAAAAAAAGTTTAGAGTAGTTGCTTTAATCCAAGGTACAGTTTTAAAAATCTATAGTTTATATAGAGTATAGATCTCCCTTTAAAGTCTGAAACCGATTTCTATAATTTTAAAAGACGACACATTGGAAACCTGTGTGGGCGGCACCGTAACTCACCTCCTGGTGCGTGCTGTATACCAGGACACCCCCCAGGTGCAGGTGTGGGTCTGTATATATAAAGTAAGAGGAACAACACAGTGCACTCACAGAGGGTGGAAAAGATAAAATCCAAGATTTTCACATCACTTTAAACACATGGCTCATGGTGCCAGTTCATGTATCCATGTTTTTTAAAGTGATTTGAATATTCTTGGATTTTATTTTTCCACACCTCTGTGATAGCACTGTTTTGTTCCTCTTCCTCCCATATATACTTTAAAAGGACAATTAACTCAACTCCCCCTCGCTCCTCTTCCTTCCACCCACTGATATATTTTCTAAACCTAAAAAGGTCCTTTCCCCTTGGGGACTTTAACCAATCAGCTGTTCACTTAAATGAATATCCCTTGCACTCAGGTCTTTCTTTCTGATACTGTCTGCAGCCCATGGCGTAGCCATGGAAGACATGCTCATCAACAGAATGACTTCCCATTGGCCAGATTGCAGACTGTCACTGCCACACAAGGGTTGGCAGACAAGAGCAGAAAGGAAAACTTCTGTTAGTATTCCAGCTGATCGTAAGTACCCAGGGAGACTGTTGGAACCCCGGTTACATCCTCACCATTGGGAAGTATTCAGGAGAGGATTATAATTGTCCCTTTCAAAAACCTTTATTTTACCTATGGTTTGGTACACCAGGTCTTTGTGGACTAAGCAATAATTTAATAAGGATGAATAGGCCATTTACAACACAGCACAGCAATGACGTATAATTCTGTATGAACTGTGGAGAAACATTCCCTTTGCCTCAGGGTCTTTGAATAGAAAAACACAATGACAAATCCATATCATTTTTAAATAAAAGAAAAACATGGACTCCTTAAGCTGGGTACACACCAATGAGATATTTCAGTCCGATCGACCGTGTTCAGTGTATCGGTCAATCGGACCGAATTATCGCACCGATGCTCCCATGTCCGACCAACCGTTCGTCCGAATCGGACATGTGTAAAACCTCTTTCCGATCGTGCAGTCCTCTATGGACCGCACGATCGTCCCGCGGTAAACTATCGGACGCGGTGCTTTTGCCGCGACAGAACAGTCCTTCCTCCTGGCCGACCGGGTCAAAGTATCGAACGCTCGTCAAGAGAAAGAAAAATAATTCACTAGGTGTGACCTAGCTTAATCCCACCTGAATTTTATAGAAACTGTTCAACATTCAGAACAAGGGAAAGGCCCATAAAATAGTGTGAGATCAATGGGATTGTTGCAGGTAATTAAGATATAAGTAGCTAGCAACTTGGGATGTCCAGCCTACATGGTTTGAAATGTTCAGCTCCCAGCATTCCCGCTGACGTCTGTTCCTACAACGTTTTGACAAGCACCTGAGTCGGCGTATGGACTAGAACAGGTAACCTCTCAGGAGGTAAAACTGACACTTTGCCTGGTATAAATCGGATATCAAATCATATAAAAATCTACAACCAATATAAGCCCATTGAGCTGGGTACACACATAGGATCCGCTCCGAACGTATGTTTTCAGACGGGTCGATTCGTGTCCACTACAAGCCCATGCAATTTTTTGCTCGATGACTGATACACTAAAATATTGGTCGATCAGAACGAAAAATTGCATTGTGTGTTCACAGCCTTAGCGGATGTCCCTTCTAGAAAACGCCATAAAACTGCCCCTACGCCTTCTCTGGGTAATCGTTATTAGGGGTTAGTTGGGCCCTTTAAAATGTTATTCGCATTTACCTGTCGCACTTTTCCCATGTCTCCAGATAGTGCGCCTCCAGCCATTATACTTCTTTAGGGCCAATCTGCACCAACAACGCTTCCAGATAGAGAAACGATCGTTATCTGGGAACTCGCACACTCCGAGCTTTCTCAAGTGAATCCCATAGGCCACACCAACCAATCTTTGGCATCGGCACTGACCAGCTGATGCGACTACTCCCTACCGCATTGGACATGTCACTGTCTTGCAAAAAGTATCTCCTCAAACTGCGTAAGATTCCCTGGTGAGTCCTGGGAATGGAACAAAAGATAAGAGTATGAATGAAATATTGCAATAGTGATGATATAATATATTATACAGAGCTATAACAATAAACAAGATTCCAGCAATGCTGAAATAGTGTAAGGAGGACAGGGCTTGTTTATGAACAACACAATTACCCTGCATCCATCTCCTGAACCTGATCAAGAAATATAGAAGGAGAGATTCCTTTAAAGGGCATGTCCTCCCCTTTTTACAAATATTTTCTGTAGTGTAGGGCTCCCTCCCCGCCCCGCCGCTATCTATTATTTTGTAAAAAATCTCCCCCCGACCACTTACCTAACCACTCTCCCGGCGTTCACTCCCAGCCCTCTGCTTGCGTAAACTGCAAGCAGGGGGCCGGACCGGCGCTGCATCTGTGATTGGCGCCTCTCGACCAATCAGGACGCGGCTGCTGACGTGTAGAAACGCCGCAGGAAAGAGGTAAGGTAAGAAAAACAGATCGGGGAGATTTTTTACAAATATAGAGCGGTTGGTGTTGGGGAGGGAAGCCTACAACTACAGAAAAGGGTTTGAGATAGGGGAAGGGAGAGAGAAACGGGAGGAGGGCTTCAGTGCGCGTGCCACTCCCGGAGGAGAACAGGGGGAGACACATTATGGGGCACGGGCAGCTCCTGGTTTTACAGGGCAGCCATTTGGGGCTGGTATTAAGGTAAGGATTTTTCCTACCTACACAGTGGGCCAGTAGCGGGTTAAAATATAGTTTTTGGGGGTGGACATATCCTTTAAACTGATCAGGACCACGGATCGCAGTGGCTGCATTTATCTTTATTTACTAACTGCCACGGATCTCTGTCACAAATTCACGAGAATCAGGCTTTATAGAATACAAATACAGTAACCCAGCAATAATTGTAGCTCAGAATTCCAAGGGCATCACTTGGGACTCCAGATGTGAATTTTAGATTCCAGATGACACAACCTACTATGAACTATTTACCCTGTCTAAATAGGAATGCCCATACTAGTGAACTCTAGTAGAATGTCTACCAGTCTAATCTGACCACACACTGGCCCAATAGAAGATTGAGGTTGATCTACATATTAGACAGTCTAACTTCCATTTAACGACCAGGACCATTCATTTGGGATCAACATACAGTGCTAGTTGTCTGGCCCACAATAGTCGGATATTGGTAACCGTATATACATTATTATTTTTTTATATTATTATTGTGGATTTATATAGAGCGCAACATCTCTGTAGTGCCCGGAGAAATCCCATGCAAGCACAGGGAGAACATAGAAACTCCTTGCAGATGTGTCCAAGGTGGGAATTGAACTCAGGACTTCAGCGTGGCAAGGCATCATGCTAACCACTGAGCCACCGTGCTGCCCACTAAGTAAAGCCCTAACCAAACATATCAAAGGTGGCACAGACAAGAACACCGGGTAAAGCGCTGCTACAGCCCTCCCTCCAGTCTGATCCATGTTACCTTATACGCCAATGCCAGTCATTTCCTCCTTGGTGATTTTGCCTCCAGCCTTATTCTTATAAACCTCCACCCGATACTGACGGACCAAAAGAGATCCTTTACACACCGATTCAAAGTTCATCTTGCTCAGCACCACACTCTCCAGTTTCTTGCTTCTGAAAGACAATTTAGAATTGACTTTAGCGAAGACTCCAGGGGCTGTTGTTGTCCCAAGCCTGTTTTAGGCCAAGAACAGCCTCTTGGAAAACTAGGCCTTTTTGTTGAATTCTGTTGCTTAGTTTTTACATTTTTTGCACTTTTAAGGAGATTGACATCTAATGGTGACCATCCACATTGCCGAAAATGGGTAAATCCTGTTGGTAACAGAGTTTCACTGACCACATGCCGTAGTCACGATTTATGATCTCACTCTCTGGTGAATAATAGATCAGATTTCATGTCTTAATGATGTAAATAAAGTCGGTTTTTAGTGTCCCTTTAAAACTGCCCACACGCTGCAGCTTACATGCCAACCTCCCCTTGATGTTCCCAATGACAACCAGCCCGATCACTTTTTCACCAGTAAAGACTAATCCATCCAGGGAACATCGCAAAGAAGCACTTGGGCAGTAAGTGTTACAGCCATCGTTAGTCGCCAGACAGACCTTACAGACGATTTAATGGTCTATGAGTGTGTGGCCATTACCTGGAAATAGATCAGAAAGACAATTACTGGTGCCCTGGAACCCATTAATCATAAAAATCAGCACTAATTTCCTATTGGTAATATAAACACGGAACATACAGACTCAGGCCATTGGATAATAAAAAATCAGCACTAATTCCTATTGGTAATAAACACGGAAATACAGACTCATGGCCATTGTTAATAATAATAAAATCAGCACTAATTTCCTATTGGTAATATAAACACGGAACATACAGACTCATGGCCATTGTTAATATAATAAAATCAGCACTAATTTCCTACAGACTCATGGCCATGTTAATAACATCAAACTCACTAATGTTCCTATTGTATACAAACACTGAACATACAGCCTCATGGCCATTGTTAATAATCATAAAATCAGCACTGATTTCCTATTGGTTAATAAACACGGACATACGACTCATGGCCATTGTTATAATCATAAAAGCAGCACTGAATCCTATAGTATATAACATGGAACAAAGACTCTGGCCATTGTTAATATCATAAATCAGCACTAATTTCCTATTGGTAATATAAACACAGAACATACAGACTCATGGCCATTGTAATAATCATAAAAAAAGCACTAATTTCCTATTGGTATATAAACACGGAACATACAGAACGCATGGCCATGTTTAATCATAAATCAGCACTAATTTCCTACAGACTCTTGCAATTGTTAATAATCATAAAATCAGCACTGATTTCCTATTAGTAATATAAACACAAACATACAGACTCATGGCCATTGTTAATAATCATAAAAAGCACTAATTTCCTATTCGTTCTACAAACTGGACAAAGACTCTGCCATTGTTAATAATCATAAATCAGCACTATTTCCTTTGGAATAAACACAGAACATACAGACTCATGGCCATTGTTAATAATCATTAAAAAAGCACTAATTTCCTATTGGTAATACACCATGGAACAAAGACTCATGGCCATTGTTAATAATCATAAAATCAGCACTAATTTCCTATTGGTAATATACACGGACACTACAGACTCATGGCCATTTTTAATAATCAAAATCAGCACTAATTTCCTATGGTAATATAAACACGGAACATACAGATCATGGCCATTGTTAATAATCAAATCAAAGCACCAATTTCCTATTGGTAATACAAATACGGATACATACAGACTCATGGACATTGTTAATAATCATAAAATCAGCACTGATTTCCTATTAGTAATTAAACACGGAACAACAGACTCATGCCATTGTTAATAATCATAAAATCAGCACTGATTTCCTATTAGTAATATAAACACCGAACATACAGACTCATGGCCATTGTTAATAATCAAAATCAGCACTAATTTCCTATTGGTAATATAAAACCGGAACATACAGATTCATGGCCATTGTTAATAATCAAAATCAGCAACCATTTCCTATGGTAATACAAATACGAACATACAGACTCATGGACATGTGTTATACATAAAATCAGCACTGAATTCCTATAGTAATATAAACACAGAAACATACAGACTCATGGCCATTGTTAATAATCATTAAAAACACTAATTTCCTATTGGTAATACAAACATGAACAAAGACTCATGGCCATTGTTAATATCATAAAATCAGCACTAATTTCCTATTGGTAATATAAACACAGAACATATAGACTCATGGCCATTGTTAATAATCATTAAAAAAGCACTAATTTCCTATTGGTAATACAAACTGGAACAAAGACTCATGGCCATTGTTAATAATCATAAAATCAGCACTAATTTCCTATTGGTAAATACAACGGAACATACAGACTCATGGCCATTGTTATAATCAAAATCGCACTATTTTCCTATTGGTAATAACACGGAACATACAGATTCATGGCATTGTTTAATATCAAAATCAGCACCATTTCCTATTGGTAATACAAATACGGAACATACAGACTCATGGACATTGTTATAATCATAATCACACTGAATTCCTATTAGTAATATAAACACAGAACATACAGACTCATGGCCATTGTTAAATCATAAATCAGCACAATTTCCTACGAGATCATGGCCATTGTTAATAATCATAAAATCAGCACTAATTTCCTACGACTCATGGCCATTGTAATAATCATAAAATCAGCACTAATTTCCTACAGACTCATGGCCATTGTTAATAGTCATAAAATCAGCCACTGATTTCCATTAGTATAAACACGAATATCACAGACTCATGGCCATTGTTAATAATCATAAAATCAGCACTAATTTCCTACACAGACTCATGGCCGTTGTTAATAATCATAAAATCAGCACTAATTTCCTACAGACTCATGGCCATTGTTATAATCATAAAATCAGCACTAATTCCTATAGACTCATGGCCATTGTTAATAATCAAATCAGCACTAATTTCCTATTGGTAATATAAACAGAACATAAGAATCATGGCCATTGTTAATAATCATAAAATCAGCACTAATTCCTACAGACTCCTGGCCATTGTTAATAGTCATAAATCACCCTGATTTTCCTAGAGTAATATACACGAACATACAGACTCATGGCCATTGTTAATCATAAATCAGCACTGATTTCCTAGTAAAGATAAACACAGAAACAGACTCATGGCCATTGTTAATAATCATAAAATCAGCACTAATTTCCTATTGGTAATATAAACACGAAACATACAGACTCATGGCCATTGTTAATAATCAAAATCAGCACTAATTTCCTATTGGTAATACAAACACAGAACATACAGACTCATGGCCATTGTAATATCATAAAATCAGCACTGATTTCCTATTAGTATATAAACACAACATACAGACTCATGGCCATTGTTAATAATCATAAAATCAGCACTGATTTCCTATTAGTAAATAAACACGGAACACAGACTCATGGCCATTGTTATAATCAAAATCAGCACTAATTTCCTATTGGTAATATAAACACGGAACATACAGATTCATGGCATTGTAATAATCAAAATCAGCACCAATTTCCTATTGGTAATACAAATACGGAACATACAGACTCATGGACATTGTTTAATAATCTAAAATCAGCACTGAATTCCTATTAGTAATATAAACACCAGAACATACAGACTCATGGCCATTGTTAATAATCATAAATCAGCACTAATTCCTACGCAGACTCATGGCCATTGTTATAATCTAAAAATCAGCACTAATTTCCTACAGACTCATGGCCATTGTTAATAATCATAAATCAGCACTAATTTCCTACAACTCATGGCCATTGTTAATAGTCATAAATCAGCACTGATTTCCTTTAGTTATAACACGGAATATACGACTCATGGCCATTGTAATAATCATAAAATCAGCACTAATTTCCTACACAGACTCATGGCCGTTGTTATAACATAAAATCAGCACTAATTCCTACAGAATCAGTGCCTTGTTTAATAATCAATAAAATCAGCACTAATTTCCTATAGACTCATGGCCATTGTTAATAATCATAAAATCAGCACTAATTTCCCTATTGTAATATAAACAACGGAACATAGAGATCATGGCCATTGTTAATAATCATAAATCAGCACTAATTTTCCTACACTCATGGCCATGTTAATATTCATAAAATCAGCCTGATTTCCTATTAGTAATATAAACACGGAACATACAGACTCATGGCCATTGTTAATATCATAAAATCAGCACTGATTTCCTAAGTAGATAAAACACAGAATATACAGACTCATGGCCATTGTTATAATCATAAAATCAGCACTAATTTCCTATTGGTAATATAAACACGAAACATACAGACTCAGGCCATTGTTAATATATAATCAGCACTTTCCTATTGGTAATACAAACACAGAACATACAGACTCATGGCCATTGTTAATAATCATAAAATCAGCACTGATTTCCTATTAGTAATATAAACACGGAACATACAGACTCATGGCCATTGTTAATAATCATAAAATCAGCACTGATTTCCTATTAGTAATATAAACACGGAACATACAGACTCATGGCCATTGTTAATAATCAAAATCAGCACTAATTTCCTATTGGTAATATAAACACGGAACATACAGATTCATGGCCATTGTAATAATCAAAATCAGCACCAATTTCCTATTGGTATCAATACAGAACATACACTCATGGACATGTTAATAATCATAAAATCAGCACTGAATTCCTATAGTAATATAACCACAGAACATACAGACTCATGGCCATTGTTTTAATAATCATTAAAAAAGCACTAATTTCCATTGGAATAACAAACATGGAACAAAGACTCATGGCCATGTGTATATCAAAAATCAGCACTAATTTCCTACGCAGACTCCAGTCCATTGTTAATAATCATAAAATCAGCACTAATTTCCTACAGACTCATGGCCATTGTTAATAATCATAAAATCAGCACTAATTTCTACAGACTCATGCCATTGTTAATAGTCTAAATCAGCACTGATTCCTATTAGATAATATAAACACGGAATATAGACCATGGCCATTGTTATATATCATAAAATCAGCACTAATTCCTACACAGACTCATGGCCGTTGTTATAATCATAAATCAGCACTAATTTCCTACAGACTCATGGCCATTGTTATAATCATAAAATCAGCACTAATTTCCTAAGAACTCATGGCATTGTTAATAATCATAAAATCAGCACTAATTTCCTATTGGTAATATAAACACGGAACATAGAGAATCATGGCCATTGTTAATAATCATAAATCAGCACTAATTTCCTCCAGACTCATGGCCATTGTTAATAGTCATAAAATCAGCCTGATTTCCTATTAGTAATATAAACACGGAACATACAACTCATGGCCATTGTAATAATCATAAAATCAGCACTGATTTCCTAATAGTAAGATAAACACATAATATACAGACTCATGGCCATGTTAATAATCATAAAATCAGCACTATTCCTATTGGTAATATAAACCAAACATAGACTCATGGCCATTGTTAATAATCAAAATCAGCACTAATTTCCTATTGGTAATACAAACACGAACATACAGACTCATGGCCATTGTTAATACATAAAACAGCACTATTTCCTATTAGTAATATAACACGAAACATCAGACCCATGGCCATTGTTAATAATCATAAAATCAGCACTGATTTCCTATTATAATATAAACACGGAACATACAGACTCTGGCCATTGTTAATAATCAAAATCATCACATTTCTTATTGTAATACACAGGACACAGACTCATGGCCATTGTTAATAATCATAAAATCAGCACTGATTTCCTATGAGTAATATAAACACGAACATACAGTACTCATGGCCATTGTTAATAATCATAAAATCAGCACTGATTTCCTATTAGAATATAAACACGGAACATACAGACTCATGGCCTTGTTAATAATCATAATCAGCACTAATTTCTATTGGTAATACAAACATGAACAAAGACCCTGGCCATTGTTAACAATCATAAAATCAGCACTTATTTCCTATTGGTAATATAAACACAGAACATCAGAATCATGGCCATTGTTAATAATCAAAACCAGCACTAATTTCCTACAGACTCATGGCCATTGTTAATAATCATAAAATCAGCACTGATTTCCTATTAGTAATATAAACACGGAACATACAGACTCAGGGCCATTGTTAATATCATAAATCAGCACTAATTTCCTACAGACTCAATGGCCATTGTTAATATCATAAAATCAGCACCGATTTCCTATTAGTATAAACACGGAACATACAGACTCATGGCCATTGTTAATAAATCAAAAAGCGCACTATTTCCTATTGTAATATAAACACGGAACATACAGACTCGTGCCATTGTTAATAATCATAAAAACAGCCCTAATTTCCTATTGGTATATAAACACGGAACATACAGTCTCATGGCCATTGTTAATAATCAAAATCAGCACTATTTCCTATTGGTAATATAAACACGGAACATACAGATTCATGGCCATTGTTAATATCAAAATCAGCCAATTCCTATTGTATATAAACACGGAACATACAGATCATGGCCATTGTTAATATCAAAATCAAGCACTAATTTCCTATTGTAATAAAAACAAAACATACAGACTCATGGCCATTGTTAATAATCATAAATCAGCACTGATTTCCTATTAGTAATATAAACACGGAACTACAGACTCATGGCCATGTTAATAATCAAATCAAGCACTAATTTTCTATTGGTAATACAAACACTGAACAAAACTCATGGCCATTGTTAATAATCATAAAATCAGCACTATTTCTATTGGTAATATAAACACGGAACATCAGAATCATGGCCATTGTTAATAATCATAAAATCAGCACTACATTTCACTACAGACTCATGGCCATTGTTAATAATCATAAATCAGCACTATTTCCTATTAGTAATATAACACGGAACATACAGACTCATGGCCATTGTTAATAATCATAAAATCAGCACTGATTTCCTATTGGTAATATAAACCGGAACATACAACCATGGCCATTGTTAATATATAAAACAGCACTAATTTCCTATTGTAATATAAACACGGAACATACGTCTATGGCATTGTTAATAATCAAAATCAGCACTATTTCCATATTTGCATTGTAATATAAACACGAACATCAGATCATGGCCATTGTTAATAATCAAAATCAGCACTAATTTCCTATTGGTAATACAAACACAGACATACAGACTCTGGCCATTGTTAATAATCATAAAATCAGCACTGATTTCCTATTGTAATATAAACACGGAACAAACAGACTCATGGCCATTGTTAATAATCATAAAATCAGCACTAATTTCCTATTGGTAATATAAACAACAACAACAGACTCATGGCCATTGTTTATAATCATAAAATCAGCACTAATTTCCTATTGGTAATATAAACACGGACATACAGACTCATGGCCATTGTTAAATCAAAAATCGCACTATTTCCTTTGGTAAATATAACCACGGCAACTTGTACAAGAATCTGTGGGCAATTATGTACCCTGGAAAAATCCCATTAGCATATCACAGCCAGGGTAAGGGTGGATTAGATAGTGGCTAGAGGTGTTATAGGAACGCCCGAGTCAGGGTTAAAACAGATTGATACATGCAGACCGTTGGTGTCGAACCCCCCCACCTCCTATTTAGGCTTGGTTCTTTATTTTTCACCCAACTCGACACCAACTGTCTGCAGGTACAATGTCCTGTTTTTTAACACACTTACTCTGGGCGTCCTTATAAACACCTCTTAGCACTATCCAAACGCCCTTAACACCTGGCTTTGTGATATGCTAATTGGATTTTCCAGGGTACTAATTGAGCCACAGATTCTTGTTACAAGTCATTCTGACTGAGAAAGCAGGCGGAGACTAGCCGAAAGTCTTCAAGAACACATTTCAAGTCCAGTTGATCTAATTGTTGATACAACATACTATACCATGACCTGGATGAATGAGAACCTTCACAAAACAGTTCAGTGCCTATTTTTGTCGTAAAGGGGAAATTATCAGAAGATCAAATTCTTGAGTGAGTCTAACCTTGGAGAGGACTCGGATGAATCCGTATATGTTCGCAGGGACTTTGTCCTGTTCTCTTGCTGATTGGCTAATGTCCGGTACCAGAGGTGTTTTACAGATCATGTTAGAGAAGGACACAAAACCGAACTCGAACCCAAGTTCGAGATGAACTCTGAGTTGGACGAACTTAAACTATTGAACTAGTTTGTTTTTGCCAGCTGCAGTTGTATTTCGATAAGTATCGAATACGGACGTTCTTAAATTGTATCATTCGCTAACCCTCGAAAGACGGTTGTTTCGCAAACCTTGAATGTTATGGATCGTTCGCTAACCATAGAATATATATAGTTTTCGCTACCATCGAATGTATGGATGAGTTTCGCTAACCTAGAATATATCATTCGCTAACCTCGAATGTATGGATCGTTTCGCAACCTAGAATATATAGTTTTCGCCTTAACCCCCCCACCCCTAGAAATATATGTTCGCTAACTCGAATGTATGGATCGTTTTCGCTAACCCTAGTAGCCTTCGATTTCATAACATGACAATGCCCGCTCGTGTTTTAGAAGTGGTAACAAACAGGTTAACAAGTGGACATGTTCCCAGACCATTTCCCAGGTGCCACAGCCATTTACCGTAAGTACCATGCTAGTTTAATATGTAAAGCACCCAGACTTTCGAACTATACTTCCCATTGACTTTAATGGGTCTGAACTGACTTTAATGCGTTAGAACTTTGTTACTAAGTTCGAAAAACGGACAAAACTTATGAATTCGCCAGCTCTAAGCATGTGCGGACAAATAGTTACAACTTGTCAACCTTAGTTTAATTTCCCACTGAATCGCTGGATTTAGTAATGCATTTTAGCTACAGAGATGGATATGTGATATCTATCTACTCCCCCAATCTTCACACGATAGCAATGAGCAAAACTAGCCATTCTTGCGTCCGTTACCCAGGAGGTTATAATTCCCCCCCACCCGATACATGTAGGGAATATAAAATGTTTTATGAAATAACATTAGTTCGTGTGTTTCATGAGGGTTTGTGGATTTTTGCTGAGAAATTAAAGGAAAGGTTATGATCTGGTTATGGAACGGGTCACAAGGTTCCATAATGGAAAGACAAACAAAAAGGAGAACAAAACAAAGCTAATTAAAACTTTGAAGTATACATTAATAATAGGCGTTAAACTAGGTCATTCGTGTGTGATTGTTGTGGGGTACGCAGGGAAGGTTCCCAGTTTAATAATACGCCACTGAACGCATGAAAAAAAACTTTGCCTTAGTCCTGTTGGAAATGAACTAGTTAACAGAAAGGTTCACTGAGAAATGATTCCCCTACAAATGGCCATGAGTCTGTATGTCGTGCTTGTATTAACACAATAGGAAATCAGTGCTGTTTATGATTAGTAACAATGGCCATGAGTCTATTGTTCCGTGTTAATATTTTACTAATAGGAATTATGCTGGTTTTATGATTATTAACAATGGCCTGAGTCTGTATGTTCAGTGTTATATTCCCAATAGGAAATAGTGCTGATTTTATGATATTACAATGGCCATGAGGCTGTATGTTCCGTGTTTAATTACCAAATAGGAAATTAGTTGCTGATTTTTATGATTATTAACCAATGGCATGAGTCGGTATGTTCCGTGTTATATTACCAATATGAAATTAGAAAATGCTGATTTTATGATATTAACAAATGGCATGGTCTGTTTGTTCCGTGTTTATATACCAATAGGGAAATCAGTCTGATTTTATGATTATGAACAATGGCACAAGGTATGTATGTCCTGGGTTTGGTATTACCAATAGGAAATAGTGCTGATTTGATATTAACAATGGCATGAATCTGTATGTTCCCGGTTTATATTACCAATAGGAATAGCTGTGATTTTGATATTAACAATGGCCATGAGACTGTATGTTCCCTGTTTAATCTTACAATAGGAAATTAGTGCTTTTTTATTATATTAACAATGGCCATGAGTTGTTGTTCCGTGATTTATCTTACTAAAGGAAATCAGTGCTGATTTATGATTATGAAACAATGGCATGAGTCTTATGTTCCGTGTTTATATTACTCAATAGGAATCAGTGCGGGTTTATGAGTATTAACAATGGCCAGAGTCTGTAGGAATTAGTGCTGATTTTATGATTATTAACAAGCCCTGATTCTGCTGTTCCGTGTTTAATTACCAATAGGAAATAAGTGATGATTTATGATTATTAACATGGCCATGAGTCTGTGTTCCATGTTTGTATTACCAATAAGAAATTAGTGCTGATTTTGATTATTAACAATGGCCATGAGTCTGTATGTCCGTGTTATATACTAATAGGAAACAGTGCTGATTTTATGATTTTAACAATGGCCATGAGTCTGTATGTTTCTGTGGTTTGTATTCAATAGGAAATTAGTGCTGATTTTGATTATAAAATGGCCATGAATCTGTATGTTACGTGTTTTATTACCAATGGAAATTAGTTGTGATTTTGATTATTAACAATGGCCTGAATATGTATGTTCCGTGTCTATATTACCAATAGGAATAGTGCTGATTTTGATTATGAAATGGCCATGAGGTAGGTTCAGTGTTTATATTACAATAGGAAATTAGTGTTTTTTATGATTATTAACAATGGCCACGAGTCTGTATGTTCCCGTGTTTATATTACTAAAGGAAATCAGTGCTGCTTTTATGATATTAACAATGGCCATGAGTCTGTATGTCCGTGTTTATATTACTAAAGGAAATCGGTGCTGATTTTATGATATTACAATGGCCAGAGTCTGTAGGAAATTAGTGCTGATTTTATGATTATCACAATGGCATGAGTCTGTATGTCCGTTTATATTATAATAGGAACTCAGTGCTCGATTTTATGATTATTAACCAATGGCCAGAGTATGTAGGAAAATTAGTGCTGGTTTCTGTTATTAACAATGGCCATGATTCTGATGTTCATGTGTATATACCAATAGGAAATAAGTGCTGATTTATGATGTAAAAATGGCCAGAGTCTTTGTTCCATGTTGGGTATTACCAATACGAATTAGTGCTGATTATGATTATTAACAATGGCCATGAGTCTGTATGTTTCCGCGTTTATATACTAATAGGAAAGACAGTGTGATTTTAGATTATAAAACAATGGCCATGAGGTCGTATGTTCGGTGTTTCTTACTAATAGGAAATCAGTGCGATTTATGAGTATTAACAATGGCCATGAGTCTTTGTTCCATGTTTTGCGATACAATAAGAAATTATGGGATTTTGATTATTAACAATGGCCATGAGTCTGTATGTTCCGTGTTTATATTACTAATGGAAATCAGTGCTGATTTATGATTATTAACAATGGCCATGAGTATGTCTGTCGTGTTATTATTTTTACTAATAGGAAATCAGTGCTGATTTTAGGGATTATTAACAATGGCCATTGAGTCTGTATGTTCTGTGTTTGTATTTACCAATAGAAATTAGTGCTTGAGTTGATTATTAAACAATGGCCATGAGTCATGTTTCGTGTTTATATTACCAATAAGGAAATAGTGCTGATTTTTGATTATAACAATGGCCATGAGTCTGATATTCGTAGTTTATCTTAATATTAGGAAATTCCCGTGCCTGATTTTATGATTATTAACATGGCCATGAGTCTGATGTTCCGTGTTTTATTATAATAGGAAATCAGGGATATTTTATGACTATAACAATGCCAGAGTCTGCTAGGACAATAGTGCTGATGTTGATTATTACCAATGGCATGATTTATATGTTCCGTGTTTATATTACCAATAGGAAATTAGTGCTGATTTTGATATTAACAATGGCAATGAGTTATAGGAATTAGTGCTGATTTTTTGATATTAAACAATGCCAGGTCTGTAGGAAATTCGTGCTGATTTTATGATTATTAACAACGGCAATGAGTCGATGTAGGAAATGAGTGCTGATTTTATGATTATTAACAATGGCATGAGTCTATATTCCGTGTTTATATAATAATAGGAAATCATGCTGATTTTCTGACTATTAACAATGGCCATTGAGTCTTGAGAAATTAGTGATGATTTTATGCTTATAACAATGGCCCATGAGGCTGTAGGAAATTAGTGCTGATTTTATGCTATTAACAATGGCCCATGAGTTGCGTAGGAAATAGTGCGATTTTATGATATAGACAATGGCCATGAGTCTTTGTTTCCATGTTTGTATTACCATAGGGAAATTATGCTTTTTTTAATGATTATTAACAATGGCCATGAGTCTGTAGTTCTGTTTTCTATACTAATAGGAATTCAGTGGATTGGATGATTATGAACATGGCAATGAGTCTGTTGTTCCGTATTTGTATTACCAATAGGAAATAGGTGCTGATTGATTATTAACAATGGCCATGAATCTGATGTTCCCGTGTTTATATTACAATAGGAATGAGTGTATTTTGATATTAACAAGGCCAGAGTCTGTATGTTCCGGTTTTATTGTTTACTAATAGGAATCAGTGGCTGATTTTAGATTTTAACAAAATGCCAGAGGTCTGTATGTTCCGTGTATATTACTAATAGGAAATCAGTGTGATTTATGATTATAACAATGGCATGAGTATGTATGTCTGTGTTTGTATTACAATGGCAAATTAGTGCTGATTTGATTATTAACAGGGCCATGAGCTGTATGTTCGGTTATATTACCAATAGGAAAAATTAGTGGATTTCGATTATTAAACAATGCCATGAGTCTGTTATTTCTGTGTTTATCGTCCATAGGAACTCAGTGCCTGATTTATTATTATTAACAATGGCCATGTAGTCTGATGTTCGTGTTTAGATTACTAATAGGAATCAGGGATGATTTTATGACTTCTTAACAATGGACCTGACTGTAGGAAAATTAGTGTGATTTTATGTAATTATTAACATGGCCATGATTCTCTATGTTCGTGTTATATTAACAATAGGAAAATTAGTGCTGATTTTATGATTATTAACAATGGCATGAGTCTATAGAAATTAGTGCTGATTTTATGAGTATAAAAAGGGCCATGATTCTGTAGGAAAGTTAGTGCTGATTTTATATATAACAGGCCTGAGTCTGTGTAGGAAATTAGTGCCTGATTTTAGATTATTAACACTGGCCATGAGTCTGTATATTCCGTGTTTATATTACTAATAGGAATCAGTGCTATTTTATGACTATAACAATGGCCATGAGTATGTAGAAATTAGTGCTGATTTTATGATATTAACAATGGCACATGAGTCTGTAGGAAAATTAGTGCTGATTTATGATTATGAACAATGGCCAGAGTCTGCCCGTAGGAAATTAGTGCTGCTTTTATGATTATTAACAAGGCCATGAGTCGGTATGTTCTGTGTTTAGATTACTCATAGGAATGCAGTGCTGAATTTATGATTATTAACAATGTCCATGAGGCTGTATGTTCCGTATTGTATTACAAAGGAAATGGTGATGATTTTGATTATTAACAATGGCATGAATCTGTGATGTTCCGTGTTATATTACAATAGGAAATAGTGCCTGATTTGATTATTAAAACAATGGCCATGAGTCGTATGTTCCGTTGTTTAATTACTAATAGGAAATCAGTGCTGATTTTATTGATTATTAACAGGAGCCAGGAGTCTGTGTGGTCCGTGTTTATATTACAATAGGAAATCAGGCTGATTTATGATTCTTAACAATGGCCATGAGTCTGTATGTCTGTGTTTGTATTACCAATAGGAAATTAGTGCTGATTTTGATATTAAACAATGGCCATGAGTCTGTAGGTTCGTGTTTATATTACCAATAGGAAATTAGATGCTGATTTTATGATGATTAACAATGCCATGAGTCTGTATATTCTGTGTTATCTTACTATTAGGAAAATCAGTGTTGATTTTATGATATTAACATGGCCAGAGCTGTATGTTCCGGGTTTATATTACTAATAGGAAATCAGGGCTGATTTTAATGACTATTAAAACAATGGCCAGGAGTCTGTAGAAATTAGTGCTGATTTTGATATAACATGCCATGATCTCTTGTTACGTGTTTTTTTTTTATATTACCAATAGGAATAGTGGTGATTTTATGATTATTAAACAAGGCATGAGCATAGGAAATTAGTGCGATTTTATGGTTATTACAATGGCCATGAGTTGTAGGACATTAGTGCTGATTTTATGATTATTAACAAGGCCAGAGTCTGTGAGGAAATTAGTGCTGATTTATGATTATTAACAATTGGCATGAGTCGTATATTCCGTGTTTAATTAATAATAGGAAATCAGTGCTGATTTTATGACTATTAACAATGGCCATGGTCTGTAGGAAATTCGTGCTGATTTATGATTATTAACAATGGCATGAGCCCCTGGCAGGAAATTAGTGCTGATTTATGATTATTAACAATGGCCATGAGTCTCCGTAGGAAAATTAGTGCCTGATTTTAGATTCGTAACAATGGCATGAGTCTGTATGTTCTGTGTTTATATTATACTGGATTCAGTGCTGATTTTATGATATTAAACAATTCATGAGTCTGTATGTTCCGTATTTGTATTACCAATAGGAAATTGGTGCTGATTTTGATTATTAACAATGGCATGAATCTGATGTTCCGGTTATATACCAATAGGAATTAGTGCTGATTTGATTATTAACAATGGACCAGAGTATGTATGTTCCGTGGTGTATATTACAAAGGAAATTAGTGCTGATTTTATGATTAAACAATGGCCCTGAGTCGATTTGTCCATGTTTGTATTACAATAGGAAATGAGGTGAGTGCTTTTTTATGATTATAACATGGCCATGAGTCTATATTTCGGGTTTATTTACCAATAGGAAATTAGTGCTGATTTATGATTATTAACAATGGCCATGAGTCTTTGGTCCCATGTTGTATTTACCAATAGGAAATGAGTGACTTTTTTTAATGATATTAACCATGGCCATGAGTCTGTCTGTTCTGTGTTTATATTACTAATAGGAATTCAGTGCTGATTTTATGATATTAAAAACGTCCATGAGCTGTAGTTCAGTATTTGTATTACCAATAGGAAATTGGTGCTGATTTTGATATTAACAATGCCATGAGCTTATGTTCCGGTTTATATTACCAATAGGAATTAGTGATGATTTGATTATTAACAATGGCCATGAGTCTGATGTTCCGTGTTTATATTACTAATAGGAAATCAGTGCTGATTTTCTGATTATAACAATGGCCATGAGTCTTATGTTCGTGTTTATATTACTAATAGGAAATCAGTGCTGATTTTATATTATTAACAATGGGTCCATGAGTCTGTATGTTCGTATTTGATTACCAATTAGAAATTGGTGAATGATTTGATTATTAACAATGGCCATGGATTGTAGGTTCCGTGTTTATATCCAATAGGAAATTAGTGTGATTTTGATTATTAACAATGGCCATGAGTCTGTATGTTCCGTGTTTATTTACCAATAGGAAATCGTGCTGATTTTATGATTATTAACAAGGCCATGAGTCTTTGTTCCAGTTTGTATTCCAATAGCGAAATTAGTGCTTTTTTAATGATTATTAACAATGGCCGAGTCTGTATGTTCTGTGTTTATATTACCAATAGGAAATTAGTGCTGATTTATGATATTAACAATGGCCATGAGTCTTTGTTCCATGTTTGTAGAACGAATAGGATTAGTGGTTTTATGATTATAACAATGGCCATGAGTCTGTATGTTCGTGTTTATATTACTAATAGGAAATCAGGCTGAGTTTTATGATGTATTAACAATGGCCAAGAGTTGTAGGAAAAATTAGTGCTGATTTTTGATATGAACAATGGCCATGAGTCTGTCTGTTCGTGTTTATATTACCAATAGGAAATTAGTGCTTTTTTAGGATTATGAACAATGGACATGAGTCTGTATGTTCTGGTTTATTTACCAATAGGAAATTAGTGCTGATTTTATGATTTATAACAATGCAGAGTTCTTGGTCCAGTTTATATTACTAAAGGAATTCAGTGCTGCTTTTATGATTATTAACAATGGCAATGAGTCTGTATGTTCCGGTTTTAGTACCATAGGAATCAGTGCTGATTTTTATGATTATTAACAATGGCCATGAGTCTGTATGGGCGTGTTTGTATTACAATAGGAAATTAGTGCTGTTTTATGATTATTAAACAATGGCCCTGAGGCTGTAGAAATTAGTGCTGATTTTATTATAGTAACAAATGGGCATGAGTCTGTATGTTCCATGTTTATATTACAATAGAAATGTGCTGATTTTATTATATTAACAATGGCATGGTTGTAGTTCCGTGTTTATTACCAATAGGAAATTGTGCTGATTTTATTTTATAACAATGGCCATGCGTCTGTATGTTCCGTTTTATATTACCAATAGGAAAATTGTGCTGATTTATGAGTAATGGGTTCCAGGGCACCGTAATTCGTCAGTTCTGTCTATTTCCAGGTAATGGCCCACACCATAGACAATTAAATCGTCTGTAATGTCTGTAGGCGACTAACGAAGTGGCGTAACACTTACTGCCAAGGCTTCTTACCTGGATGTCCCCTGGATGGATAGTCTTTTACTGGTGAAAAAGTATCGGGCTGGTTTGTCATTGGACACATGCAAGGGGAGGTTGGCATGTAAGCTGCAGCGTGTGGGAGTTAAAGGGACACTAAACCGACTTATTTAAATCATTAAGTTACATGAAATCTGTATCTATTATTCCACAGAGAGGTGAGCATAAATCGTGACTACGGCATTGTGGTCAGTGAAACTAGGTTACCAACAGGATTTACCCCATTCTCGCAATGTGGATGGTCACCATTAGATGTCAATCTCCTTAAAATGTGCAAAAAAATGTAAAAACAAGCAAACAGAATTCAACAAAAAGGGCCTAGTTTTCCAAGAGGCGGTGTAGTTGGAATAAAACAGGCTTGGAAACAAAACAGACCTGGGAGTATTCGATAAAGGAAATTCTAAATTGTCTTCAGGAAGCAAGAAACGGAGAGGTGGTGCTGAGGGGACAAGAGGAATTGGAAGAGGGGGAAAGGATCGGAGGATGAGGAAGGCCAGGAGAGGGTGGGGGAGGAAGAAGAAGATGCGAGGAAAGAAAAAAGGAAAAGGAGGGAAGAGGAGGAGAGGGAAAAGGGGAGAAGAAGGAGGGAGGAGGGGAAGAGGGAAAGGGGGAGGGGAGGAGGAAAAGGGGAGAGGGGGGGGAGGAGGGAGAGGGAGGGGAAGAAAGGGGGAGGGGGAGAAGGAGGAAGGGAAGAGGAAGGAGGAGGGAAGGAAAAAGGGAAAAGAGGAAGGAGGGAGAGGGGAGAAGGGGAGGGAGGGGAGGAAGAGGGAAAGAAAGAGAGGGGAGAGAGAGAAGAAAAAAAGAAGAAAAGAAGAAAAGAAGAAGGGAGAAGGGGAAAAAGGAGAAGAAGGGGGAAGAAAGAGAAAGGAGGGGAGAAAAAGGAAGGGGGGAGGAAAGGGAGGGAAGAGAAGAGAGAGGAAAAAAGGAGGGGGAAGGGGGGGAAGGAGGAGAGGGGAAGGGAAGAGAGGGAAGAGGAGGGAAGAAGGGGAAGGGGAAAGGGAAGAAGGAGGGGGGAAGGGGAAGCGAAAGAAAGGGGGAAAAGGAGAGGAAGGAGGAAAAGGAGGGGGGGGAGAGGAGGGAGGAAAGAAGGGAGGAGAGGGAAGGGGGAGAGGGGGGAGGAAAGAAAGAGAAGGAGAAAAGGGAGGGGGGAGAAGGGGAAAGAGGAAAAAGAGAGGAGGGAGGGAGGGAGGAGGAAAAAGAAGGAAGAGAAAAAGGGGGAAGAAGAAAGAGGAAGGCAGGAGGGGGCATGGGAGGGGCGAGAGGGGGTGGATCGAAACGGAGGGGAGGGAAGCGGGGGGGGGGGCAAAAAAGCAAGATGTCGACGCGCTGCTGGGAGGGGAAGAGAGGAGGGGGGGTGAGAGGAGAATAAGAGGAGATGTGGCGAGAGTACGAAGCAGAGGGGGGAGTGCGGGGGGGGAGGACGGGGCGGGGAGTTTTAAAAATAATCGAGGGCGGGGGGGGGGAGCGAAGAAGATATGGAAAAAGGGGCGGGCTGCAATGGAATAATTGCGGAGGCGCGGAGCGGGCCTGTGGACCAGTTTAGTGGGAAGTGGGTAGTGAGCTCCCATGCCAATTCTCTTGATGGCAAGGGCCGCGTGAGGGATCTGGCAGCGGGCCGGGGGCGAGGGCTGGGGGTGGTGGGGTGTGCGCTCCTTCTGCGGGCTCTCGGCCGGCTTGGGTGTTCTTTTCTCGTGTTGTCTCTTTTCTCTCCCGGTTTCTTGTTTTTCCTCCTTTCCCCTTGTTTTTCATTCTTTCGTATACTAAATCCTGATAAGCTCTTATGTGGTTGCTGTTTCCCTTCAAGAGGAGGAAAGTGAGTGGGGGGGAAAGAAAGAGGGGGTGGGGGGGACAGGGGGGGAGTAACAGGGGGAGAGAGATGCGGGAAAAAGGAGAAATAAGAAAGTTGAAGGAAGAGGTATACGGAGGAATGTGAAAAGAAAATACTGAACAGCTGACATACACAGCGACAAAATGGTATTAGAAAAGAAAGAGACGGGAAAGTGTAGGTCATGGATGTGTAGCGGGCAAAAAAATTAACCTACCCCTTCTTTCACAACTATTTTCTGTGGTCGGGCATACACAGACCCCTCCCCACCACCCAAAGCCCGAACACCCCCGTCTCTTCTTTTGTCCCACCATCTCCCACCCCGACCACGTCCCCCTTCCCACTTACCCGCGGCCGCCGTTCCGGAAACTACTCCCAGCACATCTGCTTAGGTAACCCAGGCACCAGCCACGGGGCCCCCCAACCCGCCCCACCCTCACAGGCCGGACCACACGCGCCAGCGCCACTCACCTTGTGAATGGCTGCCCCCTACCCTACGACCCAATCAAGACGCGGCTGCTGACCAGTGTAGAACGCCGCAGGAAAGAGGTAAGGTAAGAACAGATCGGGGAGATTTTTTACAAAATAATAGAGCGGGTGGTGTTGGGGGAGGGAGCCCTACACTACAGAAAAGGGGTTTGGAGATAGGGGAAGGGAGAGAAGACGAAGAGAGGGAGGGCTCAGTGCGCGTGCCAAACTCCCGGAGGAGAGACAGGGGAAGACACATTATGGGGCACGGGCAGGCTCCTGGTCTTTACAGGGCAGCCATTTGGGGCTGGATTTAAGGTAAGGATTTTTCTACACTACACAGTGGGGCCAGTAGCGGGTTAAAATATAGTTTTGGGGGTGGACATATCCTTAAAAACTGATCAGGAACACGGATCGCAGTGGCTGCATTTATCTTTATTACTAACTGCCCACGGATCTCGTCACAAATTCACGAGGAATCAGGCTTTATAGAATACAAAATACAGTAACCCAGCAATAATTGTAGCTCAGAATTCCAAGGGCATCTTGGGGAGCCGATGTGAATTTAGATTCCAGATGACACAAACTCTACTGATGAACTATTACCCTGTCTAAATAGGAATGCCCATACTAGTGAACTCTAGTAGAATGTCTACCAGTCTAATACTGACCACACACTGGCCCAATAGAAGATTGAGGTTGTAATCTACATATTAGACAGTCAACTTCCATTTAACGACCAGGACCATTCATTTGGGATCAACATGACAGTGCTAGTGTCTGGCCCACAATAGTCGGATATTGGTAACCTGTATATACATTATTATTATTATTATTATTATTGGATTTATATAGCGCCAACATCTTCTGTAGTGCCGGAGGAATCCATGCAAGCACAGGGAGAACATAGAAACTCCTTGCAGATGGGCCAAGGGTGGAATTGAACTCAGGACTTCAGCGTGGCAAGGCATCAGTGCTAACCACTGAGCCACCGTGCTGCCCACTAAGTAAAGCCCTAACCAAACAATCAAAGGTGGCAGCAGACAAGAAACCGGGGTAAAGCTGCTACAGCCCTCCCTCCAGTCTGATCCCATGTTACCTTATACGCCAAGTGCCAGTCATTTTCCTTGGTGTATTTGCCTCCAGCTTTATTCTTATAAACCTCCACCGATACTGCGGACCAGAAGAAGATCCTTTACCACCGATTCAAAGTTCATCTTGCTCAGCACCACACTCTCCAGTTTCTTGCTTCCTGAAAGACAATTTAGAATTGACTTTAGCGAAGACTCCAGGGGCTGTTTGTTCCCAAGCCTGTTATGGCAAAGAAACAGCCTCTTGGAAACTAGGCCTTTTGTTTGAATTCTGTTTGCTTTAGTTTTTACATTTTTTGCACATTTTAAGGAGAATGACATCTAATGGTGACCATCCACATTGCCGAGAATGGGTAAATCCTGTTGGTAACAGAGTTTCAACTGAACACAATGCCGTAGTCACGATATGATTCTCACCTCTCTGTGAATAATAGATACAGATTTCATGTACTTAATGATGTAAATAAAGTCGTTTAGTGTCCCTTTAAACTGCCCACACGCTGCAGCTTACATGCCAACCTCCCCTTGATGTTCCAAATGACAAACCAGCCCGATCACTTTTTCACCAGTAAAAGACTATCCATCCAGGGAACATCGGCAGGTAAGAAGCACTTGGGCAGTAAGTGTTACAGCCAATTCGTTAGTCGCCAGACAGACATTACAGACGATTTAATGGTCTATGAGTGTGTGGCCATTACCTGGAAATAGATCAGAAACTGACAATTACTGGTGCCCTGGAACCCATTAATCATAAAATCAGCACTAATTTCCTATTGGTAATATAAACACGGAACATACAGACTCATGGCCATTGTTAATAATAATAAAATCAGCACTAATTTCCTATTGGTAATATAAACACGGAACATACAGACTCATGGCCATTGTTAATAATAATAAAATCAGCACTAATTTCCTATTGGTAATATAAACACGGAACATACAGACTCATGGCCATTGTTAATAATAATAAAATCAGCACTAATTTCCTACAGACTCATGGCCATTGTTAATAATCATAAAATCAGCACTAATTTCCTATTGGTAATACAAACACTGAACATACAGACTCATGGCCATTGTTAATAATCATAAAATCAGCACTGATTTCCTATTGGTAATAAAAACACGGAACATACAGACTCATGGCCATTGTTAATAATCATAAAAGCAGCACTGAATTCCTATTAGTAATATAAACATGGAACAAAGACTCATGGCCATTGTTAATAATCATAAAATCAGCACTAATTTCCTATTGGTAATATAAACACAGAACATACAGACTCATGGCCATTGTTAATAATCATAAAAAAGCACTAATTCCTATTGGTAATATAAACACGGAACATACAGACTCATGGCCATTGTTAATAATCATAAAATCAGCACTAATTTCCTACAGACTCTGGCCATTGTTAAAATCATAAAATCAGCACTGATTTCCTATTAGTAATATAAACACAGAACATACAGACTCATGGCCATTGTTAATAATCAAAAAAGCACTAATTTCCTATTCGTTCTACAAACATGGAACAAAGATCAGGCCAGTTAATAATCATAAAATCAGCACTAATTTCTATTGGTAATAAACACAGAACATACAGACTCATGGCCATTGTTAATAATCATTAAAAAAGCACTAATTTCCTATTGGTAATACAAACATGGAACAAAGACTCATGGCCATTGTTAATAATCATAAAATCAGCACTAATTTCCTATTGGTAATATAAACACGGAACATACAGACTCATGGCCATTGTTAATAATCAAAATCAGCACTAATTTCCTATTGTATATATAAAACGGAACATACAGATTCATGGCCATTGTTAATAATCAAAATCAGCACCAATTTCCTATTGGTATACAAATACGGAACATACAGACTCATGGACATTGTTAATAATCATAAAATCAGCACTGATTTCCTATTAGTAAATAAACACGGAACATACAGACTCATGGCCATTGTTATATATCATAAAATCAGCACTGATTTCCTATTAGTAATATAACACACGGACATACAGACTCATGCCATTGTTAATAATCAAATCAGCACTAATTTCCTATTGGTAATATAAACACGGAACATACAGATTCATGGCCATTGTTAATAATCAAAATCAGCACCAATTTCCTATTGGTAATACAAATACGGAACATACAGACTCATGGACATTGTTAATAATCATAAAATCAGCACTGAATTCCTATTAGTAATATAAACACAGAAAATACAGACTCATGGCCATTGTTAATAATCATTAAAAAAGCACTAATTTCCTATTGGTAATACAAACATGGAACAAAGACTCATGGCCATTGTTATAATCTAAAATCAGCACTAATTTCCTATTGGTAATATAAACAAGAACACATATAGACTCATGGCCATTGTTAATAATCATTAAAAAAGCACTAATTTCCTATTGGTAATAACAAACATGGAACAAAGACTCATGCCATTGTTAATAATCATAAAATCAGCACTAATTTCCTATTGGTATATAAACACGGAACATACAGACTCATGGCCATTGTAATAATCAAAATCAGCACTAATTTCCTATTGGTAATATAAACACGGAACATACAGATTCATGGCCATTGTTAATAATCAAAATCAGCACCAATTTCCTATTGGTAATACAAATACGGAACATACAGACTCATGGACATTGTTAATAATCATAAAATCAGCACTGAATTCCTATTAGTAAATAAACACAGAACATACAGACTCATGGCCATTGTTAATAATCATAAAATCAGCACTAATTTCCTACGCAGACTCATGGCCATTGTTAATAATCATAAAATCAGCACTAATTTCCTACAGACTCATGGCCATTGTTAATAATCATAAAATCAGCACTAATTTCCTACAGATCATGGCCATTGTTAATAGTCATAAAATCAGCACTGATTTCCTATTAGTAATATAAACACGGAATATACAGACTCATGGCCATTGTTAATAATCATAAAATCAGCACTAATTTCCTACACAGACTCATGGCCGTTGTTAATAATCATAAAATCAGCACTAATTTCCTACAGACTCATGGCCATTGTTAATAATCATAAAATCAGCACTAATTTCCTATAGACTCATGGCCATTGTTAATAATCATAAAATCAAGCACTAATTTCCTATTGGTAATATAAACACGGAACATAGAGAATCATGGCCATTGTTAATAATCATAAAATCAGCACTAATTTCCTACAGACTCCTGGCCATTGTTAATAGTCATAAAATCAGCCCTGATTTCCTATTAGTAATATAAACACGGAACATACAGACTCATGCCATTGTAATAATATAAAATAGCCACTGATTTCCTAATAGTAAGATAAACACAGAATATACAGACTCATGGCCATTGTTAATAATCATAAAATCAGCACTAATTTCCTATTGGTAATATAAACACGAAACATACAGACTCATGGCCATTGTTAATAATCAAAATCAGCACTAATTTCCTATTGGTAATACAAACACAGAACATACAGACTCATGGCCATTGTTAATAATCATAAAATCAGCACTGATTTCCTATTAGTAATATAAACACGGAACATACAGACTCATGGCCATTGTTAATAATCATAAAATCAGCACTGATTTCCTATTGTAATATAAACACGGAACATACAGACTCATGGCCATTGTTAATAATCAAAATCAGCACTAATTTCCTATTGGTAATATAAACACGGAACATACAGATTCATGGCCATTGTTAATAATCAAAATCAGCACCAATTTCCTATTGGTAATACAAATACGGAACATACAGACTCATGGACATTGTTAATAATCATAAATCAGCACTGAATTCCTATTAGTAATATAAACACAGAACATACAGACTCATGGCCATTGTTAATAATCAAAAATCAGCATAATTTCCTACGCAGACTCATGGCCATTGTTAATATCATAAAACAGCACTAATTTCCTACAGACTCAGGCCATTGTAATAATCATAAAATCAGCACTAATTTCCTACAGACTCATGGCCATTGTTAATAGTCAAAAATCAGCACTGATTTCCTATTAGTAATATAAACACGGAATATACAAGACTCAGGCCATTGTTAATATCATAAAATCAGCACTAATTTCCTACACAGACTCATGGCCGTTGTTAAAATCATAAAATCAGCACTAATTTCCTACAGAATCATGGCCATTGTTATAATCATAAAATCAGCACTAATTTCCTATAGACTCATGGCCATTGTTAATAATCTAAAATCAGCACTAATTTCCTATTGGTAATATAAACACGGACATAGAGAATCATGGCCATTGTTAATAATCAAAAATCAGCACTAATTTCCTACAGACTCATGGCCATTGTTAATAGTCATAAAATCAGCCCTGATTTCCTATAGTATATAAACACGGAACATACAGACTCGGCCATTGTTAATAATCATAAAATCAGCACTGATTTCCTAATAGTAAGATAAACACAGAATATACAGACTCATGGCCATTGTTAATAATCATAAAATCAGCACTAATTTCATTGGTAATAAACACGAAACATACAGACTCATGGCCATTGTTAATATAAAATCAGCACTAATTTCCATTGGTAATACAAAAACAGAACATACAGACTTGGCCATTGTTAATAATCATAAAATCAGCAATGATTTCCTATTAGTAATATAAACACGGAACATACAGACTCATGGCCATTGAATAATCATAAAATCAGCACTGATTTCCTATTAGTAATATAAACACGAACATACAGACTCATGGCCATTGTTAATAATCAAAATCAGCACTAATTTCCTATTGGTAATATAAACACGGAACATACAGATTCATGGCCATTGTAATAATCAAAATCAGCACCAATTTCCTATTGGTAATAAAATACGGAACATACAGACTCAGGACATTGTTAAAATCACAAAATCAGCACTGAATTCCTATTAGTAATATAAACACAGAACATACAGACTCATGGCCATTGTTAATAATCATAAAAAAGCACTATTTCTCCATTGGTAATAACAAACATGGAACAAAGACTCATGGCCATTGTTAATAATCATAAAATCAGCACTAATTTCCTACGCAGACTCATGGCCATTGTTAATAATCATAAAATCAGCACTAATTTCCTACAGACTAGGCCATTGTTATAATCATAAAATCAGCACTAATTTCCTACAGACTCATGGCCATTGTATAGTATAAATCAGCACTGATTTCCTATTAGTAAATAAAAACGGAATATAGACTCATGGCCATTGTTAATAATCATAAAATCAGCACTAATTTCCTACACAGACTCATGGCCGTTGTAATAATCATAAAATCAGCACTAATTTCCTACAGACTCATGGCCATTGTTAAATCATAAAATCAGCACTAATTTCCTATAGACTCATGGCCATTGTTAAAATCATAAAATCAGCACTAATTTCCTATTGGTAATAAAACACGGAACATAGAGAATCATGGCCATTGTTAATAATCATAAATCAGCACTAATTTCCTACAGACTCATGGCCATTGTTAATAGTCATAAAATCAGCCCTGATTTCCTTAGTAATATAAACACGGAACATACAGACTCATGGCCATTGTTAATAATCATAAAATCAGCACTGATTTCCTAATAGTAGATAAACACAGAATATACAGACTCATGGCCATTGTTAATAATCATAAAATCAGCACTAATTTCCTATTGGTAATATAAACACGAAACATAGACTCATGGCCATTGTTAATAATCAAAATCAGCACTAATTTCCTATGGTAATACAACACAGAACATACAGACTCATGGCCATTGTTAATTCAAAATCAGCACTGATTTCCTATTAGTAATATAAAACGAAACATACAGAACTCATGGCCATTGTTAATAATCATAAAATCAGCACTGATTTCCTATTAGTAATATAAACACGGAACATACAGACTCATGGCCATTGTTAATAATCAAAATCAGCACTAATTTCTTATGGTAATACAAACATGGAACAAAGACTCATGGCCATTGTTAATAATCATAAAATCAGCACTGATTTCCTATTAGTAATATAAACACAGAACATACAGACTCATGGCCATTGTTAATAATCATAAAATCAGCACTGATTTCCTATTAGTAATATAAACACGGAACATACAGACTCATGGCCATTGTTAATAATCATAATCAGCACTAATTTCTTATTGGTAATACAAACATGGAACAAAGACTCATGGCCATTGTTAACAATCATAAAATCAGCACTTATTTCCTATTGGTAATATAAACACAGAACATGCAGAATCATGGCCATTGTTAATAATCATAAAACCAGCACTAATTTCCTACAGACTCATGGCCATTGTTAATAATCATAAAATCAGCACTGATTTCCTATTAGTAATATAAACACGAACATACAGACTCATGGCCATTGTAATAATCATAAATCAGCACTATTTCCTACAGACTCATGGCCATTGTAATAATCATAAATCAGCACCGATTTCCTATTAGTAATAAAACACGGAACATACAGACTCATGGCCATTGTTAATAATCATAAAAGCAGCACTGATTTCCTATTAGTAATATAAACACGGAACATACAGACTCGTGGCCATTGTTAATAATCATAAAAAAGCACTAATTTCCTATTGGTAATATAAACACGGAACATACAGTCTCATGGCCATTGTTAATAATCAAAATCAGCACTATTTCCTATTGGTAATATAAACACGGAACATACAGATTCATGGCCATTGTTAATAATCAAAATCAGCACTAATTTCCTATTGGTAATATAAAACACGGAACATACAGATTCATGGCCATTGTTAATAATCAAAATCAGCACTAATTTCCTATTGGTAATACAAACACAGAACATACAGACTCATGGCCATTGTTAATAATCATAAAACAGCACTGATTTCCTATTAGTAATATAAACACGGAAATCACAGACTCATGGCCATTGTTAATAATCAAAATCAGCACTAATTTCTTATTGGTAATACAAACATGGAACAAAGACTCATGGCCATTGTTAATAATCATAAAATCAGCACTTATTTCCTATTGGTAATATAAACACGGAACATGCAGAATCATGGCCATTGTTAATAATCATAAAATCAGCACTAATTTCCTACAGACTCATGGCCATTGTTAATAATCATAAAATCAGCACTGATTTCCTATTAGTAATATAAACACGGAACATACAGACTCATGGCCATTGTTAATAATCATAAAATCAGCACTGATTTCCTATTAGTAATATAAACACGGAACATACAGACTCATGGCCATTGTTAATAATCATAAAAAAGCACTAATTTCCTATTGGTAATATAAACACGGAACATACAGTCTCATGGCCATTGTTAATAATCAAAATCAGCACTATTTCCTATTGGTAATATAAACACGGAACATACAGATTCATGGCCATTGTTAATAATCAAAATCAGCACTAATTTCCTATTGGTATACAAACACAGGACATACAGACTCTTGGCCATTGTTAATAATCATAAAATCAGCACTGATTTCCTATTGGTAATAATAAACACGGAACAAACAGACTCATGGCCATTGTTAATAATCATAAAATCAGCACTAATTTCCTATTGGTAATATAAAACACGAAAGAACTACAGACTCATGGCCATTGTTAATAATCATAAAATCAGCACTAATTTCCTATTGGTAATATAAACACGGAACATACAGACTCATGGCCATTGTTAATAATCATAAAATCAGCACTAATTTCCTATTGGTAATATAAACACGGAACATACAGACTCATGGCCATTGTTAATAATCATAAAACCAGCACTAATTTCCTATTAGTAATATTAACACGGAACAAATAGACTCATGGCCATTGTTAATAATCATAAAATCAGCACTGATTTCCTATTGGTAATACAAGCACGGAACATACAGACTCATGGCCATTGTTAGGGGAATCATTTCTCAGTGAACCTTTGTTAAACTAAGTTCACATTTCACAAACAGGACTAAGGCAAAAGTTTTTTTTTCAATGCGTTCAGTGGCGATTATTAAACATGGGAACCTTCCTGCTGTACCCAACAACAATAAACAACAGACTGACCTAGTTTACACGCCTATTATTAATGTATACTTAAAGTTTTTAATAGTTGTTTTGTTCTCCTTTTTGTTTGTCTTTCCATTATGAAACCTTGTGACCCAAGTTCCATAACAGATCATAACCCTTTCCTTTAATTTCTCAGCAAAAAGCCACAAAACCCTCATGAAACACACAGACTAATGATTATTTCATACATTTTATATTCCCTACATGTACGGGGGGGGGGGAATGATAACCTACTGGTGTAGAACGGACGCAGAATGGCCTAGTTTGCTATTGCTATAGTGTGATAGATTGGTGGGAGTATGATAGATATCACAATATCCATCTCTGTAATAAAATGCAATTACTAAATCCAGCTATTCAAGTGGGAAATTAAACTAAAGGTTGACAATTTGTAGACTATTTGTCTGCACTGCTTAGAGCTGGCCGAACTTCATAAAGTTTGGTCGTTTTCGAACTTAGTAAAACAAAGTTCTAACCATTAAAGTCAGTTCAGACCCATAAAGTAATGGGAGAGTGATAGTTCGAAAAGTCTGGGTGATTTACAGATAAACTAACAATGGTAACTTACTGTAAATGGCTGTGGCACCTGGGAAATGGTCTGGGGAACATGTCACTTGTTAAACCTGTTTGTTAAAACACTTCTAAAACACGAGCGGGCAATTGTCAGGTTATGAAAATCGAAGGCTACTAGGGTTAGCGAAAACGATCCATACATTCGAGGGTTAGCGAACGATATATTCTAGGGTTAGCGAAAACTATATATTCTAGGGTTAGCGAAAACGATCCATACATTCGAGGGTTAGCGAATGATATATTCTAGGGTTAGCGAAAACGATCCATACATTCGAGGGTTAGCGAAAACTATATATATTCTAGGGTTAGCGAAAACGATCCATACATTCAAGGGTTAGCGAAAACAAACGATACTTTCGAGGGTTAGCGAATGATACAATTTAACGAACGGTCCGTAAATTCGATAATTATCGAAAATACAACTGCATGTCTGGAAAAACAAACTAGTTCAAATAGTTTAAGTTCGTCCGAACTCAGAGTTCAGCTCGAACTTGGGTTCGAGTTCGGTTTTGTGTCCTTCTCTAAACATGATATGTAAACACCTCTGGGTACACGGACATTAGCCAATCAGCAAGAGAACAGGACAAAGTCTGCGAACATATAGGAATTCATCCGAGTCCTCTCCAAGGTTAGACTCAACTCAAGAATTGATCTTCTGATAATTTCCCCTTTACTACAAAAATAGGCAATGAACTGTTTGTGAAGGTTCTCATTCATCCAGGTCATGGTATATCTGTTGTATTCAATTAGATCAACTGGACTTGAAATGTAGTTCTTGAAGACGTTTCGCTAGTCATCCGACTGGCTTTCTCAATCAGAATGACTTGTACAAGAATCTGTGGCAATTATGTACCCTGGAAATCCCAATTAGCATATCACAGCCAGGTGTTAAGGGCGTGATTGGATAGTGGCTAGAGGGTGTTATAGGAACGCCCAGAGTAAGGTGTTAAAACAGCATTGTACATGGCAGACAGTTGGTGTCGAGTTGGTGAAAATAAAGAAACCAAGCCTAAATAGAGGTGGGGGGGTTCGACACCAACTGTCTGCCATGTACAATGCTGTTTTAACACCTTACTCTGGGCGTTCCTATAACACCTCTTAGCCACTATCTAATCACACCCTTAACACCTGGCTGTGATATGCTAATTGGGTTTCCAGGGTACATATTGCCACAGATTCTTGTACAAGTCATTCTGAATTGAGAAAGCCAGTCGGATGACTAGCGAAACGTCTTCAAGAACTACATTTCAAGTCCAGTTGATCTAATTGAATACAACAGATATAGGCAATGAACTGTACATATCTCCGTGTGTATCTGTATAAAATAGCAGAATATGGATAGACCCATACCTAGAGACAGATGCCATATTAGACCTTTGTGCCAGTACATGTAATTAATGTGACCAGCTGCTCTCCAATAATCATTCTTGTTAATGATATACCCTGCAGGTATAGTCCTCTAATTTTCCCACCATGCACTGCTCTCAGAAACGTCTCTAGCAAAACACCGACTGTCCATCTACACTAATTAGTTGTCTTTTGTTGTTGTTTTCTTTTCCAAGACAGGAATATGAATCATCTTTAACCCAAACTGAAAGTTTTGACAGTTCTCACCTTTTTTCACTTGCCAGTTTTAACATGTGATCCGATCATGTGTTATAAATATGCAGGCTAGTGTTAGAAGTTGTTCTGGCCACACTAGGTGGTGTGCGCTGCGATTCGCTTACTGGAGCGCATACAATCACCATTTTTGTGCAACCCCATGCACCGATAATGGCAGATTGGCGGATCGCATCGCACTTGAACTGGCACGCTCAGTGCATGATTCTGGTCCGTGGAGTGTGGCTTTAGCCTAAAGGGCTGATGCACTAAAAGGTGGAATATGCAATTAATCTGCAGCGTGCTAAAAAAAAGTGTGTGGTTTTAATTAAGGGATGGTCTATCAAAAAAATACATTAACTGACTGCTCCAATGTCAAAAAATAATTCATCCTACTAGTATAATCAAGCAAAGTGAGTACAAAATGAATAGAGCCGCATTATAGTTTCCTTAAACCCTACCACGCCTATTCAGGTTCTTGTGTAGCGATTTAGTAGGAATGCTGGTATTTATACAAACAAAATTAACATTTAGATTAAAGGGGAAGTTACATAGACTTTTAAGAAAGAAAAGAGCAGTATTTTTCATCCTAATGACATAAATTGCCCATTCAGCATTTCGTCTGTTGTATTAGGGGATCCTGTTTGCAGGACCCCTTATAGAGACCGTATATTGACCCAGCGCCTGGGTTTATTCAGTTTCTCAGTAGAGATCTGAGCATGTGTGACCCATCCAACAGCCAATCAGTAGAAATAACTGTTAGGAACATTCCAAGGAAGTGGTGCATCCTGGGAGAAGGACTGTTAGAACCTGAAATGTCAGCTCACTAATGTCAACATCAGGGAATAGCAAGGGGTATTGATGGACGCATGCTTTATTCAACCTCAGTTACTATGTTATAGAAATGGAAAGAATAGAATATGGAAGAGATATGTAGTATAACTAGGTATGCATAAAATAAACTAAGAATATTAAAAATAATATATTTTCCACTAAACATTCCCTTTAAGCATCATTTATAAAGGATTCTTCTGGGTACTCACAAGCAGATTTTTTTTTATTGTCTGGTCGACCCTAAAAAATCTGTGTTTTGCGGGTGGCTGTGTAACAGATGTCGGACGTCCGTTCATCGGATGGAGAAACAGGCAGACACTGTGGTAATTCATGACCAATCATGCAGTCTCTTTTGACCAAATGATTGATCATGGCAAACTGTCACCAACAGTGATTCATCCGGCTGATTGCGAACGGTTGTCCATGACCCAGCCAAGCTACCTACATGGTTATGCAATACAAGTTGTAATGTCCCATGTAACTAATCTGCAACAACCAATTAGATATTATCTGCAGTATTACTGTACTGAGGAAAAAGCGAACATTTGATGGTTACAGTGAATTAAGGTATCTCCACTGGGAAGGGCTGTGTCTTACCTTCCGTTCTTCAATAAAACCTGCAGGACCAGGAGAGAAGGTAAGCTACTTACCCAATCACTACTCACATCGCTCCTCCACCACGATCGGGAAAGTACCTTACCTTCTCTCCTGGCTCCGCAAGTTTTATTGAAGAACCAGGGGACAACAAGTAACTTTTTTTTATATTTTTCCTTTTCCCCTTATTTAACTTGATAGGATTGGTGCAGAGTTACCACCTGGCTTCTATTAATTAAATGTGGTGTTATACCCACCCAAACCCCACATACAACACGCCTCCTAGACTGGTATTTTTTGCCTGGGAGGTGGCTAACCTTTTTGGTGGTTTGGTAGAAAAAACAGGAAAAAAACCTGGCTATTTCACATTTCTTGCCACCAGATTTTGGAAAATATTTCAATTGAAAAAAGTGCAAGTGAATAAAAAACTCCAAGATCCTAGGCTTTCTGCACATTATCCCTGCTAATTACTGGCATCAGCAAGTTTTTTGGGTGTAGAAAAATAGGGTGGAGGGGGTGGGGTATGAGCCATTAGTAGTTAGCATGCTCCCTGCCCATGTACATATATTCATATTGAACAAGGTACCAGCTAGGGTTGGCATGTGTTATAAGGTGTGTCATATACTTATTTGCAATGCTAAGTACATCTTAAAAACAATTAACTGTCTTGGCCAATGAAAATACCACTCGTACCAACATTCACACCGGCAATGTTGAACAGACACACACAATTTTATTATTTTCCTTTGAAATAAGTATTGCACCGAGATTCACCATCGTAAAGTTTCCTGTTACCGAGGATGCTGTCAACTGCAGTTCTAAGAAGACATTTAACCTAAATAAACATTTACCCTTGATTTACAGCTAGAAAACTGGGCAAATATATTATGGATGTCCCTGGTCAGGGGCATAAGAATCACTATAGCAACCATAGCAGTTGCTATGGGGCACGGAGCCAATGGGGCCCCATCCAGATCCACTGCAGGCTTGTCCACCCTCATAAGAAAAATGTTACCTCACGTAGTTCAGCCCCACAAACCCCATTTTTGTTTAAACCTTTCAAAGATGCTCCCAGGGTTAATTAAAATGAAAATGGGGTTTGTGGGGTTGAATTGCACAAGTTAAAACTTTTCTTAGTAGGGTGCACATGTCCTTTAAAAAACCTTGCTGCAGTCTGATGGCAGGTTAGGTTGAACTGCACCAAACAGATTTCAATATGGGGGGCCCCATGTGAGATCTTGCTATGGGGCCTTGTGATATCTAGCTACGCCACTGCCTGGGATGTATGAAAATCCTATTTTGAGCTGTCACATTTTAACTCTAACAGCTGCTGACGGTTCACTGTCTCACTCAGTGCACATGTGTAACTAACCTAGTCCATTTTCCTAATCGCCTACCTCTGTAGGAAATGGGACTTTTGAACACTGTTCATGAATATTTCCATTACAGCTGCACCTAAAATTGTTTCTCCCTGGTCATTTCTAAGCAGATATGAATGTGTGAAGTTAAAGGGAATTGTCTTATATAAAAAAGCATTATGACACAGATGGACAATAACATTCCAAAACAAGGAACTGTGTTTAATAGGGAAAAAAACACACTACATGTTTCGGACCCAAAATGGTTTTTTTTTTTTTTTTTTGCAACTGAACAACTTTTTGTTTTGGAATATTATCATCCTTCTGGGTCCTCTTGCTTTTTGTATTGGATTTGGGATCACGGAAGTGATAAGAGGGTAAAGGGGTGGTAGACATATATACTTCAAGTTGAAGGGATATTCTTCTTCACCAAAAAATTAAGTCTATCCTCGTTCATCACATTAAAGTAGGTCCAAACACCCAGCCCCCCAACATGCAGCTTGCAACAAATATAGTGTTTGAGCTGTCCGACCCAAGGTTGCAAACCCCCATCTAAGAGCTCATTAATGGCACATAAGGTAAACTGATGGGTAGATGTAATTTTTTTAGGTTGGATTTGCCCTTTAAACCAGTTACTAATATATAATCCCAAGTCACTGGCTCAGGCATGCTCAGTGTGTTCACTTAAGACCGGGGAGGCTATACAGTCAGACACGCCCTCTGTGCTGCACAGTAAATACAGTTACTCAGACACTGATCCTAAGTTCTTGATGACCCCATTAGTCTTGAAAACCTCCTTGGCAGCGAAGATGGCGTCAACCCGTGCACCGTGTAGTAATCCCCCTGTCAAACACCCGCATGGTGGTGTCTGGCTTATCGGGCATGGACCGGTAGAACTGGATAAACCCATCTCGGCTCCGCTGTCCAAACACAGGCTCTCCTTGGGCAGCACGGCCATGCTGGAATCTCCCGCCAACACAGACACCGCGCGGGAAGATGACGATTCATCGTATAAAACTGGCAAACGCTAAGTGTTCGTACGGAGAGAAGCCAGAAAGAAGCCATGTTGGAAGAGGGCAGATATATATCACGTGACCAAGCTCTGCCAGTGCAGTAACCATGGTTCCACGTGATCGAATATTTCTGTTCCACTGGGTGTTTACAGTTAAATTAATATAACCCCCAGTGAGTCTCGCCTAACCCCCCCACTCTCCCCACAACCCTCCACTTTTCCCTAACCCCCTACTCTTCGCCCATCCCCCCACTCTGCCCCTAACCCCTCACTCTCCCCATCCCTCCCCCCCCACAACCCCCCACTCCCACCTCCCCCAACCCCATCTCTCCCCCCAGTCTCCGCCTAACTCCCCCCCACTCTCCCCCCAACCCCCTACTCTCTGCCCATCCCCCTACTCTCCCCTAACCCCCCACTCTCCCCCCACCCCCTACTCTCCCCCTACCCCCCACAGCAGCCACTGTAAGTGTACAGGAAGAGGTGCCCAATCTTTCTCCCCCATCCCCCCCACTCTCCCCCCTAACCCCCCTACTCTCCACCCATCCCCCACTCTCCCCCTAACTTCTCACTCTCCCCCCATCCCCCTCTCCTCGTAACCCTACTCTCCCCACAACCCCCCAGTCTCCCACAACCCCCCCCACTCTCCCCACAACCCCCCACTCTCCCCCTAACCCCCCTACTCTCCGCCCATCCCCCCACTCTCCCCCTAACCCCCCTATTCTCCCCACTCTCCCCTTATCCCCACTATGCCCCTAACCCTCACTCTCCCCCCATCCCCCCTCTCTCCTAACCCCCTCCTATCTCCCCACAACCCCCAATCTCCCTCCAAACCCCCTACTTCCCCACTCTCCCCCTACCCCCCCACAGCAGCCACTGTAAACGTACATGAAGAGGGGCCCAATTTTCTAGTTATGCCCCTGAGATGTTCTAGTTTATTCTCTCATTTAATGAATGGTGTGTACCATGTTATAGGGACACTTTAACTGGTATTTTGGCTCAGAGTGGGAAAGATTATCTGCAAATTGATGTAGTAGGGAGTTAGTCGAGGTGGGTTAAGCTCTGATGATCAGGAAGGCCATGCCCAAATTCTGCCAAGCTTAGGTTTATAGCTATACCACTCATTTTAATGAGGAAGAAGCTTACCTGCTGGGTTATGGTGACTGGTTATTTACCCAGAACCATGTGTTTGGCTCCTGGCTCTTCAATGCTGAGTGAATCCTAAAGGGGGTATTACCCACTGTGACCAGCTAACATTAAAACCATCAGAGTGCCACAAGTGTGATAATGAGTTGCTTGCGGTGGCTTCATTTGCCTCGTTTGTGAAACCTCAGTCGCTGCTGGTTAACGGGGCAATATATATATTTTTCTTCCCTCTTGTGTAATTAGTAACAATGTCACAGAAACATATTTAAATATACAAAAAGCCAAGCTACAGGACTGTGCTCTGCAGCCCCAGACCCATCGCTATATATGTAATAAACCAAGTATACAGTCTGAAGGACCTCTCCCTTCCTTCTCGGTGGTCCTAGCACCTCATACCCATCACTATCTATGTAATAACCAAGTATACAGTCTGAAGGACCTCTCCCTTCCTTCTCGGTGGTCCTAGACACTATACCCATCACTATCTATGTAATAAACCAAGTATACAGTCTGAAGGACCTCTCCCTTCCTTCTCGGTGGTCCTAGCACCTCATACCCATCGCTATATATGTAATAAACCAAGTATACAGTCTGAAGGACCTCTCCCTTCCTTCTCGGTGGTCCTAGCACCTCATACCCATCACTATCTATGTAATAAACCAAGTATACAGTCTGAAGGACCTCTCCCTTCCTTCTCGGTGGTCCAAGCACCTCATACCCATCGCTATATAGTATTAAACCAAGTATACAGTCTGAAGGACTCTCCCTTCCTTTCGGTGGTCAAGCACCTCAGACCCATCGCTATTATGTATAAACCAAGTATACAGTCTGAAGGACCTCTCCCTTCTTTCTCGGTGGTCCTAGCACCTCATACCCATCCACTATATAGAATAAACCAAGTATACAGTCTGAAGGACCTCTCCCTTCTTTCTCGGTGGTCCAAGCACCTCATACCCATCACTATCTATGTAATAAACCAAGTATACAGTCTGAAGGACCTCTCCCTTCCTTCTCGGTGGTCCTAGCACCTCATACCCATCACTATCTATGTAATAAACCAAGTATACAGTCTGAAGGACCTCTCCCTTCCTTCTCGGTGGTCCTAGCCCTCATACCCATCACTTCTATGTAATAAACCAAGTATACAGTCTGAAGGACCTCTCCTTCCTTCTCGTGTTCCAAGCACCTCAGACCCATCGCTATATATGTAATAAACCAAGATACAGTCTGAAGGACCTCTCCCTTCCTTCTCGGTGTTCCAAGCACCTCAGACCCATCGCTATATATGTAATAAACCAAGTATACAGTCTGAAGGACCTCTCCCTTCCTTCTCGGTGGTCCAAGCACCTCAGACCCATCGCTATCTATGTAATAAACCAAGTATACAGTCTGAAGAGACCCTCCTTCTTTCTCGGTGGTCCTAGCACCTCATACCATCACCTTATGTAATAAAACCAAGTATACAGTCTGAAGGACCTCTCCTTCTTTCTCGGTGGTCCAAGCACCTCATTACCAATCACTATGTAATAACCAAGTATACAGTCTGAAGGACCTCTCCCTTCCTTCTCGGTGGTCCTAGCACCTCATACCCTCACTATCTATGTAATAAACCAAGTATACAGTCTGAAGGACCTCTCCCTTCCTTCTGGTGGTCCTAGCACCTCATACCCATCACTATCATGTAATAAACCAAGTATACAGTCTGAAGGACCTCTCCCTTCCTTCGGTGTTCCAAGCACTCAGACCCATCGCTATATATGTAATAAACCAAGTATACAGTCTGAAGGACCTCTCCCTTCCTTCTCGGTGGTCCAAGCACCTCAGACCCATCGCTATATATGTAATAAACCAAGTATACAGTCTGAAGGACCTCTCCCTTCCTTCTCGGTGGTCCTAGCACCTCATACCCATCACTATCTATGTAATAAACCAAGTAACAGTCTGAAGGACCTCTCCTTCTTTTCGGTGGTCCAAGCACTCAGACCCATCGTATATATGTTAATAACACAAGTATACAGTCTGAAGGACTCTCCCTTCTTTCTCGGGTGTTCCAAGCAACTCAGACCCATCATATCTATGTAATAAACCAAGTATACAGTCTGAGGACCTCTCCCTTCTTTCTCGGTGCCCAAGCACCTCAAGACCCATCGCTATATAGTAATAAACCAAGTATACAGTCTGAAGGACCTCTCCCTTCTTTCTCGGTGTCCAAGCACCTCAGACCATCGTATATATGTAATAAACCAAGTATACAGTCTGAAGGACCTTCTCCTTCTTCTCGGTGGTCCAAGCACCTCAGACCCATCACTATTATGTAATAAACCAAGGATACCGTCTGAAGGACCTCTCCCTTCTTTCTCGGTGGTCCAAGCACCTCATACCCATCGCTCTATAGTAATAAACCAAGTATACAGTCTGAGGACCTCTCCCTTCCTTCTCGGTGGTCCAAGCACCTGAGACCCCTCGCTATATATGTAATAAACCAAGTATACAGTCTGAAGGACCTCTCCCTTCTTTCTCGGTGGTCCAAGCACCTCGACCCTCGCTATATATGTAATAACCAAGTATACAGTCTGAAGAACCTCTCCCTCTTTCTCGGTGTCCAAGCACCTCATACCCATCGCTGTATATGTAATAAACCAAGTATACAGTCTGAAGGACCTCTCCCTTCCTTCTCGGTGGTCCTAGCACCTCATACCCACACTATCTATGTAATAAACCAAGTAACAGTCTGAAGGACCTCTCCCTCTTTCTCGGTGGTCCAAGCCACTCAGACCCATCCTTAATATGTAATAAACCAAGTATACAGTCTGAAGGACCTCTCCTTCTTTCTCGGTGGTCCAAGCACCTCATACCTCGTATATATGTATAAACCAAGTATACAGTCTGAAGGACCTCTCCCTTCTTCTCGGTGGCCTAGCACCTCATACCCATCACTATCTATGTAATAACCAAGTATACAGTCTGAAGGACCTCTCCCTTCTTTCTCGGTGGTCAAGCACCTCAGACCCATCGCTATATGTATAAACCAAGTATACAGTGCTGAAGGACCTCTCCTCTTTTCGGTGTTCAAGCACCTCAGACCCATCGCTATATATGTAATAAAACCAAGTTTACAGTCTGAAGGACCTCTCCCTTCCTTCTCGGTGTTCCAAGCACCTCAGACCCATCGCTATATAGTTAAAAAAAGTATGCAGTATCTGAAGGACCTCTCCCTTTTCTCGGTGGTCCAAGCACCTCAGACCCATCGCTAATAATAAACCAAGTATACAGTCTGAGGAATCCCTTCCTTCCGGTGTCCAGACCTCAGCCTCCACCATCGCTATATATGTAATAAACCAAGTATACAGTCTGAAGGAATCTCCCTTCCTTCTCGTGGTCCTAGCACCTCATACCCATCACTATCTATGTAATAAACCAAGTATACGTCGAAGGACCTTCCCTTCCTTCTCGTGGTCCTAGCACCTCAGACCCATCACTATCATGTAATAAACAAGTATACAGTTTGAAGGACCTCTCCCTTCCTTCTCGGGTCCTAGCCCCTCAGACCCATCGCTATATATGTAATAAACCAAGTATACAGTCTGAAGGACCTCTCCTTCTTTCTCGGTGGTCCAAGCAACTCAGACCCATCGCTATCTATGTAATATAACCAAGTATACAGTCTGAAGGACTCTCCTCTTCTTCGTGGTCCAAGCACCTCATACCCATCGCTATATATGTAATAAACCAAGATACAGTCTGAAGGACCTCTCCCTTCCTTCTCGGTGGTCCTAGCCATCATACCCATCACTATCTATGTAATAAACCAAGTATACAGTCTGAAGGAACTTCCTTCTTTCTCGGTGGTCCAAGACCTCAGACCCATCGCATATATGTAATAAACCAAGTAACAGTCTGAAGGACCTCTCCCTTCTTTCTCGGTGTTCCAAGCACCTCTCAGAACCATCGTATTATATGTAATATAAACCAAGTATACAGTCTGAAGGACCTACTCCCTTCCTTCTCGGTGTTCCAAGCACCTCAGACCCATCGCTATATATGTAATAAACCAAGTATACAGTCTGAAGGAACCTCCCTCTTTTCTCGGTGGTCCAAGCACCTCAGACCCATCGCTATATAGTAATAAACCAGTATACAGTCTGAAGGACCTCTCCCTTCCTTCTCGGTGGTCCTAGCACCTCATACCCATCGTATATATAGTAATAAACCAAGTATATACAGTCTGAAGGACTCTCCCTTCCTTCTCGGTGGTCCTGCACCTCTACCATCACTATCTATGTAATAAACAGTATACAGTTGAAGGACCTCTCCCTTCCTTCTCGGTGTTCCAAGCACCTCAACCCATCGCTATATATGTAATAAACCAAGTATACAGTCTGAGGACCTCTCCCTTCCTTTCGGTGGTCAAGCACCCTCATACCCATCGCTATCTATGTAATAAACCAAGTATACAGTCTGAAGGACCTCTCCCTTCCTTCTCGGTGTCCAGCACCTCTACCATCGCTATCTATGTAATAAACCAAGTATCAGTCTGAAGGACCTCTCCTTCCTTCTCGGTTGTCCAAGCACCTCAGACCCTCGCGATATATGTTAATAAACCAAGTATACAGTCTGAAGGACCTCTCCCTTCCTTCTCGGTGGTCTCGCACCTCATACCATCGCTATCTATGTATAAACCAAGTAACAGTCTGAAGGACCTCTCCCTTCTTCTCGGTGGTCTAGCAACTCAGACCATCGCTATCTATGTAAGAAAACCAAGTATCAGTCTGAAGGACCTCTCCCTTCCTTCTCGGTGGTCCAACACCGATGAGACCCATCGCTATATATGTAATAAACCAAGTATACAGTCTGAGGACCTCTCCCTTCCTCTGGTGGTCCTAGCACCTCATACCCATCGATATATTGTATAAACCAAGTATACAGTCTGAAGGACCTCTCCCTTCCTTCTCGGTGGTCAAGCACTCAGACCCATGCTATATAGTAATAAACACAGTATACACGTCTGAAGGACTCTCCCTTCTTCTCGGTGGTCCAAGCACCCCAGACCCATCGCATATATATTTAATAAACCAAGTATACAGTCTGAAGGACCTCTCCCTTCTTCTCGGTGGTCCAAGCACCCCAGACCCATGCTAAGGTGGATAGTCCCCAAAGGAGGTGCAAACACTGGAACAAGTATAAAACCAGGCAGAACTTTATTCACCCACAGTTCAGCAGGAATGTAGGTCAACTGACTAGTTTTGTGCTTGCGCACTTTCTCACGTCCCTTTACCATATTGTTCTGGGAGGATTACACCATCAGCATTGTGCAGAGTGAAAGGTGGTTTCGTAGCTTTTACCACCATGCAATAACATGGACTTTGTCAATATCAGCCTATATTCCTCCTTGGAGGTCTTGCAACTGTTAAATCCTTGTGGAGTTATGGCCAGAATAGTTTGAAACCTTCGAGAGAAGATCATGTTAATACATGTAGCCCTCTGGTAACACAGAATAGACATTTGGTAGTTATAGTCTGGGTTGGTGCCACAGAAATTCTGTGTTTCGCTATATGAGAGCAGTAATAGCAAATTGGCGTGTCCACCCAGGGTTGAGACGGACTCCCTGGGAACTTCAAGTAATTACTCTGTATTATTTATTCAACTGAACAGAACAGTTTATTTAAGGTGGATATCTGCTTTGTACCAGTAGTACTTACGATCTGCCAGCCAGGAGAACTAGACACTGATACATGCTAGAGGGTATTACTTAGGGTTTCCAGATTTTGAAATACAAAATAGAGGATAAAAGCAAGGAGCGAGTGCAATTATTTTGGCCATGCCCACTTTCCCAAAGACAGACACAGTGGATAGATAGATGACAGAGATAGATAGATAGATAATAGATAGATAGATAACAGAAAATAGATAGATAGTAGAATAGAATAGATATATATAAATAGATAGATGATAGTATATGCTTAGATAGGATAGATGAATATAGATAACAGATAGATAATGATATATGATATATAGTAAAGAGAGAGATAAGATGATTATTAAAAATAGTAGATAGATAGGATGATAGGTCGATAGAGATATATTAGAGAGATTGATAGATGATATATAGTAACAGATAGAAAGATAGGTATATAATAGATAGATAGATAGATATAGAATAGAAGATAGATGATTGATAGATGTATGATTAGATAGATAGATATATGATAGATAGATGATAGATATAGAATAGATAGATAGATGATTGATAGATAAATGATTAGATAGATAGATCGATATCTAGATAAGTAGATCATAGATCGCTCGATAATGATCGATGCTCTCTAGATCGCGCTAGATAGCTAGCTCGATAGCGCATTAGATACGCCGCTACCGCTGGACTAGGCTAGGCTCATCGCTCTCTAGCTACTAGAAGATGATAGGATTATTAACAATGGCCATGAGTCTGTATGTTCCGTGTTTATATTACCAATAGGAAATTAGTGCTGATTTTATGATTATTAACAATGGCCATGAGTCTGTGTCATTCTGAATTGAGAAAGCCAGTCGGATGACTAGCGAAACGTCTTCAAGAACTACATTTCAAGTCCAGTTGATCTAATTGAATACAACAGATATAGGCAATGAACTGTACATATCTCCGTGTGTATACTGTACTAACATAGCAGAATATGGATAGACCCCATACCTAGAGACAGATGCCATATTAGACCTTCTTTGTGCCAGTACATGTAATTAATGTGACCAGCTGCTCTCCAATAATCATTCTTGTTAATGATATACCCTGCAGGTATAGTCCTCTAATTTTCCCACCATGCACTGCTCTCAGAAACGTCTCTAGCAAAACACCGACTGTCCCATCTACACTAATTAGTTGTCTTTTGTTGTTGTTTTCTTTTCCAAGAACAGGAATATGAATCATCTTTAACCCAAACTGAAAGTTTTGACAGTTCTCACCTTTTTTCACTTGCCAGTTTTAACATGTGATCCGATCATGTGTTATAAATTGCAGGCTAGTGTTAGAAGTTGTTCTGGCCACACTAGGTGTGTTGCGCTGCGATTCGCTTACTGGAGCGCATACAATCACCATTTTTTGTGCAACCCCATGCCCACCGATAATGGCAGATTGGCGGATCGCATCGCACTTGAACTGTGCACGCTCAGTGCATGATTCTGGTCCGTTGGAGTGTGGCTTTAGCCTAAAGGGCTGATGCACTAAAAGGTGGAATATGCAATTAATCTGCAGCAGTGCTAAAAAAAAGTGTGTGGTCTTTAATTAAGGGATGGTCTATCAAAAAATACATTAACTGACTGCTCCAATGTCAAAAATAATTCATCCTACTAGTATCAATCAAGCAAAGTGAGTACAAAATGAATAGAGCCGCATTATAGTTTCCTTATAAACCCTACCACGCCTATTCAGGTTCTTGTGTAGCGATTTAGTAGGAATGCTGGTATTTATACAAACAAAATTAACATTTAGATTAAAGGGGAAGTTACATAGACTTTTAAGAAAGAAAAGAGCAGTATTTTTCCATCCTAATGACATTAACTTGCCCATTCAGCATTTCGTCTGTGTATTAGGGGATCCTGTTTGCAGGACCCCTTATAGAGACCGTATATTGACCCAGCGCCTGGGTTTATTCAGTTTCTCAGTAGAGATCTGAGCATGTGTGACCCATCCAACAGCCAATCAGTAGAAATAACTGTTAGGAACATTCCAAGGAAGTGGTGCATCCTGGGAAGAAGGACTGTTAGAACCTGAAATGTCAGCTCACTAATGTCAACATCAGGGAATAGCAAGGGGTATTGATGGACGCATGTCTTTATTCAACCTCAGTTACTATGTGTATAGAAATGGAATAGAATATGGAAGAGAATATGTAGTATAACTAGGTATGCATAAAATAAACTAAGAATATTAAAAATAATTATATTTTCCACTAAACATTCCCTTTAAGCATCATTTAATAAAGGATTCTTCTGGGTACTCACAAGCAGATTTTTTTTTTATTGTCTGGTCGACCCTAAAAAATCTGTGTTTTTGCGGGTGGCTGTAACAGATGTCGGACGTCCGTTCATCCGGATGGGATAAACAGGCAGACACTGTGGTAATTCATGACCAATCATGCAGTCCTCTTTTGACCAAATGATTGATCATGGCAAACTGTCACCAACAGTGATTCATCACGGCTGATTGCGAACGGTTGTCCATGACCCAGCCTAAGCTACCTACATGGTTAATGCAATACAAGTTGTAATGTCCCATGTAACTAATCTGCAACAACCAATTAGATATTATCTGCAGTATTACTGTACTGAGGAAAAAGCGAACATTTGAATGGTTACAGTGAATTAAAGGGTATCTCCACTGGGAAGGAGCTGTGTCTTACCTTCCGTTCTTCAATAAAACCTGCAGGAGCCAGGAGAGAAGGTAAGCTACTTACCCAATCACTCACTCACTCGCTCCTCCACCACCGATCGGGAAAGTACCTTACCTTCTCTCCTGGCTCCTGCAAGTTTTATTGAAGAACCAGGGGACAACAAGTAACTTTTTTTTATAATTTTTCCTTTTCCCCTTATTTAACTTGATAGGATTGGTGCAGAGTTACCACCTGGCTTCTATTAATTAAATGTGGTGTTAATACCCACCCAAACCCCACATACAACACGCCTCCTAGACTGGTATTTTTTAGCCTGGGAGGTGGCTAACCTTTTTGGTGGTTTGGTAGAAAAACAAGGAAAAAACCTGGCTATTTCACATTTCTTGCCACCAGATTTTGGAAAATATTTCAATTGAAAAAAGTGCAAGCTGAATAAAAAACTCCAAGATCCTAGGCTTTCTGCACATTATCCCCTGCTAATTACTGGCATCAGCAAGTTTTTTGGGTGTAGAAAAATAGGGTGGAGGGGGTGGGGTATGAGCCATTAGTAGTTAGCATGCTCCCTGCCCATGTACATATATTCATATTGAACAAGGTACCAGCTAGGGTTGGCATGTGTTATAAAGGTGTGTCATATACTTATTTGCAATGCTAAGTACATCTTAAAAACAATTAACTGTCTTGGCCAATGAAAATACCACCTCGTACCAACATTCACACCGGCAATGCTTGAACAGACACACACAATTTTATTATTTTTCCTTTGAAATAAGTATCTGCACCCAGAGATTCACCATCTGTAATAGTTTCCTGTTTACCGAGGATGCTGTCAACTGCAGTTCTAAGAAGACATTTAACCTAAATAAACATTTACCCTTGATTTACAGCTAGAAACTGGGCAAATATATTATGGATGTCCCTGGTCAGGGGCATAAGAATCACTATAGCAACCATAGCAGTTGCTATGGGGCACGGAGCCAATGGGGCCCCATCCAGATCCACTGCAGGCTTGTCCACCCTCATAAGAAAAATGTTACCTCACGTAGTTCAGCCCCACAAACCCCATTTTTGTTTAAACCTTTCAAAGATGCTCCCAGGGTTAATTAAAATGAAAATGGGGTTTGTGGGGTTGAATTGCACAAGTTAAAACTTTTTCTTAGTAGGGTGCACATGTCCTTTAAAAAACCTTGCTGCAGTCTGGCCAGGTTAGGTTGAACTGCACCAAACAGATTTCAATATGGGGGGCCCCATGTGAGATCTTGCTATGGGGCCTTGTGATATCTAGCTACGCCACTGCCTGGGATGTATGAAATCCTATTTTGAGCTGTCACATTTTAACTCTAACAGCTGCTGACGGTTCACTGCTCACTTCAGTGCACATGTGTAACTAACCTAGTCCCATTTTCCTAATCGCCTACCTCTGTAGGAAATGGGACTTTTGAACACTGTTCATGAATATTTTCCATTACAGCTGCACCTAAAATTGTTCTCCCTGGTCATTTCTAAGCAGATATGAATGTGTGAAGTTAAAGGGAATTGTCTTATATAAAAAAGCATTATGACACAGATGGACAATAACATTCCAAAACAAGGAACTGTGTTTAATAGGGAAAAAAAACACACTACATGTTTCGGACCCAAAATGGTTTTTTTTTTTTTTTTTGCAACTGAACAAATTTTCTTGTTTTGGAATATTATCATCCTTCTGGGTCCTCTTGCTTTTTGTATTGGATTTGGGATCACCGGAAGTGATAAGAGGGTAAAGGGTGGTAGACATATATACTTCAAGTTGAAGGGCATATTCTTCTTCACCAAAAAATTAAGTCTATCCTCGTTCATCACATTAAAGTAGGTCCAAACACCCCAGCCCCCCAACATGCCAGCTTGCAACAAATATAGTGTTTGAGCTGTCCGACCCAAGGTTGCAAACCCCCATCTAAGAGCTCATTATGGAGCACATAAGGTAAACTGATGGGTAGATGTAATTTTTTTAGGTTGGATTTGCCCTTTAAACCAGTTACTAATATATAATCCCAAGTCACTGGCTCAGGCATGCTCAGTGTGTTCACTTAAGACCGGGAGGAGCTATACAGTCAGACACGCCCTCTGTGCTGCACAGTAAATACAGTTACTCAGTCACCTGATCCTAAGTTCTTGATGACCCCATTAGTCTTGAAAACCTCCTTGGCAGCGAAGATGGCGTCACCCCCGTGCACCGTGTAGTAATCCCCCCTGTCAAACACCCGCATGGTGGTGTCTGGCTTATCGGGCATGGACCGGTAGAACTGGATAAACCCATTCTCGGCTCCGCTGTCCAAACACAGGCTCTCCTTGGGCAGCACGGCCATGCTGGAATCTCCCGCCAACACAGACACCGCGCGGGAAGATGACGATTCATCGTATAAAACTGGCAAACGCTAAGGTGTTCGCGTACGGAGAGAAGCCAGAAAGAAGCCATGTTGGAAGAGGGCAGATATATATCACGTGACCAAGCTCTGCCAGTGCAGTAACCATGGTTCCACGTGATCGAATATTTCTGTTCCACTGGGTGTTTTACAGTTAAATTAATATCAACCCCCCAGTGAGTCTCCGCCTAACCCCCCCACTCTCCCCCCACAACCCTCCACTTTTCCCTAACCCCCTACTCTTCGCCCATCCCCCCACTCTGCCCCTAACCCCTCACTCTCCCCCATCCTCCCCCCCACAACCCCCCACTCTCCCCCAACCCCCCCATCTCTCCCCCCAGTCTCCGCCTAACTCCCCCCCACTCTCCCCCCAACCCCCTACTCTCTGCCCCCCACATACTCTACCCGACCCAACCCCCACTCTCCCCCCACCCCCTACTCTCCCCCTACCCCCCACAGCAGCCACTGTAAGTGTACAGGAAGAGGTGCCCAATTCTTTCTCCCCCATCCCCCCCACTCTCCCCCCTAACCCCCCTACCTCTACACCCACCCATCTCTCCCCCTAACTTCTCACTCTCCCCCCATCCCCCTCTCCTCTAACCCTACTCTCCCCACAAACCCCCCAGCTCCCACAACCCCCCCACTCTCCCCACAACCCCCACTCTCCCCCTAACCCCCTACTCTCCGCCCATCCCCCCACTCTCCCCCTAACCCCCCTATTCTCCCCACTCTCCCCCTTATCCCCCACTCTGCCCCTAACCCCTCACTCTCCCCCCATCCCCCCTCTCCTCCTAACCCCCTACTCTCCCCACAACCCCCCAATCTCCCTCCAAACCCCCCTACTTCCCCCCCACTCTCCCCCTACCCCCCCACAGCAGCCACTGTAAACGTACATGAAGAGGTGCCCAATTCTTTCTAGTTATGCCCCTGAGATGTTCTAGTTTATTCTCTCATTTAATGAATGGTGTGTACCATGTTATAGGGACACTTTAACTGGTATTTTGGCTCAGAGTGGAAAGATTATCTGCAAATTGATGTAGTGGGAGTTGTCGAGGGGGTTAAGCTCTGATGATCAGGAGGCCATGCCCAATTCTGCCAAGCTTAGGTTTATAGCTATACCACTCATTTTAATGAGGAAGAAGCTTACCTGCTGGGTTATGGTGACTGGTTATTTACCCAGAACCATGTGTTTGGCTCCTGGCTCTTCAATGCTGAGTGAATCCTAAAGGGGGTATTACCCACTGTGACCAGCTAACATTAAAAACCATCAGAAGTGCCACAAGTGTGATAATGGGTTGCTTGCGGTGGCTTCATTTGCCTCGTTTGTGAAACCTCAGTCGCTGCTGTTAACGGGGCAATATATATATTTTTCTTCCCTCTTGTGTAATTAGTAACAATGTCACAGAAACATATTTAAATATACAAAAAGCCAAGCTACAGGACTGTGCTCTGCAGCCCCAGACCCATCGCTATATATGTAATAAACCAAGTATACAGTCTGAAGGACCTCTCCCTTCCTTCTCGTGGTCCTAGCACCTCATAACATCACTTCATGTAATAAACCAAGTATACAGTCGAAGGACCTCTCCCTTCCTTCTCGGTGGTCCTAGCACCTCATACCCATCACTATCTATGTAATAAACCAAGTATACAGTCTGAAGGACCTCTCCTTCCTTCTCGGTGGTCCTAGCACCTCATACCATCGCTATATATGTAATAAACCAAGTATACAGTCTGAAGGACCTCTCCTTCTCTCGGTGGTCCTAGCACCTCATACCCATCACTATCTATGTAATAAACCAAGTATACAGTCTGAAGGACCTCTCCCTTCCTTCTCGGTGGTCCAAGCACCTCATACCCATCGCTATATATGTATTAAACCAAGTATACAGTCTGAAGGACCTCTCCCTTCCTTCTCGGTGGTCCAAGCACCTCAGACCCATCGCTATCTATGTAATAAACCAAGTATACAGTCTGAAGGACCTCTCCCTTCTTTCTCGGTGGTCCTAGCACCTCATACCCATCACTATCTATGTAATAAACCAAGTATACAGTCTGAAGGACCTCTCCCTTCTTTCTCGGTGGTCCAAGCACCTCATACCCATCACTATCTATGTAATAAACCAAGTTACAGTCTGAAGGACCTCTCCTTCCTTCTCGGTGGTCCTAGCACCTCATAACCATCACTATCTATGTAATAAACCAAGTATACAGTCTGAAGGACCTCTCCCTTCCTCTCGGTGGTCTAGCACAATACCCATCACTATCTATGTAATAAACCAAGTATACAGTCTGAAGGACCTCTCCCTTCCTTCTCGGTGTTCCAAGCACCTCAGACCCATCGCTATATATGAAACCAAGATACAGTCTGAAGGACCTCTCCCTTCCTTCTCGGTGTTCCAAGCACCTCAGCCCATCGCTATATATGTAATAAACCAAGTATACAGTCTGAAGGACCTCTCCCTTCCTTCTCGGTGGTCCAAGCACCTCAGACCCATCGCTATCTATGTAATAAACCAAGTATACAGTCTGAAGGACCTCTCCCTTCTTTCTCGGTGGTCCTAGCACCTCATACCCATCACTATCTATGTAATAAACCAAGTAACCATGGAAGGACCTCTCCCTTCTTTCTCGGTGGTCCAAGCACCTCATACCCATCACTAGAATAATAAACCAAGTATACAGTCGAAGGACCTCTCCCTTCCTTCTCGGTGGTCCTAGCACCTCATACCCATCACTATCTATGTAATAAACCAAGTATACAGTCTGAAGGACCTCTCCCTTCCTTCTCGGTGGTCCTAGCACCTCATACCCATCACTATCTATGTAATAAACCAAGTATACAGTCTGAAGGACCTCTCCCTTCCTTCTCGGTGTTCCAAGCACCTCAGACCCATCGCTATATATGTAATAAACCAAGTATACAGTCTGAAGGACCTCTCCCTTCCTTCTCGGTGTTCCAAGCACCTCAACCCATCGCTATATATGTAATAAACCAAGTATACAGTCTGAAGGACCTCTCCCTTCCTTCTCGGTGGTCCTAGCACCTCATACCCATCACTATCTATGTAATAAACCAAGTATACAGTCTGAAGGACCTCTCCCTTCTTTCTCGGTGGTCCAAGCACCTCAGACCCATCGCTATATATGTAATAAACACGTATACAAGTCTGAAGGACCTCTCCTTCTTTCTCGGTGTTCCAAGCACCTCAGACCCATCACTATCTATGTAATAAACCAAGTATACAGTCTGAAGGACCTCTCCCTTCTTTCTCGGTGGCCCAAGCACCTCAGACCCATCGCTATATATGTAATAAACCAAGTATACAGTCTGAAGGACCTCTCCCTTCTTTCTCGGTGGTCCAAGCACCTCAGACCCATCGCTATATATGTAATAAACCAAGTATACAGTCTGAAGGACCTCTCCCTTCTTTCTCGGTGGTCCAAGCACCTCAGACCCATCACTATCTATGTAATAAACCAAGTATACAGTCTGAAGGACCTCTCCCTTCTTTCTCGGTGGGGTCACGCACCTCATACCCATCGCTATATAGTAATAAACCAAGTATCAGTCTGAAGGACTCTCCCTTCTTCTGGTGGTCAAGCACCTGAGACCCATCGCTATATATGTAATAAACCAAGTATACAGTCTGAAGGACCTCTCCCTTCTTTCTCGGTGGTCCAAGCACCTCAGACCCATCGTATATGTATAAACCAGTATACAGTCTGAAGAACCTCTCCCTTCTTTCTCGGTGGTCCAAGCCTCATACATCGCTATATATGTAATAAACCAAGTATACAGTCTGAGGACCTCCTTCCTTCTCGGTGGTCCTGCACCTCATACCCCTACTATCTATGTAATAAACCAAGTATACAGTCTGAAGGACCTCTCCCTTCTTTCTCGGTGGTCCAAGCACCTCAGACCCATCGCTATATATGTAATAAACCAAGTATACAGTCTGAAGGACCTCTCCCTTCTTTCTCGGTGGTCCAAGCACCTCATACCCATCGCTATATATGTAATAACCAAGATACAAGTCGAAGGACCTCTCCCTTCCTTCTCGGTGGTCCTAGCACCTCATACCCATCACTATCTATGTAATAAACCAAGTATACAGTCTGAAGGACCTCTCCCTTCTTTCTCGGTGGTCCAAGCACCTCAGACCCATCGCTATATATGTAATAAACCAAGTATACAGTCTGAAGGACCTCTCCCTTCTTTCTCGGTGTTCCAAGCACCTCAGACCCTCGCTATATATGTAATAAACCAAGTATACAGTCTGAAGGACCTCTCCCTTCCTTCTCGGTGTTCCAAGCACCTCAGACCCATCGCTATATATGTAATAAACCAAGTATACAGTCTGAAGGACCTCTCCCTTTTTCTCGGTGGTCCAAGCACCTCAGACCCATCGCTATATATGTAATAAACCAAGTATACAGTCTGAAGGACCTCTCCCTTCCTTCTCGGTGTTCCAAGCACCTCAGTCCCATCGCTATATATGTAATAAACCAAGTATACAGTCTGAAGGACATCTCCCTTCCTTCTCGGTGGTCCTAGCACCTCATACCCATCACTATCTATGTAATAAACCAAGTATACAGTCTGAAGGACCTCTCCCTTCCTTCTCGGTGGTCCTAGCACCTCAGACCCATCACTATCTATGTAATAAACCAAGTATACAGTTTGAAGGACCTCTCCCTTCCTTCTCGGTGGTCCTAGCACCTCAGACCCATCGCTATATATGTAATAAACCAAGTATACAGCTGAAGGACCTCTCCCTTCTTTCTGGTGGTCAAGCACCTCAGAACCATGCTATCATGTAATAAACCAAGTATACCGTCTGAAGGACCTCTCCCTTCTTTCCGGTGGTCCAAGCACCTCATACCATCGTATATATGTAATAAACCAAGTATACAGTCTGAGGACCTCTCCTTCCTTCTCGGTGGCTGCACATCATACCATCACTCTATGTAAAAACCAAGTTTAACAGTTCGAAGGACCTCTCCCTTCTTTCTCGTGGTCAAGCACCTCAGACCCATCGCTATATATGTAATAAACCAAGTATACAGGCTGAAGGACCTCTCCCTTCTTTCTCGGTGTTCAAGCACCTCAGACCCATCGCTATATATGATAAACCAAGTATACAGTTGAAGGACCTCTCCCTTCCTTCTCGGGGTTCCAAGCACCTCAGACCATCGCTATATATGTAATAAACCAAGTATACAGTCTGAAGGACCTCTCCTTCTTTCTCGTGGGCCAAGCACCTCAGACCCATCGCTATATATGTAATAAACCAAGTATACAGTCTGAAGGACCTCTCCCTTCCTTCGTGGTCCTAGCACCTCATACCCATCGCTATATATGTAATAACCAAGTATACAGTCTGAAGGATCCCTCCCTTCCTTCTCGGTGGTCCTAGCACCTATACCCCAATCTATGTAATAAACAAGTATACAGTCTGGAGGACCTCTCCCTTCCTTCTCGGTGTTCCAAGCACCTCAGACCATCGTATATGTAATAAACCAAGTATACAGTCTGAAGGACCTCTCCTTCCTTCTCGGTGGTACAGCACCTCATACCCATCGCTATCTATGTAATAAACCAAGTATACAGTCTGAAGGACCTCTCCCTTCCTTCTCGGTGGTCCTAGCACCTCATACCCATCGCTATCTATGTAATAAACCAAGTATACAGTCTGAAGGACCTCTCCTTCCTTCTCGGTGTCCAAGCACTCAGACCATCGCTAATAGTAATAAACCAAGTATCAGTTGAAGGACCTCTCCCTTCCTTCTCGGTGGTCCTAGCACCTCATACCCATCGCTATCTATGTAATAAACCAAGTATACAGTCTGAAGGACCTCTCCCTTCCTTCTCGGTGGTCCTAGCACCTCAGACCCATCGCTATCTATGTAATAAACCAAGTATACAGTCTGAAGGACCTCTCCCTTCCTTCTCGGTGGTCCAAGCACCTGAGACCCATCGCTATATATGTAATAAACCAAGTATACAGTCTGAAGGACCTCTCCTCTCTTCTCGGTGGTCCTAGCACCTCATACCCATCGCTATATGTAATAAACCAAGTATACACGTCTGAAGACCTCTCTTCCTTCTCGGTGGTCCAAGCACCTCAGACCCATTGCTATATATGTAATAAACCAAGTATACAGTCTGAAGGACCTCTCCCTTCCTTCTCGGTGGTCCAAGCACCCCAGACCCATCGCTATATATATTTAATAAACCAAGTATACAGTCTGAAGGACCTCTCCCTTCCTTCTCGGTGGTCCAAGCACCCCAGACCCATTGCTAAGGTGGATAGTCCCCAAAGGAGGTGCAAACACTGGAACAAGTAAAACCAGACAGAACTTTATTTCACCCACAGTTCAGCAGGAATGTAGGTCAACTGACTAGTTTTGTGCTTGCGCACTTGTTCTCACGTCCCTTTACCATATTGTTCTGGGAGGATCTACACCATCAGCATTGTGCAGAGTGAAAGGTGGTTCTAGTAGCTTTTACCACCATGCACAATAACATGGACTTTGTCAATATCAGCCTATATTCCTCCTTGGAGGTCTTGAACAATGTTAAAATCCTTGTGGAGTTATGGCCAGAATAGTTTGAACCTTCGAGAAGATTCATGTTAAATACATGTAGCCCTCTGGTAACACAGAATAGACATTTGGTAGTTATAGTCTGGGTTGGTGCCACAGAAATTCTGTGTTTCCGCTATATGAGAGCAGTAATAGCAAATTGGCGTGCCTCCACCCAGGGTTGAGACGGACTCCCTGGGAACTTCAAGTAATTACTCTGTATTTATTTTATTCAACTGAACAGAACAGTTTATTTAAGGTGGATATCTGCTTTGTACCAGTACTTACGATCTGCCAGCCAGGAGAACTAGACACTGATACATTGCTAGAGGGTATTACTTAGGGTTTCCAGATTTTGAAATACAAAATAGAGGATAAAAGCAAGGAGCGAGTGCAATTTATTTTGGCCATGCCCACTTTCCCAAAGACAGACAGATGGATAGATAGATGACAGAGATAGATAGATAGATAATAGATAGATAGATAACAGAAAGATAGATATAGATAGATATAGAATAGATATATATAAATAGATAGATGATAGATATATGCTTAGATAGATAGATAGATGATATATAGATAACAGATAGATAATAGATATATGATATATAGATAACAGAGAGAGATAGATGATATATAATAAATAGATAGATAGATAGATGATAGGTAGATAGATAGATATATTATAGATAGATGATAGATAGATGATATATAGATAACAGATAGAAAGATAGGTATATAATAGATAGATAGATAGATATAGAATAGATAGATAGATGATTGATAGATGTATGATTAGATAGATAGATATATTGATAGATAGATGATAGATATAGAATAGATAGATAGATGATTGATAGATAAATGATTAGATAGATAGATAGATATATAGATAACAGATAGATAATAGATAGATAGATAATAGATAGATGATATATAGATAGAGATAGATAGATAGATAGATAGATGATATATAGATAACAGATAGATAATAGATAGATAATAGATAGATAATAGATAGATAGATAATAGATAGATGATAGATATAGAATAGATAGATAGACGATTGATAGATATATGATTAGATAGATGATATATAGATAACAGATAGATAGATAGATAAGATAGATAGATAATAGATAGATGATATATAGAGATAGATAAAAGATAGATAATAGATATATGATATAACAGATAGAAAGATATATGATTAGATAGATATATGATAGATATATGAAAGATAGATATACGATAGATAGATTTGTTTTTAGGGTGTTACTCTACTGCACATTGACACCAATGTTACACAATGTTAAACAAAGGTGTCAGGACTTGGTTTAAAGCCGTGGCCCCAATACCAGGTATGGAACAATTTAACATGAGAGTGCATGTGATATGCACCAAAAATGATTGCATGTGCTCCCATGCATGGATGAATTACCATGAGCTTGCAATTGGATCAGAGCCCTAAGGCAGACAGTGCATTGACTACAGGACTGTGACTGTTCACTATGTGGTTCCCCATATTACCAAGTCACAGTTTGGTTAGAAATCATTAACCTCATATTCCCTTACTCTGGGAAACATGGGAGTAAGAAATTACTTCTTGTTTCTTAGGCTTTGTGTGCAATGCTATTCATATAGCATGAGACTGCAAGATGCCTTCTGTTATAAGAAGGTGTTTCTCTGCTTTTATGCTCAGTGAAGGGCCCCTCTCCCCTAAGTTTATAGCTGCCTTTTCTCCTCATATTACCCAGTCACAGCAGTCCTGTAATCAATGCACTCTGTTACTCTGCCCTGACACCTTTTATTAACAGGAGGTTAATTTAACAGGGCATGGTGCCATGTCAGTGTGCAGTTCTGACTCCCCCCCCCCCCCCACCCTCACATTGACATCTAGTGCAACCCCCCCAGACATGATTAATGTCATTGGAGTCCAGTACAACCACTGGCAGTTGTTCGTCACTATGAACAGGGAAGTGGCCGGCACATTTCTCCTCTCTTGCTTCTATGCAGTAAGTTCTCAAGTCCCGGTTGTGTGGTCCCGCCCCTTAATGCACAATTTGATCCGATTGGCTGTTCTGCTCTGAAGGGAAAAACAGCAGCCAATCAGGTCGATTGGCTGCTTCCTTCACTCCAGAGCAGAACAGCCAATCGGATCACAAGTGTGTTAATCAAAGGTGTCAGAGCTGTAACAGAGTGCATTGATTACAGGATTGCTGTGACTGGGTAATAGGAGGTTAATGATTGCTAACCAAACTGACTTGGTAATTTTGTACTGAACTGGCCCTTTAATCATAGTCACTTCTGATCATACCAGTTCTACTTCCTGGTTACCTGGCTCTTCCCCCTTACTTCCTAGTCTAGTAGTGGTTGGGGGTGGGTAGGGGTTACTTACCTTACCCCCAAAGTTAGATTTGTGGGTGGACATGCCCTTTAAATGGTGCCCAAGCAGGAAAACGAGGAACCACTGCCATAAACCGTCGCCATTTGTACTGGGTACACTGGGATTCCCGTGTGTAAATACACAACCTCTCATATCTATCCATTGTGTAATATGGCCCAAGCCATCCAGAAGATCTGCTCAGGTCTTGATAGTTAAGAACAAAAACCATTGACTTTAGTTATGACCATAATGGCTATTTTTACATGCATTCGTAACCAGATATTTAAAGGGCAAGTTCACTTAACTGGTCAATTCACCGTTAACTGCCCCAACAGATATTTTACACTTTATCACCTGCATTACTAACCAGATATTTCAGAGTTGTCCCCATTCTGGCAGTGTAAGCTGGCTCCTCCCTTTATGCAGTCAATCAATGCTGTGACACCAACATCACAGCCAATGAGTGACTGAATTTACCTGCTGTCTCTGCACATGATCAAACTTATAAAAAGCTCATTGAGCAGAGGGAGGAGGCAGATGCAGTGGCGGAACTACTGGGACCGTTTGACCGTGGGGTCCCAGCAGGTAAGAGGGCCTGCGATCAGCTGTTTTTAAACTGAACGGACGTATAAAGTAAACACACACACAATTAGCCGTTTAGAAGACCAGAACCAAACTTCTGGTTTAAAAACAGCTGATTGGACCTAAAAATAGTAGTTCTGGTCACCAGTTTATTTTTAGGGTGGACTTGCCCTCTAAATAATCCCGGTAATTAAGTTCAGCAAGACCGATCTTTGCCAAACATTTGACAAAGGGTAGTCCTACAAAACTAGCACCAGTGGATTGGGAAATAGTCCTTTACCAGCCAAATTCACACTTGATAAACCAAAAAGTCAGGGTTTTAAAAAAAAAAAAGTTTATTTAATCCAACTGTAACAAAATGAAAACTGGGCAAAAAAAAAAAAAATCCAAGCACATTAAAAACACATTATATACAAAATTAGATTTCAAAGTTTTAGAACAAAAACATAGGTTTTTATCTTACAGAGTAATATCCAATGGCTTATGAGTAAAAATAGACTACGTCTCTAATTAGGACTGTGGGGAGCGAGATGGGACAAATCACATTTTAAGAGGTTCTTTAAGTTTTAAAGGATATCTATAATGAAATACCCATTGCAATGTCTATAAATAATTACAAATATCCATTAAAAAAAAAAAAATCCTAATCTCCTATTCCCGAGACAGCACGGAATAGTTTCACAAGCTGGTATTAAGTCTGCCAGGACATTCCATGTCTTCTCCAAGTATTTCACAAAAGGTTTATATGCTCTGGGTTTGCATTTCATTCAGTTCCTTCATCTGCCAAAAGAAAATAAAATTAGAAATGGGAGTTTGTATATATAAAGCAGTTTTTTTTTTCTTCTATACAGGGCAGGGAACTATATAGGCGACTATATCCTTATGTGATGGGACGCATTATTTCTTAGGATACATAAGGTTTATATAAATTTGCGTTAAGGCTGTGTACATCCGACTTCAGTAGCATTGCAAATAAGTAGAAGAAACGGACTGGGATTCTCTTTTCCAAACCACGTAATTCTCCTTTAAAATTTTAGTTTTAACTTAAAAAAAAATGGGGTTGGACTGGTGAATGGTCAGAAGGGTATGGCAGCTGCAGTGGGACATTCTTACAAATTCACTGACATAGCTGAGGGATTATTATAAGAATATATTTCGCTGTTGCTCCCATGTGTGGCAGATACTATCAAAATCCCTAGTTATATATTGAATGACCACGTATTTACAAGACTACATCTTACCTCTGCTTTCTCATACTTTCCTCTCTTCCGTCTTGTAAATATCTGTATGATGGTAGAAAATATGGATTAGTCCAATCTTTGTTTGGTGCATTATCATTGCAATAAATATATAGTAGATCTTCCCAGTTAGTCTCGTTTTATTTCCCCCTTTTTAGCAAATCTGTACTGACGCTCATGCAAGGCAAGTATATTTGGATATACAAAAGTAGTTAAACTTGATCGGGATTTTGTGGTTTGCCATTGCATTTAAATCCATAGTCATCTCAATAGAAATAGACAGCAGTTTGTTTCCATCCCCCCCCCCCCCATTTTTTAAATTGTGCTCGCTCAATATATAGTTAAAGGAAGTAGTTTAGGACAGTCATGTAATTTCTATGACATGGTTTGTTGCATTTCTGTAGTCTCTGGACATTGCCTACCATCTTGATGTAGAGGCAAGTACAACATTTTAACCACCATATCCAATAATTGACTGCTTCCTGACCCCTCCCTCAGTTAGCGCCATTGACACATTAAATACAGGTGAGCATATGTTAAGGTTACTGAAAGTGTACAGTGTTCCGTAGAAAGTGAATACTGTACTATCAAAACTCAAACACATTGCGCTGTTCACCTATAGCTTCAAACGAGGTACTCACCAATACGGCTATTCCTGCAACAATAGCCAGCACTACGACAACAATGACGGCGATAATTCCAGGTGTTAAGTGTTTCATAGAAATCTCGTGAGGCTTTTCATCAAGGTAGTAAATCAGTGGCTCCTTAACGGCAAAGCTTTTCCCATTTACCTGCATATCAAACTTTTCATCCGAGTTAAATATAGGGTCGCCCTTTACCTGGATGCAATAAAAAGAAGGTCAACTGCACAGCCAACATCAATGACCTGTTAGTTCGTTCGAAAGGTACAACGCTCTGCAACAGACTAAAATATCCACACTTACATCTTTTTCAAAGTAATAGCCAACATCCGTAATATCCACATCATCCGGAGATTTCTGGGAACCATTTTGCTTTAGGTTAATGTCGATGTAATCACCATCAAACTGCAATTAGAAAAAACACAATAAATGTATACACACCATAGAACTATTACACACAGACCTTGTCAGACTCCACCGGGGGGGAGAAACAATACGGTTAGCTCAGTGTCCAAATGACAGACATATCAGCAATGTGTCCATCTGTACTATACTGTAAGGTCAGTATTGGTCCTGTAGTAGTGCTGTATGGGTTACAGCATTTTAGATCTGAATTTTTGACAATGAACATTTGCACACCACACAGTTTATTTTGCCATCAATAAACAAATACATTAGTCATAAATGAAGATCTACTCTGCTTATTATATTAATTATAAGATTTGTTTTTGGTTCAATAAAATCTTACCTCAATGTCAGAGATGTATTTTTCAGCCAGTCCATAACGATTCATAAAAAGGTTTTTAATTCCTCTGCGAGGGAACAGAAGAGTTCAGGGTTAAAACAAGATTCAAAATGGCGGCAGTGTTGGTTCCAATGTATGAAATCATCATTAAATCTCATCTTACTGTTTTATCGCATCCTCGCTCACAGAGTCTGTGTTGTTTCTCTTCATTTCAATAATAATCCAGCTAGAAAAATAAATCAGACACCATTAAAACATTGAATGAGTGGTCAGTCTACTCAATACTGGAACTTGTGATTGCTGTGTTTACAAGTCACATGACATTATCATCCAATGGTGAAATGTTCTGCAGAGACCACAAATAAATGGAGAATAGTGGGATCTTGATAGGTTTATATGGTGGTAAAATAAATGAATGGCACAAAATTAGGAAACTGGCCTAAACAACATTCTGTTTTTTTTTATGCAAGTAAAAGGTTTTTCCAAAAATCTCTTTACAGGGTCAATGGAAAAGAAAAAAAAACTACACATTTTATCTAATCCAAAAATGAACTGTTAGTCCATAATAAAAAGTTATCACCTTATCCTACAGTACGCTTATCTTAAAGGGATTCAAAACTTCCAGTAATAAAGATTCAATGGGCACTGTAGAAGCACACAGAGGGACTATTTGTCCCGATCGTGCGCTCACTACAAGCGAACGCTCGGCCAGGACAAATGTCCATTGGTCGCGGCAAATTCGGGATTCTGGTGTGTACCCAGCCTTAAGCTGTCTGAATCCCCCCTTATCAGTCAAGCAAATACCATGTAAACAATCATTCATGATCGGCATCAATTGTTGTCTTCCGAAAACTTCCTGTGGCCCCCTGTACTACGTATAAGGAGTCTGTCATGGTCATAGGGAATTTGTTAGTCCTGAGCGTTTATTCATATAAAGAAAACTCGGGACTGTGTAGCCACATGTATAAAACACGACAGACAGAATCTTACAGATTGGTACTGTGTGTACCACTACCCAGCTTTAATGGGGTTTTATTATATCCAGAATACAGTGAAGAGGGAAGCCAATCACCGAAAACACTCACTTTGTTCGGACCAGCTCTGGGCACTTCCAGTTCTTGTCTCCCTTATCGGTTCTTCTGACTCCAGCGGAGTTCACACACCAGCAGGTTTCTGTGTTGTTACACTGTCTGGCTTTAAACACCCCGTTTATCTCACAATCTGGATCGTACAATCCGTCGTTATCAATCAGGGCAGTTTTGGGTTTCTGACGTCGACCTCCCTTTGTTCCAAGACTTTCTTTTTTCATTAACCAACATTTTGGGATTGCTACATTCAAAAAGAAAGGGACTTGGGTTAGAGACCAGAGAGATAGTAGGGACAAGGCCTCGAAACTGCCTGGACAACCAACTATGTCAGATCTAGTACAAGCAATCACTGGCTGACCAGTTAAAGGACCATTTACTGTACGTGGATGTTACTTACGTTTAGTGCAGTTGACGCTCTGCGTATTGGATCCTATGGAAATCGTGCACTGGCAGTCTGGAGATCCACCACTTGAATCGCATTTCCCCTGGTAGTGTGTTCTACATTTACATGCTGGTGGAGAGATGATATTCCATCAATATCTTACAAATAGTATAAAGGAGAACTATAGTGCACTTTTTTTTGTGAAAACCCAAGTACTTTGGGCAGGGAAGTAGGATTATCAAACCAACTTCAACATTGAGAAGCATCTGCACAAAGGAAATAGTCTGCTAGGCTCAGAGTACTTTAGCACTAACCTGGCAGATGAACAGTCATGCTGTTGCTCCTCAATTAAGTTCTATTGGGAGGTGGGAATAATCAATTTTACCTCCCTCTCCTAGTTGCTTTACATAAAATTTACAGTGGATTTGTCCTTTAACACATGGGCAGAAACCTAAAACTCTGCACCATTAATGGAATTTCATAGAAATACTGAAGTCCCTGCCCCCTCCTCTGTTTCATGACTCGACATGCTCAGTACCTCATTCAGGAAGAGTGTGCACACTCCCTTTGTAATGAAGGGGGCAGTGAGTGTTTGCACTGTACACAGACTATAAAATGTGACTGAGCCTCAAGTCATTAAAAAGAATGTGGCCTCTGTACATTACTTCTATGTTATAGGAAGGTTTATTAATGATAAAATATAATATTCCAGTCCTACTCACATGGATCCACAGTGTTAATGTAATAACCACAGAGCAGTGCTACATAAGCTATAATAGTGTTATCTGGGACACTATTACAGTAATTAGGATTGTGTTTACATGTTGCTTTAGTGGCCCTTCAAATAAACCCAATAGGGTTACAATACACAGAAGCCATAACTATCCTGTAAATTATATTCTTCTCTAATGGTGTTCAGCTCAGTGAAGGTCATGCGACTTACCAAGTATTAAAGGAAATAAATAGATCTCCTTGTATAGTATAAACAGGTTTGCCTAACAATTGAGAAGTTCTAATCATACAAGATCAAGTTTGAGGGAGTTGCTAGTACAGTTTATAAGAAGTCACCATCTCTTTAAATGCTTTAGGTAACATTAAGGTGGTGTGTTTACAGACTCCAAATACCCCCAACTGTAATGAAGATGAAAGTTACAGTAAAAGAAACTCACAAATACTGGGAATTTGCACAGAAACCAGGACACACGAGACCAACACTGTTGCTGCCGATAAAAAGTAGCCTTTAAAAAAAAAAAAAAAAATCATTCTGCTCTGCACCATTACAGGGTTAACTTGCGGGACCTTTGGTTGGAGAATCTTTGAAAAACTGCCGGGAAACTGGTAACTGGAAGGACGCTATGAACATTAATCATGTGGGGGTATGGAAAGGTGTACTTAAGGGGTGAAATGCAAAGGTTTTTCTTATGCCTACGATTAAGGACCTGATTGTCCGAAACGCGTTGGGCTTGGAATAAGGCTGAGGCCACACTGCAACGCATCGTGCGTTTCTGCATTATGGAAACGCATGCGTTAACGCACCAAAAATGGTGAACACATGCGCTTCGGAAATTGTGGGAATTTTTGCGCTAGTGTGGTCTCACCCTAAAGGCTACTTTTTATCTGCAGCAACAGTGTTTGTCTCATCTGTCCTAGTTTCTGTGCAAATTCACAGTATTTGAGAGTTTGAATTCGTAGATTGGCCGCCTTGCGACGGGCTTGGGGCGTTTGGCACCCGGGAAACTGAGGCTGATGGGTAAGACATCTAGACCCGCACATAAGTGTTTAAAATCTGTTTTCTGCCTGTGTACATATGGTGGAAGTGTATGACTCCGAGTTTATACACCCGAGTCACCAACTACTATAAGATATGGTCTGAGCTTATTATACTTAAAGTAGAGCCCACAAACATTCTGTGCTATGTATCTACAGTTAAAGACACTATGTTCATATTCATACTTTCCATAGAGATCAGAATTCAGTAACCAAGTCATGGAATGTTCATTGCCTTAAGATGTAAATACACCAGGTTTAGGGAATATCAGGGCCTGGACCACCCTTGGTATTAGCAGAGGCTACAATGAAGATCCTTAGTGCAGAATAGTCCCTGACACCGAGGATCCCCCATTGAATTGATCCCCAGGTGTCTGTATATGGAGATTTAATCCCAGAAAAAATTACCAAAATCTTTTGCTCCCCAGTTTTGGGAGGGATTAGTAAGGATGGGATCTGCAATTAACATTAAAGGGCAAGTCTGAAAATTCTATGCAACTACAGATTAAAATAAAACTGTTAGTCCATAATACAGATTTACCAAGCAAAATTTTACATACCACTTGCCTGTGTGGCTTGCACCATAGCCTCTATGTAGATACAATCCCTGTCTACTCTGAATTACCCTTGCAGATGCATTGACTCAGTCTGTACATTATAATATTATTTCCAGCCTAATGACTATGTAACAGGCTTCCCATAAAGATCTCCTGTGTTCCAAGCCTTGGTACACAGCACCTCCCCCACACAGCAGGTAAGGCCACCCCTGAGAGAAGCCCAGCGCCATTTTTCAGAAGCAGCCACACCTTTACCTGCAGTCAATGATGATCCCAATGCTATAGCTCTGTACTGGAAACAATGGGACTTTACTTAAAGCAGAAAAGCCACAGATTGAACCTCTTATCTTGGTTGGTTTCAGTTTATATAATTCACAGGGTCAGATAAGCTCACTATGTACAGATCAGGGAACCTCCAGATAACAGGAGCTGTAACACCCACTGATTAGATCACTGGAAACATTATAAACAATTAAGTTAAATCACTAGATACAATGTGACCAGTCCCAATCAGTAACCAGATAAAATAGATACAATGTAACCAGTCCCAATCAGTAACCAGATAAAATAGATACAATGTAACCAGTCCCAATCAGTACCAGATAAAATAGATACAATGTAACCAGTCCCAATCAGTAAACCAGATAAAATAGATACAATGTAACCAGTCCCAATCAGTAACCAGATAAAATAGATACAATGTAACCAGTCCCAATCAGTAACCAGATAAAATAGATACAATGTAACCAGTCCCAATCAGTAACCAAATAAAATAGATACAATGTAACCAGTCCCAATCAGTAACCAAATAAAATAGATACAATGTAACAAGTTTGGAAGGTTCAGACATTAGAAGGAATTGGATACAATGTAACAAGTTTGGAAGGTTCAGGCATTAGAAGGAATTGGATACAATGTAACAAGTTCCCACTAATAGGGAAATGGAACCAGCAATGTAGAAGGATGGGTATTGGCTACTCACCTGGATTCTGTGCCTGGACCACCAGGGCTAATAAAGTAACAGTCACCCCCAACCTCAGCACTGTAGACAGCTGCATCTTCCTCTGATTCCTGAGATGTGACCCAAACTCTGTAACTATTCCTGATCCTCCTCCCCTAACCTGATCAGACCTGTCTGGCAGGTTCCTCCCTCAACCACAAACAAGGACCAGACCTACCAGAAGCTCAAGTTACAGCCAAGGACACTAGCCCCACAGCCCCTCTACTACCCCACAGTGGGAGTCCAACAGAAATTCTCCTTAACAATCCAGTTACTGGCTCTCCACTGTCCTCAGAGGGTCTAAGACAAATCTCAGGTGTAGCACCTGGGAGAGTTTTATATGGTGCAATGACATCATGGGCCACGCCCCCGAAACTGGATGAGTCAGGTAGAGCAATGTGAGGGGGAGGGGCAGTCACCTTCCTGTCTCACCTGTGCAGCTCTACTGCTGGGTCTGGGTATCACCCTCCCTCCTATAGGGAAACTGAAACCATTACTCACCTGACACAAGTCCCTCTGTCCCCATCCAGACATTCCCTGCAGCAATGGGACTTCTTTTTACATCTCATCAATAGAAACCTTAATAATGTCTACATGGTATATAATCAGTGTCTATGGGATAACGTTACCTGCAGATGAACCCAGTGTCACCGTGACATTGGTATTGCAGTAAAACGTTTAAAAAAACACGAAATTTCGCCAATTTTGCGAGATCCCAAAACATTGTTGGCCATATTGATGCTGAGTCACAGCGCAGGAAAAATGGGGTAAAATCACGTTAACTGGTTAGAGCGACTTTAACCGCTTATTTACGGTGGCTGCGCGGCTATCGAAAAAGACTCGTCTGCCGCAAGCTATTTAATTCCGGCTTTGTGGCTCTCGCTGCAGGACTATTTAATTTTCATTATTATTATTGTGGATTTATATAGCGCCAACATCTTCCGTAGCGCTTTACAATTACATGTATACATTCACATCAGGCCCGGCCCCGAAGAGCTTACAATCTAATCACTTTTATGTACACATACAACCTATCAATATGTCTTTATGATTGTGGGGGAAACCAGAGTGCCTGGAGGAATCCCACGCAAGCACGGGGAGAACATACAAACTCCTTGCAGATGTGTCCAAGGGTGGAATCGAACTCAGGACTTCAGTGCTGCAAGGCGTCAGTACTAACCACTGAGCCACCATAAGGGAGACACATGAGATATATATATATATTTATTTAGTAAATGACACTTATTGACTTTTTAGTGCGGTCTCTCCATTATTTATTGCCGTTGTGTATTACCACGTTCCACCAAACAGAGGAGACACACCTTCGATTATTCCTAGGACAATCTGCTTCTCATCGTTGTTTTGCATATAATTTCATTATGTGCCAGCCCTGCTAATTATACAAAGTATTGTTGTCAATTCCCAACAGCAATTAGGGCGTTGGAGTAGGGAGAGACAGACAGTGCTGTGTTATAAAATCCACTAGCCAGCCTGCCAACCAGTCCTCCTCCAGTCATCTTGCAAGCCAGTTTATGTGACCATCCAACATTGCTTCTCGATATATAGATATAGCTGCAACACTGTTTCTCTTTTACACACAGGCTGATATTTCAATTGACATTTCAACTTTCAAAAGTTTTTCTGGTTTGACTGTCATGTGTCATCAGTCCGTTCATCATGTGCTATTGTGCCAAAATATTAAGATGAAAATGGCATGGCTTTTCAAGCAGCCCTCCAGATCCTTAGCCAGTGTTGTCAGCCCTCCTGATCATTATCCAGTGATGTAAGCCCTATAGATCATTAGCCAGTGTTGTCAGCCCACCAGTTCATTAGCCAGTGTTATCAGCCCTCCATTTCATTAGCCAGTGTTGTTAGCTCTCCGGATCATTACCTGGGCCCCTGAAAATTTAAATCTGCTCCAAATGTTTATTGCTTTGCTTAGTCTAGCTTCCTTCTAGCGGAGGTGATCAGGAATATCAATACAATAAGAAATGTTGTGTAGTGTCAATTAATAATTGAGCCCCCTCAGGTATTAGGCTGCTATTTTTCAGTCCAATTGACCGATAGTTCACTGTGTCAGCCCAAAAAATTGCATGGGTTTTCGGGCTGGTCTTGACCGAAGTCCGACCATTCATCCCAATTGGCCAAATGGGCATTCAGACACGTCGGAAAACCACAGGCAATCGTGTGGCCCTCTATGAAATGCATGCTCGGTCCTGCAGTCTTTCATCCTAGTCCGAAGTGCTGAACGGACGGCCGGGACAAAGCTTCTAATGGTGTGAACCCAGCTTAAGTTAAGGCTGTGTACACACTTTTCAATTTTTTAGGCTTGATCGATCAATAGTTGAGTTGATCACGCCGAATAAATGGTATGGGTTTCGTCTGGCTGCTACCGTGTCCGACCAGTCATTCCTTCATAGAGCAGCAGACTTGGGGCTGTGGCTTTTTGTCCTGGTTGGAAGTGTCAAACGGTCAGTCGGGGTGAGGCATCTTATGGTGCTTACCCTGCTTAAAGGTGGCCATACTCTATTACGATCGTAATTACTATCTTAACTGACCGATACTTTGATAGACAGATGTACAATCTTAATTGTACCAAGATGTACAATAAATATTGTTCGACATTCAATTTGTTTTGGGATAAATGTCGAATGTTGTCCATTGTGAGGTTACATTACATTCACATTTAATCGGAACTTCAGAAAACACTACAATCATTTTACCAATCGACTTAAAAAAACGACTTTCCCGATTGTAATTACGATCTAATGTCACATGATAAGAATGGGAGTATGTACACTTTTTGGGCCAATCAATGGAAATGTCGGATTGTACATAAAATCGGCCTAATGTATGGTCACCTTAAGAGTTGGAGGTGACCAATTTTGTCTAGATAGACAGGTACTTTTTGATTGGGCTAATGGGGGCCTATACCTGGTGCTCTGCAGATTAATAATAAAGTTGCTGTACCAATATTTCCAAACAAAGGAGCAGAGCAGAGTCCAGGCTGAGGTCCGGGGGAGGACTGGCCCAGTAGGCTGAGGGGGAAATGCCCCCCGGGCTGGTCTCCAATGAAAAATTTAGGCTGCCACAAAAGCAATTAGTAAGTAAATCAGATTAAGCAGCACAGCAATGTCTAAAGTTTAGCAGATTACTAACTGACAATCCAAACAGCACATTGAAGGAAACTGAGAGCAGAGCAATATATGGTGGGTCTCAGGTATATAATCACATTTATTATTAGTCAGCCCTCCAGTTCATTAGCCAGTGTTAATCAGCCCTGCAGATCCTTAGCCAGTGTTGTCATCCCTCCAGTTTATTACCCAGTGTTGTAAGCCCTCCAGTCAATTAGCCAGTGTTAGTCAGCCAGCCAGTTCATTATCCATCCCTCCTGTTCATTAGCTACTCTTACAACAGCCTTCCAGATCATTAGTCAGCCCTCCAGATCCTTAGCCAGTGTTGTCAGCCCTCCATATGATTACCCAGTGTTAGTCAGCCCTCCAGTTTATTAGCCTGTTAGTTATCTTAACCACATCATACACTTGAAAATATTGCTGGTAACCTAAAGAACTGTCTGATTGACGCCCTTTACACGCGTATTGACTAGAGATGTCCGAACTTCGCAAAATCAGGTCCGCTCGAGGATCCGCGAATTTTCAGGAAAATTCGAAAATCCGCGAGCAGACCCATTAAAACCCATTAAAATGAAAAATTCTTCAAAAATACGAGAAATCCTCGGAATTTCGAAAATTTTCGAAAATACGTATTTCATGCATTTTTGAAAATATGTGAAATCCTCGTAATTTCGAAAATTTTCGAAAATACTTTTTCCGTGAATTTTCGAAAATCCGAGAAATCCTCGTAATTTCGAAAATTTTCAAAAACATAGTATCACTGTTTTAAGTCCAAGTAATGCAGGTAATTCCCATGTAGTCCATACCCCCCAACCGTCCTGGTTGGAATAGGTGGATGGAGCATGTCTGTAATGTTGCAGTGGGTGGGGTACATCATTATAGGGTAAGGACGGTCTGGGTCGTGTCTGTGATGTTGTGGTGGGTGGGGGCACGGCATTCTAGGGTGTGGACAGTCTGGGTCATGTCTGTGATGTTGCGGTGGGTGGGGGCATGGCATTCTAGGGTGTAGACAGTCTGGGTCGTGTCTGTGATGTTGCGGTGGTAACTTTCCAAGGTTTATATTTTTATATAAATTTCATTCATATGCCCAATAGTAACATAGTCTTTCCAGGGTTTATATTTATATATAAATGTAATTCATATCACCGATAGTAACATAGTCTTTCCAGGGTTTATATTTGTATATAAATGTGGTTCATATCCCCAATAGTAACATAGTCTTTCCAGGGTTTATATTTGTATATAAATGTCATTCATATCACCAATAGTAACATAGTCTTTCCAGGGTTTATATTTGTATATAAATGTCATTCATATCCCCAATAGTAACATAGTCTTTCCAGGGTTTATATTTGTATATAAATGTCATTCATATCCCCGATAGTAACATAGTCTTTCCAGGGTTTATATTTGTATATAAATGTGGTTCATATCACCGACAGTAACATAGTCTTTCCATGGTTTATATTTGTATATAAATGTGGTTCATATCACCAATAGTAGCATAGTCTTTACAGGGTTTATATTTGTATCTATATGTCATTCTATCCCGATAGTAACATAGTTCTTTCCAGGGTTTTTATTTGTATATAATGTCCCGCTTCTATCCCAATAGTAACATAGTCTTTCCAGGGTTTATATTTATATATAAATGTAATTCATATCACCCGATAGTAACATAGTCTTCCAGGGTTTATATTTTGTATATAAATGTCATTCATATCCCAACATTAACATAGTCTTTCCAGGGTTTTATTTTGTATTAAATGTCATTCATATCCCAATAGTAACATAGTCTTTCCAGGGTTTATATTTGTATATAAATGTCATTCATATCACCAATGTACATAGTCTTTCCAGGGTTTATATTTGTATATAATGTCATTCATATACCAATAGTAACATAGTCTTTCCAGGGTTTATATTTGTATATAAATGTCATTCATACCCCAATAGTAACATAGTCTTTTCCAGGGTTTATATTTGTATATAAATGTCATTCATATCCCCAATTAACATAGTCTTTCCAGGGTTTATATTTGTATATAAATGTGGTTCATATCACCAAAGTAACTAAGTCTTTCCATGGTTTAATATTTGTTAATAATGTGGTCCATATCACCGATAGTAACATAGTCTTTCCAGGTTTATATTTGTATATAAATGTGGTTCATATCCCAATAGTACATAGTTTTTCCAGGGTTTATATTTGTATATAAATGTATTCATATCACGATAGTAACATAGTCTTTCCAGGTTTATATTTGTATATAAATGTATTCATATCACCTAGTAACATGTCTTTCCAGGGTTTATATTGGTATATAAATGTATTCATATCACCAATAGTACATAGTCTTTACCAGGGTTTATATTTGTATATAAATGTCTTCATATCCCAATAGTAACATATTTTCCAGGGTTTACTTTGTATAAAAATGTCATTCATATCACCATAGTAACATAGTCTTTCCAGATTTATATTTGTATATAAATGTGATTCATATCCCAAATAGTAACATAGTCTTTTCAGGTTTAATTTGTATATAAATGTCTTCATATCACGAATAGTAACATAGTCTTTCCAGGGTTTATTTTGTATATAAATGTAATTATATCCCAATAGTAACATAGTCTTTCCAGTGGTTTATATTTGTATATAATGTGGTTCATATCCCAATAGTACATAGTCTTTCCAGGGTTTATATTTGTATAAAATATGTGTTCATATCTGCGATAGTACATAGTCTTTCCGGTTTAATCATTTGTATATAATGTGTTTTTCATATCCCAATAGTAACATAGTCTTTCCAGGGATTATATATTTGTATATAAATGTGATTCATATCCACCAATAGTAACATATTCTTCCAGGTTTAATATTGGTATATAAATGTATTCATATCACCAATAGTAACTATCTTTTCCAGGGTTTATATTTGTTATATAAATGTCATTCATATCACCATAGTAACATAGTCTTTCCAGGGTTTATATTTGTATATAAATTGATTCATATCCCAATATTAACATAGTCTTTACAGGTTTATATTTGTATCAATGTCATTCATATCCCCAATAGTAACATAGTCTTTTCCAGGGTTTATATTGTATATAAATGGTTTCATATCACACGATAGTAACATAGTCTTTCCAGGTTTTATATTTGTATATAAATGTGGTTCATATCACCAATAGTAGCATCGTCCTTTCAGGTTTATATTTGTATAAATGTGGTTCATATCCCAATAGTAACATAGTTTTTCCAGGGTTTATATTTGTATATAAATGTGTTCATATCCCAATAGTAACATAGTCTTTCAGGGGTTATATTTGTATATAAATGTGTTCATATCCCAATAGTAACATAGTATTCCAGGGTTTTACTTTGTATAAAAATGTGATTCAATCTCCAATAGTAACATAGTCTTTCAGATTTATTTTGTATATAATGATTCATATCCCAATGTAACATAGTCTTCCAGGGTTTATATTTGTATATAATGTTTATTCATATCACCAATAGTACATAGTCTTTCCAGGGTTAATATTTGTATATAAATGTCTTCATATCCCAATAGTAACACAGTCTTTCCGGATTTATATTTTTTATAAATGTCATTAATATCACCAATAGTAACATAGTCCCTCCTGGTTTATATTGTATATAAATGTCATTCATATCCCCAATATAACATATTCTTTACTACGGGTTTATATTTGTATATAAATGTATCCATATCACCAATAGTAACATAGTCTTCCAGTCTTCCAGGATTTATATTTGTATATAATGTCATTCAATCACCAATAGTAACATGAGTTTTCCAGGATTTATATTTGTATTATAATGTGTTCATATCCCCAATAGTACCATGTCTTTCCAGGGTTTATATTTTGTATATAAATGTGATTCATATCACCAATGTAGCACATAGTCTTTACAGGGTTTATATTGTATTAAATGTGTTCATATCCCATAGTAACATAGATTTTCCAGGGTTTACATTTGTATAAATGTGATTCATCTCGGATAGTAACATAGTCTTTCCAGATTTATATTTGTATATAATTTGATTCATATCCCAATAGTACAGATCTTTCGGGTTTATATTGTATATAAATGTTATCATATCACCAATTATACATAGTCTTTCCAGGGTTATATTTGTTATTAAATGTATCATATCACCAATAGTAACACAGTTCTTTCCAGGATTTATATTTGTATATAAATGTCATTTATATCACCAATAGTAACATAGTCCTTCCCAGGGTTATATTTGTTAGATAAATGTCATTCACCCCAATAGTAACATAGTCTTCCAGGGTTTATATTTGTATATATGTGGTTCTATCCCAAATATAACATAGTCTTTCCAGGTTTATATTTGATATAAAATGGATTCATATCTGCGATGTAACATAGTCTTTTCCAGGGTTATATTTGTATATAATGTGGTTCATATCCCAATAGTAACATAGTCTTTCCAGGGATTTATTTGTATATAAATGTCATTCATATCATCACCATAGTAACATAGTATTTCCAGGATTTATATTTGTATATAAATGTATTCATATCACCATAGTAACATAGTCTTTCCAGGTTTTATATTTGTATATAAATGTCATTCAATCACCAATAGTAACATAGTCTTTCCAGGTTTATATTTGTATATAATGTCATCATATCCCCAATAGTAACATAGTCTTTTACAGGGTTTATATTTGTATATAAATGTCATTCATATCACCAATAGTAACATAGTCTTCAGGGTTTATATTTGTATATAAATGTGGTTTCATATCAACCGATAGTAACATAGTCTTTCCATGGTTTATATTTGTATATAAAATGTGTTCATATCACCAATATAGCAATAGTCTTTACAGGGTTTATATTTGTATAATAAAATTGTTCATATCCACAATAGTAACTAAGATTTTCCAGGGTTACAGTTGTATAAAATGGATTCATATCTGAATAGTACATAGTCCTTTCCAGGAGTTTATTTTTATAATAAATGTGATTCATATCCCAATAGTCCATAGTCTTTCCAGGGTTTATATTTGTATATATGTTATTCATATCCCCATAGTAACATATCGTTTCCGGGTTTATATTGTATATAAAGTCATTCATTCACCAATAGTAACATAGTCTTTACAGGGGTTTATATTTTGTATATAATGTGGTTTCATATCCCAATGAACATAGATTTTCCAGGGTTACATTTGTATAAAAATGTGATTCATATCTGCGATAGTACACTAGTCTTTCCAGGATTTATATTTTGTATAATAAATGTGATTCAATCCCAAATGTAACATAGTCTTTCCGGGTTTTATTTGTAATACATGTTATTCACCCAATAGTAACATAGTCTTTCCAGGTTAATATTGTATATAAATGTAATTCATATCACCCAATAGTAACATAGTCTTTACAGGGTTTATATTTGTATATAAATGTCATTTATCACCAATAGTACATAGTCCTTCCAGTTTTATATTTGTAATAAATGTCATTCAATCCCCATAAACATAGTCTTTACAGGGTTTATATTTGTATATAATGTTATTCATCACCAATAGTAACTAGTCTTGTCCAGGATTTATATTTGTATATAAATGGTCATTATATCCCAACAGTAAACATAGTCCTTCCAGGGTTTATATTTGTATATAAATGTCATTCATATCACCGATAGAACATAGTCTTCCAGGGATTTATATTTTATATAAATGTCATTCATATCACCAATAGTAAACATAGTCTTCCAGGGTTTTATATTTGTATATAAATGTCTTCATATCACACGATAGTAAAATAGTCTTTCCAGGGTTTATATTTGTATATAAATGTGATTCTATCACCAATAGTAACATAGTCTTTCCAGGGTTTATATTTGTATATAAATTGTCATTATTATTTATTGGGAACTGGGGTCACATTTTAATGATGTGTCATGAACAAGTCTAAATGTGGGAGATTGACAAGGACAGATGCGGGGATTCGGTCATGCAACCTAGCGCAACAATGGTAAGGGTGGTAAGACGCGATGGAACGGAAACAGGACAGAAAAATTCATAAAGGGGTGAACATAGATGGTCGCGGGTGGGGTGAAGGGAAAGTAACATCCATGTACAGTAAATGGTCCTTTAACTGGTCAGCCAGTGATTGATAACGACGGATTGTACGATCCAGATTGTGAGATAAACAGAGTGTTTAAAGCCAGACAGTGTAACACACACAGACACCTGCTGTGTGTCAACTCCGCTGGAGTCAAAAGAACCGATAGGGGAATAACAGCTGGAAGTGCCCAGAGCTGGTCCGAACAAAGTGAGTGATATTGGCTTCCCTCTTCACTGTAATCTGGACATAATAAAATATCCCATTCTGTTCTGCCCACTGATACTTTATCATGGAAGTTTTGGGCGGATTTAAGCTTTTTTTAGTTTAGATAAAATTTTTGAACAATGAATTCCAGAAATGTTACTATCCAGGCCAGTTTCCAAATATCATGCCCATAATTTTTTTTGCAACCACGTACAGTATAAACTAATTTCAAACTCCACTATTATTCATAGGAACCAGTGGGGACAACAAATCTGCCTCCTGCTACTTTCTGTGGTCTCTGCATATTTATCAATGACCTGCAGAGTGTTCACCATTGGATGATGTAATGTGAATTGTGAGCGCAGCCAATACAAAACACAAGCTCCAGTATTGGGTAGAGTCGACCACTTATTTCATGTTATTTATAACCATTTTAATGGTGTCTGATTTATTTTTATAGCTGTATATCATTGAAATGAAGAGAAACAACACAGACTCTGTGAGCGAGGATGCGATAAAACAGTAAGATGATATTTATGATAATTTCATACATTGTAACCAACACTGCCGCCATTTTGAATCTTGTTTTAACCCTGAACTCTTCTGTTCCCTCACAGAGGAATTAAAAATGAATCGTTATGGACTGGCTGAGAATTAAATCTCTGACATTGAGATAAGATTTTATTTAACCAAAAACCAATTAAGAATTCATCTAATCATATAAAAGCAGTGTAGATCTTCATTTGACCATAATTGTTAATTTATTTGTTTAAAAACTTGAATAAAATCAGCACTAATTTCCTACAGACTCATGGCCATTGTTAATAATCATAAAATCAGCACTAATTTCCTATTGGTAATACAAACACTGAACATACAGACTCATGGCCATTGTTAATAATCATAAAATCAGCACTGATTTCCTATTGGTAATAAAAACACGGAACATACAGACTCATGGCCATTGTTAATAATCATAAAAGCAGCACTGAATTCCTATTAGTAATATAAACATGGAACAAAGACTCATGGCCATTGTTAATAATCATAAAATCAGCACTAATTTCCTATTGGTAATATAAACACAGAACATACAGACTCATGGCCATTGTTAATAATCATAAAAAAAGCACTAATTTCCTATTGGTAATATAAACACGGAACATACAGACTCATGGCCATTGTTAATAATCATAAAATCAGCACTAATTTCCTACAGACTCTTGGCCATTGTTAATAATCATAAAATCAGCACTGATTTCCTATTAGTAATATAAACACAGAACATACAGACTCATGGCCATTGTTAATAATCATAAAAAAGCACTAATTTCCTATTCGTTCTACAAACATGGAACAAAGACTCATGGCCATTGTTAATAATCATAAAATCAGCACTAATTTCCTATTGGTAATATAAACACAGAACATACAGACTCATGGCCATTGTTAATAATCATTAAAAAAGCACTAATTTCCTATTGGTAATACAAACATGGAACAAAGACTCATGGCCATTGTTAATAATCATAAAATCAGCACTAATTTCCTACGCAGACTCATGGCCATTGTTAATAATCATAAAATCAGCACTAATTTCCTACAGACTCTTGGCCATTGTTAATAATCATAAAATCAGCACTGATTTCCTATTAGTAATATAAACACAGAACATACAGACTCATGGCCATTGTTAATAATCATTAAAAAAGCACTAATTTCCTATTGGTAATACAAACATGGAACAAAGACTCATGGCCATTGTTAATAATCATAAAATCAGCACTAATTTCCTATTGGTAATATAAACACGGAACATACAGACTCATGGCCATTAGTCTTTCCAGGATTTATATTTGTATATAAATGTGATTCATATCCCCAATAGTAACATAGTCTTTCCAGGGTTTATATTTGTATATAAATGTGATTCATATCACCAATAGTAGCATAGTCTTTACAGGGTTTATATTTGTAATGACTATGCGATTATGAATCACGTTTTAAAAATGTAAACCTGGAAATCTAGGTGTATATTGGGGATATGAACACATTTATATACAAATATACCTGTAAAAGAATGTTATATTTGGTGTATGATGACATTTATATACAATCTCAACACTGACGACTATGTTATATTGGTGTATGAATAACATTATATACAATATAAAACCTGGAAAAGACTATGTTACTTTGGGTCTTGACTACCTTTTCTACAAATATCCCTTGGCAAGCTATGCCTCTTTCGCTATGCTCTTTTTCTCCCCATGTTACCCATGCGCCCCCAAGGTGTAGATGTCCAACCGGGGTGTACGGTATCTCTACATTTATATACAATATGTCTAAACATGATGTTACCAGGTGTCATTGTGTGTTGAAACCACGGAGGATGTTCCTTGATGACCCCACATTTTGGTGGTGTAACAAAATCCCCTGGCCCGACTAGTTCTCTGTGATCTGCCCATATTTATTCCCACTCCCCTGGGCCCTCCTCTTCTCTTTTCTCTGCATGTCCGTGATCATGACACATCGAAAAAAGCCTGTCAAGATATGTTACTATGGGGATATGCCTGAATTATTCCTACCAATATAAACGACAGACGTATGCGAGCATGCATTCTTCCGATCACTGCTATACGAGTCTGCTCCCCTGACTCCACTCGAGCGCAGACCTTATCAAGTGTCAGTAGAGTTTTGCCAGCTACTGAGTACGAACTCCATTGTCCTACAGGTACGGACTATGTTGCACTATATGGTGATATGAATGAATTTTTACCAGAATTATTAAACCTGGAAAGAGGGAACACGAGATATGTGGTATATGGGTGGATAGGAATGAGGCATATATATACAAATTAATCCTGGAAGACTATGTTCTATTTGGATATGAATACACATTTATAACAAATATAAACCTCTGGAAAACGACTATGTTACTATCGCCCAGATGTGCATCACCATTTTTATTACAAGTACCCTAAACGTACTTGCAAGCACATTTAACTTTACGCCTGTAAAGACCATGTAGCCTATGAGATAGATATGACCACTGTCTATACCAAATAATAACCCTGGAACCAGAATTATGACTATGGAATGAATAAAACCAATTTATATCCAAAATATAACACCCTGGAGAGCTTTGGTTATTGGGGTGCATCACATGTGTATTATCTGCAATATCAAATCTGAAAAGGACTCTTGTTCTATTTACGTGCTATGAAGTCACTTTATATACAAATGTTAACCCAATCAGTGCTATGGATGCTTAATACCAGATTTAAACTCTGTAAGGTGACTATGACATATGGTTATACTCACTTATATATAAATATGAAACCACTGGAAATGGACTATTTTACTATGGATGGGATATGATACCCATTTATCGAAAGTATTTAATAACCAGTCTGAGAAAGATCTATTTTTTACTATGGCGCAATTGATCAACACTTCCTGTTACATATATAAACCCTGTAGAAATCTATGTTACTATGGGGATGCATGACATTCATATTACCACACAATATAACCCTGACAAAGAACTATGTCACTATTGGTGATATGACATTGGCACATTATATTACAAAACTATTACCTGGAACAGACTATTGTTACTAGTTGGGGATATGAATGATCCTGTATATAAAATATAACTACGGTCTGGAAAGACTGCTATGTTACTTTGGTATGATATGATGACAAGATCTTTTATGCAACAAAATATCAATCCGCGGGGGGACTGATGTGTATATTGTGGGAATGAAAACACATTTTATTACCAATATACAACCCGGTTAAAGGGCACTATGATACTATCGGGGATATGAATGACATTTATATACAAATATAAAACCCTGAAAGGCTTGTTACATTGGTGATTATGAAATGACATTTTATATACAATATAAAACCCTGGAAAAGACTGTGTTACTATTGGTGTATGAATGACATTTATACTACAAATATTACCCTGGAAAGGACATGTTACTATTGGTGATATGAATGAACATTTATATACAAATATAAACCCTTGAAAGACTTGTTAATATTGGGATATGAATCACAGTTATATACAAATAATAAAACCTGGAAAAGACTATGTACTATCGCAGATATGGAATCACATTTTTATACAAATATAACCCTGGAAAACTATGTTTATATTGGGTATGAACACCACATTTATATACACAAATATACCCTGGAAACGACTATGTTACTATGGGAATATGAATGACATTTATATACAAATTCAAACCCTGGAAAATCTATGTATATATAGTTGAGGATATGAACCACATTAATACAATATAAACCCTGTAACGACTATGCTTAATTGGTGATAGAATCACATTTTATACAAATATTAAACCTTGGAAAGGACTATGTTCATTGGTGATATGAACACAGTTATTACAAAAATATAAACCTGGAAAGACTATGTTACTATTGGGGATATGAATGGACATTTATATACCATATAAAACCTGGTAAGGGACATGATTATAAGAAGACGATAGGAATGAGGGAAAGACTAGTGATAGAATAAACATTATATATTTTTGCTAAAATTCCTTGAATATTTACTCTTAAATTGGGACAACTTATGATTTATATTGTTGACCATACCACTATTTGCTTTATTTACAATATAAATTCCCTGGGGAAAATAAAAACCCTGGTGTTTTTGTATTGTTATATTTGTATTTGGAAAGACAGTTTTTTTATGGTGATTACAAAATAAACCTGCTGTTAAATAGTATTAGTCTTTTGCCTGGTATAAGAGAGATTTTTGTTCGAATGATAAATCGTGTTATCTATGTTGATAAAGGAAGCTGGAAGTACGCTGGTGAAAATACGGAGTTTATGTAAAAAATAAGAGGGACAGGAAAGGGGGGAAGGAAATGAGGCTGATGGGAATATATTAAAAAGGTGTTACTGGGGTGTGAAGAATGGGGGAACATATATTACCATCGGGCACATGGGGAAAGGATGATAAGGTGGCAGGCTTAGCGATACAAGAAAAAAAAAACTGGAAAAGGAAAATGGTACTATGGGGATATGAGACCATTTATATCAAATAATGATAAAGTTGTAAAGACTATGTTACTATTGGGGATATGAATGACATTTATATACAAATATAAACCTGGAAAGATATGTTACTATTGGTGATATGATGACATTTATATACAAATATAAACCCTGGAAAGACTATGTTACTATGGTGATATGAAATGAACTTTATATACAAATATAAACCCTGGAATACTATGTTACTATTGGTGATATGAATGACATTTATATACAAATATAATCCCTGGAAAGACTATGTTACTATTTGGGATATGAAACACATTTTATACAAATATAAACCCTGGAAAGACTATGTTACTATCGCAGATATGAATCACATTTTTATACAAATATAAACCCTGGAAAGACTATGTTACTATTTGGGATATGAACCACATTTATATACAAATATAAACCCTGGAAAGACTATGTTACTATTGGTGATATGAATTACATTTATATACAAATATAACCTGGAAGACTGATGTTACTATTGGTGATATGATAACATTTATATACAAAAATAAACCTGAAAAGACTATGTTACTATTGGGATATGAATCACATTTATATACAAATAAAATCCTGGAAAGACTATGTTCTACGCAGATATGAATCACATTTTTATACAAATGTAAACCCTGGAAAATCTATGTTACTATTGGGATATGAAACCACATATATACAAATATAAACCCTGGTAAAGACATGCTTACTATTGGTGATATGGAATCACATTATATACAAATATAAACCCTGGAAAGAATATGTTACTATTGGGGATATGAATCACATTTATATACAAATATAAATCCTGGAAAGACTATGTTACTATTGAGATATGAATCACATATTTATATACAAATGTAAACACTGGAAAATCTATGTACTATTGGGATATGAACCACATTTATACTACAAATATAAACCCTGAAAGACTATGCTACTATTGTGATATGAAACACATTTATTATACAAATATAAACCATGGGAAAGACTATGTTACTGTCGTGTAGACACATTTATATACAAATATAAACCCTGGAAAGGACTATGTTACTATCGGGGATATGAATGACATTTATTACAAATATACCCTGGAAAGACTATGTGTACTATTGGGGATATGAATGACAATTTATACAAATATAAACCCTGGAAAGACTATGTTATATTGGTGATTGAATGACATTTATATACAAATATAAACCTGGAAAGATATGTTACTATTGGTGATATGAAGACATTTGATACAAATATAAACCCTGGAAAGACTATTGTACTATTGGTGATATGAAGACATTTATATCCAAATATAACCCTGGAAAGAATATGTTACTGTTGGTGATATGAATGACATTTATATACAAATATAAACCCTGGAAAGACTATGTTATATCGGTGATATGAATTTACATTTATATATAAATATAAACCCTGGAAAAGACTATGGTTACTATTGGTGGATATGAATGACATTTATATACAAATATAAAAACCTGGAAAGACTATGTTACTATCGGTGATATGGAATGACATTATATACAAATAAAACCTGGAAAAAAGACTATGTTACTATCGGTGATATGAACCACATTATATACAAATATAAACCCTGGAAAGACTATGTTATTATTGGGATATGAATGACATTTATATACAAATATAAACCCTGGAAAGACTATGGTTACTATTGGGATATGAATGACATTTATATACAAAATAAAAACCTGGAAAGACTATGTTACTATTGGTGATATGAATGACATTTATATACAAAATATAAACCCTGGAAAGACTATGTTTATATTGGTGATATGAAGCACTTTTATATACAAATATAAACACCTGGAAAGACTATGGTTACTATTGGGGATATGAATGACATTTATATACAAATATAAACCCTGGAAAGACTATGTTACTATTGGGGATATGAACCACATTTATATACAAATTAAACCCTGGAAAGACATGTTACTATCGGGATATGAATTACATTTATATATATAAATATAAACCCTGGAAAGACTATGTTACTATTGGGCATATGAATGAAAATTTATATAAAAATATAAACCTTGGAAAAGTTACCACCGCAACATCACAGACACGACCCAGATGTTACACCCTAGAATGCCATTGCCCCCACCACCGCAAACCATCAAGACATGACCCAGACTGTCCACACCCTAGAATGCCGTGCCCCCACCCACCACAAAACATCACAGACACGACCCCAGACCGTCCTTACCCTATAATGATGTACCCCACCCACTGCAACTATTACAGACATGCTCCATCCACCTATTTCCAACCAGGACGGTTGGGGGGTAGGATACATGGGAATTACCTGCATTACTTGGACTTAAAACAGTGATACTATGTTTTTGAAAATTTTCGAAATTACGAGGATTTTCGGATTTTCGAAATTCACGGAAAAAGTATTTTCGAAAATTTTCGAAATACGAGGATATTCACATATTTTCAAAAATGCATGAAATACGTATTTTCGAAAATTTTCGAAATTCCGAGGATTTCTCGTATTTTTGAAGAATTTTTCATTTTAATGGGTTTTAATGGGTCTGCTCGCGGATTTTCGAATTTTCCTGAAAATTCGCGGTCCTCGAGGGACCTGATTTGCGAAGTTCGGACATCTCTAGTCAATACGCGGATGTAAAGGGCGTCAATACAGACAGGTTCTTTAGGTTACCAGCAATATTTTCAATGTGTATGATGTGGTTAAGATAACTAACAGGCTAATAAACTGGAGGGTCTGACTAACACTGGGTAATCATATGGAGGGCTGACAACACTGGCTAAGGATCTGGAGGGATCTCGACTAATGATGGGAAGGCTGTTGTAAGAGTAGCTTAATGACAGGGAGGGATGGATAATGAACTGGCTGGCGACTAACACGGCTAATTGACTGGAGGGCTTACAACACGGGTAATAACTGGGAGAGGATGACAACACGGCTAGGACTGCAGGCTGATTAACATCTGGCTAATGAACTGGAGGGCTGATAATAATAAATGTGATTATAACCTGAGACCCACCATATATGCTCTGCCTCAGTTTCCTTCAATGTGCTGTTGGATTGTCAGTTAGTAATCTGCTAAAACTTTAGACATTGCTGTGCTGCTTAATCTGATTTACTTACTAATTGCTTTTGTGGCAGCCTAAATTTTTCATTGGAGACCAGCCCGGGGGGGCATTCCCCCTCAGCCTACTGGGCCAGTCCTCCCGGACCTCAGCCTGGACTCTGCTCTGCTCCTTTGTTTGGAAATATTGGTACGCAACTTTATTATTAATCTGCAGAGCACCAGGTATAGGCCCCCATTAGCCAATCAAAAGTAACTGTCTATCTAGACAAATTGGTCACCTCCAACTCTTAAGGTGACCATACATTAGGCCGATTTTATGTACAATCGACATTTCCATTGATTGGCCCAAAAAGTGTACATAATCCCATCTTATATGTGACATTAGATCGTAAGTTACAATCGGGAAAGTCGTTTTTTTAAGTCGATTGGTAAAATGATTGTAGTGTTTCTGAAGTTCCGATTAAATGTGATGTAATGTAACCTCACAATGGAGACAAACACGACATTTATCCCAAAACAAATTGAATGTCGAACAATATTTATTGTACATCTTGGTACATTAAGATTGTACATCTGTCTATCAAAGTATCGGTCAGTTAGTTAAGATAGTAATTACGATCGTAATAGAGTTATGGCCACCTTTACAAGCAGGGTAAGCACCCATAAGATGCCTCACCCCGACTGACCGTTGACACACTTCCAACCAGGACAAAAAGCCACAGCCCAAGTCTGTGCTATGAAGGAATGACTGGTCGGACACGGTAGCAGCCCAAGACCCATACCATTATTCGGCGTGATCAACTCAACTATTGATCGATCAAGCCTAAAAAATTGAAAAGTGTGTACACAGCCTTAACTTAAGATGGGTTCACACATTAGAAGCTTTGTCCCGGCGTCCGTTCAGCACTTCGGACTAGGATGAAAGAGATGCAGAGGAACCGAGCATGCATTTCATAGAGGGCCACACGATTGCCTGGGTGTTTTCCGACGTGTCTGAATGCCCATTTGGCCAATGGGATGATGGGCGGACTTCGGTCAAGACCAGCCCGAAAACCCATGCAATTTTTTGGGCTGACACAGTGAAACATCGGTCAATGGACTGAAAAATAGCAGCTAATACCTGAGGGGGCTCAATTATAATGACACTACCAAACATTTCTTATTGTATTGAATTCCTGATCACCTCCGCTAGAAGAAGCTAGACTAAGCAAAGCAATAAACATTTGGAGCAGATTTAAATTTTCAGGGGCCCAGGTAATGATCCGAGAGCTAACAACACTGGCTAATGAAATGGAGGGCTGATAACCAGGCTAATGAAACTGGTGGGTGACAACACTGGCTATGATCTATAGGGCTACATCACTGGATAATGATCAGGAGGGCTGACAACCATGGCTAAGGATCTGGAGGGTGCCTCGAAAAGCCATGGCATTTCATCTTAATATTTTGCACAATAGACATGATGAACGGACTGATGACAATGACAGTCAAACCAGAAAAAACTTTTGAAAGTTGAAATGTCAATTGAAATATCAGCCTGTGTGTAAAAGAGAAACAGTGTTGCAGCTATATCTATATATCGAGAAGCAATGTTGGATGGTCACATAACTGGCTTGCAAGTGACTGGAGGAGGACATGGTTGGCAGGTGGCTAGTGGAGTTTTAACACAGCACTGTCTGTCTCTCCTACTCCAAGCCCCCAATTGCTGTTGGGAATTGACAAACAATACTTTGTATAATTAGCAGGGCTGGCACATAATGAATATATATGCAAAACAACGATGAGAAGCAGATTGTCTAGGATAATACGAAGGTGTGTCTCTCTGTTTGGTGGAACGTGGTAATAACAACGGCAAATAAATAATGGAGAAGAGACCGCACTAAAAAGTCAATAAGTGTCATTTACTAAATAAATATATATATATCTCATGTGTTCCCTTATGGGTGGCTCAGTGGGTTAGGACTACGCCTTGCAGCACTGAAGTCCTGAGTTGATTTCCACCCTTGGACAACATCTGCAAGAGTTTGTATGTTCTCCCCGTGCTTGCGTGGGATTCCTCAGGCACTCTGGTTTCCCCCCCATCATAAAGACATATTGATAGGTTGTATGTGTACTAAAAGTGATTAGATGTAAGCTCTTCGGGGCGGGCTGATGTGAATGTATACATGTATTGTAAAGCGCTACGGAAGATGTTGGGCTATATAAATCCACAAAATAAAATGAAAATTAAATAGTCCTGCAGCGAGAGCACAAAGCCGGAATTAAATAGCTTGCGGCAGAAGAGTCTTTCGATAGCGCGCGCAGCCACCGTAAATAAGCGGTTAAAAGTCGCTCTAACCAGTTAACGTGATTTTACCCCATTTTCCGCGCTGTGACTCAGATCAATATGGCCAAACATGTTTTGGGATCTCGCAAAATTGGCGAAATATTCGTGTTTTTTTAAACGTTTTACTGCAATACCAATGTCACGGTGACACTGGGTTCATCTGCAGGTAACGTTATCCCATAGACACTGATATATATCCATGTAGACATTATTAAGGTTTCTATTGATGAGATGTAAAAGAAGTCCCATTGCTGCGGGAATGTTGGATGGGGACAGAGGGACTTGTGGGCAGGTGAGTAATGGTTTCAGTTTCCATATAGGAGGGAGGGTGATACCAGACCCGAGTAGAGCTGCACAGGTGAGACGGAAGGTGACTGCCCCCCCCTCAATTGCTCTACTGACTCATCCAGTTTCGGGGGCGTGGCCCATATGTCATTGCACATATAAAACTCTCCCAGGTGCTAAACATGAGATTTGTCTAGACCTCTGAGGACAGTGGAGAGCCAGTAACTGGATTGTTAAGGAGAATTTCTGTTGGACTCCCAAGTGGGGTAGTAGAGGGGCTGTGGGGCTACGTGTCTGGCTGTAACTTGAGCTTCTGGTAGTTGGTCTTGTTTGTGTTGAGGGAGGAACCTGCAGACAGGTCTGATCAGGTTAGGGGAGGAGGATCAGGAATAGTTACAGAGTTTGGGTCACATCTCAAGGAATCAGAGGAAGAAGATGCAGCGTCTACAGTGCTGAGGTTGGGGGTGACTGTTACTTATTAGCCCTGGTGGTCCAGCACAGATCCAGTGAGTAGCCATACCATCGCTCACATGGGCTTACATTTCCCATTAGTGGGACTGTTTACATTGTATCCATTCCTTCTAATCTGAACCTTCCACTTGTTCTTTTATCCAATTCCTTCTAATGCATGAACCTTCAAACTTGTTAACTAAATTGTATCAATTCCTTCTAATGCCCTGAACCTTCCAAAATTGTACATTGTATAATCCTTCTAATGCTCCGAACCTTCCAAACTTGTTACATTGTATCCATTCCTTCTAATGCCTGAACCTTCCAAACTTGTACATTTCCAATTCCTTCTAATGCTCTGACCTTCCAAACTTTTAATTGTATCCAATTCCTTCTAATGCTCTGAAACTTCAAACTTGTTACATTGTATACTATTTTATTGGTTATGATTGGGACTGGTTACATTGTAATCTATTTTATTTGGTTACTGATTGGGACTGGTTACATTGTATCTATTTTATCTGGTTACTGATTGGACTGGTTTACATTGATCTATTTTATCTGGTTACTGATTGGACTGGTTACATGTGTATCTATTTTATCTGGTACTGAGTGGACTGGTTACATTGTATCTATTTATCTGGTTACTGATTTGGGATTGGTTACATTGTATTATTTTTTATTGGTTACTGATTGGGACTGGTTACATTGTATCTATCTTATATCTGGTTCTGATTGGGACTGGTTACAATGTATCTATTTTTTATCTGTTACTGATTGGGACTGGTCACATGTATTTAGTGATTTAACTATATGTTTATAAGTGTTCACAGTGATCTAATCAGTGGGTGTTACAGCTCCTGTATCTGGAGGTTCCCTGATCTGTACATAGTGAGTATCTGACCCTGTGAATATAAAACTGAACAACCAACCAAGATAAGAGGTTCAATCTGTGGCCTTTCTGCTTTAAGTAAAGTCCCATTGTTCCAGTACAGAGCTATAGCATTGGGATCATCATTGACTGCAGGTTAAGGTGTGGCTGCTTCTGAAAAATGGCGCTGGGCTTCTCTCAGGGGTGGCCTTACCTGCTGTGTGGGGGAGGTGTGTGTGTACCAAGGCTTGGAACACAGGAGATCTTATGGGAAGCTGTTACATAGTCATTAGGCTGGAAATAATATTATAATGTACAGACTGAGTCAATGCATCTGCAAGGGTTAATTCAGAGTAGACAGGGATTGTATCTACATAGAGGCTATGGTGCAAGCCACACAGGCAAGTGGTATGTAAAATTTGCTTGGTAAATCTATTATGGACTAACAGTTTTATTTTAATCTGTTGTGCATAGAATTTTCAGACTTGCCCTTTAATGTTAATTGCAGATCCCATCCTTACTATATCCCTCCCAAACTGGGGAGCAAAAGATTTTGGTTAATTTTTCTGGGATTAAATCTCCATATACAGACACCTGGGGTCAATTCAATGGGGGATTCGGCTGTCAGGGACTATTCTGCACTAAGGATCTTCATTGTAGCCTCTGCTAATACCAAGGGGGGTCCAGGCCCTGATATTCCCTAAACCTGGTTGTATTTACATCTTAAGCAATGAACATTCCATGACTTGGTTACTGAATTCTGATCTCTATGGAAAGTATGAATATGAACATAGTGTCTTTAACTGTAGATACATAGCACAGAATGTTTGTGGGCTCTACTTTAAGTATAATAAGCTCAGACCATCTTATAGTAGTGGTGACTCGGGTGTAAACTCGGAGTCATACACTTCCACCATATGTACAAGGCAGAAAACAGATTTTAAACACTTATGTGCGGGTCTAGATGTCTTACCCATCAGCCTCAGTTTCCGGGTGCCAAACGCCCAAGCCCGTCGCAAGGCGGCCAATCTACGAATTCAAAACTCTCAAATACTGTGAATTTGCACAGAAACTAGGACAGATGAGACAAACACTGTTGTGCAGATAAAAAGTAGCCTTTAGGGTGAGACCACACTAGCGCAAAAATTCCCACATTTCCGAAGCGCATGTGTTCACCATTTTTGGTGCGTTAAACGCATGCGTTCCATAATGCAAGAAACGCACGATGCGTTGCAGTGTGGCCTCAGCCTTTTCCAAGCCCAACGCGTTTCGGACAATCACGGTCCTTAATGTAGGCATAAGAAAAACCTTTGCATTTCACCCCTTAGTACACCTTTCTCATACCCACCACATGATTAATGTTCATAGCGTCTTCCATTACCAGTTTCCCGGCAGTTTTTCAAAGATTCTCCAACCAAAGGTCCCGCAAGTTAACCCTGTAATGGTGCAGAGCAGAATGATTTTTTTTTTTTTTTAAAGGCTACTTTTTATCGGAAGAACAGTGTTGGTCGTGTGTGTCCTGGTTCTGTGCAAATTCCCAGTATTTGTGAGTTTCTTTTACTGTAACTTTCATCTCTATTACAGTTGGGGGTATTTGGAGTCTGTAAAACACACCCTTAATGTTACCTAAAGCATTAAAGAGATGGTGACTTCTTTATAAACTGTACTAGCAACTCCCAAACTTGATCTTGTATGATTAGAACTTCTCAATGTTAGGCAAACCTGTTATACTATACAAGGAGATCATATTATTTCTTTAATACTTGGTAAGTCGCATGACCTTCACTGAGCTGAAACACCATTAGAGAAGAATATAATTTACAGGATAGTTATGGCTTTGTGTATTGTAACCCTATTGGGTTTATTTGAAGGGACACAAGCAACATAAACAATCCTAATTACTGTAATAGTGTCCCAGATAACACATTATGCTTATGTAGCACTGCTCTGTGGTATATACATTAACATGTGGATCCATGTGAGTAGGACTGGAATATTATTTATCATAATAACCTTCCTATAAATAGAAGTAATGTACAGAGGCCACATTCTTTTTAATGACTTGAGGCTCAGTCACCATTTTATAGTCTGTGTACAGTGCAAACACTCACTGCCCCCTTCATTACAAAGGGAGTGTGCACACTCTTCCTGAAGACGGTACTGAGCATGTTGAGTCAGAAACAGAGGAGGGGGCAGGGACTCAGTATTTCTATGAAAATTCCATTAATGGTGCAGAGTTTTAGGTTTCTTGCCATGTGTTAAAGGACAAAATCCACTGTAAATTTTATGTAAAGAACTAGGAGAGGGAGGTAAAATGATATTCCCACCTCCAATAGAACTTAATTGGAGCGAGAAACAGCATGACTGTTCATCTGCCAGGTTAGTGCTAAGTACTCTGAGCCTAGGCAGACTATTTCCTTTGTGCAGATGCTTCTCAATGTTGAAGTTGGTTTTGATAATCCTACTTTCCCTGCCCAAAGTACTTGGGTTTCACAAAAAAAGTTGCACTATAGTTCTCCTTTATACTATTTGTAAGAATTGATGGAATATCATCTCTCCACCCGCATGTAAATGAGAAACACACTACAGGGGAAATGCGATTCAAGTGGTGGACTCCAGACTGCCAGTGCGCACGATTTCCATAGGATCCCATACGCGAGCGTCCAACTGCCACTAAACGTAAGTAACATCCACGTACAGTAAAATGGTCCTTTAAATGGTCAGCCAGCGTGATTGCTTGTACTAGATCTGACATAGTTGGTTGTCCAGGCAGTTTCGAGGCCTTGTCCCTACTATCTCTCTGGTCTCTAACCCAAGTCCCTCTTCTTTTGAATGTAGCAATCCCAAAATGTTGGTTAATGAAAAAGAAGTCTTGGAACAAAGGGCGCGGTCGACGTCAGAAACCCAAACTGCCCTGATTGATAACGACGGATTGTACGATCAGATTGTGAGATAACGGGTGGTTTAAAGCCGGACAGTGTAACAACACAGAAACCTGCCTGGTGTGGTGAACTCCGCTGGAGTAGAAGAACCGATAAGGGAGACAAGAACTGGAAGTGCCCAGAGCTGTGTCCGAACAAAGTGAGTGTTTTCGGTGATTGGCTTCCTCTTCACTGTATTCTGGATATAATAAAACCCAAATAAAGCTGGGTAGTGGTACACACAGTACCACAATCTGTAAGATTCTGTCTCGTCGTGTTTTATACATGTGGCTACACAGTCCGAGTTTTTTATATGAATAAACGCTCAGGACTAACAAATTCCCTTAGACCATGACAGACTCCTTATACGTAGTACAGGGGGCCACAGGAGTTTTCGGAAGACAACAATTGATGCCGATCAGAATGATTGTTTAAATGGATTTGCTTGACTGATAAGGGGGATTCAGACAGCTTAAGGCTGGGTACACCAGATCCCGAATTTGCCGCGACCAATGGACATTGTCCCTGGCCGAGCGTTCGTTGTAGTGAGCGCACGATCGGGACAAAATAGTCCCCTTGTGTGCTCTACAGTGCCCATTGAATCTTTATTACTGGAAGTTTTGAATCCTTTAAGATAGGTACTTAGGATAAGGTGATAAACTTTTATTAGGACTAACAGTTCATTTTGGATTAGTAAAATGTGTAGTTTTTTTTTCTTTCTCATTGACCCTGTTAAGAGATTTTTGGAAAAACCTTTTACTTGCTATAAAAAAAAAACAGAATGTTGTTAGGCCAGTTTCCCATAATTTTGTGCCATTCATTTATTTTTACCACCATAAAAACCTATCAAGATCCCACTATCTCCATTTATTTGTGGTCTCTGCAGAACATTTCCACCATTGGATGATAATGTCATGTGACTGTAAACAAGCAATCACAAGTTCCCAGTATTGAGTAGACTGACCACTCATTCAATGTGTTTAATGGTGTCTGATTTATTTTTTCTAGCTGGATTATATTGAAATGAAGAGAAACAACACAGATCTGTGAGCGAGGATGCGATAAAACAGTAAGATGAGATTTAATGTGAGTTTCATACATTGGAACCAACACTGCCGCCATTTTGAATTTTTTTTAACCCTGAACTCTTCGTTCCTCTGCAGAGGAATTAAAAACCGTTTTATGAACGTTAGGGACTGGCTTGAAAAAGACATCTCTGAATTGAGGTAAGATTTTATTGAACCAAAAACAAATTTTATATTAATATAATAAGCAAGTAGTAGATCTTCATTATGACTAATGGATTTGTTTATTGATGGCAAAATAAACTGTGTGGTGGCAAATGGTCATTGTCAAAAAATTCAGATCTAAAATGCTGTAACCAATACAGCACTACTACAGGACCAATACTGACCTACAAGTATAGTACAGATGGACACATTTGCTGATATGTCTGTCATTTGGACACTGAGCTAACCGTATGTTTGCTCTCCCCCCGGTGGGGAGTTGACAAAGGTCTGTGTTGTAATAGTTCTATGGTGTGTATACATTTATTGTGTTTTTTCTAATTGCAGTTTGATGGTGATTACCAGATCGACATTAACCTAAAGCAAAAATGGTTCCAGAAATCTCCGAGATGATGTGGATATTACGGATGTTGGCTTTTACTTTGAAAAAGATGTAGTGTGGATATTTAGTCTTGGCAAGAGCGTTTGTACCTCGAACGAAACTAAACAGTTCATTGATGTTGGTGTGCAGTTGACCTTCTTTTTTATTGCATCCAGGTAAAGGGCGACCCTATATTTAACTCGGATGAAAGTTTGATATGCAGGTAAAGGGAAAAGCTTTGCCTGTTAAGGAGCCACTGATTATACCTTGATGAAAAGCCTCACGAGATTTCTAGGAAACATAACCACTGGAATTATCGCCGTATGTCTGTAGTTGTGGCTATTGTTTTTTTGCAGGAATAGCGTATTGGTGAGTACCTCGTTTGAGCTATAGGTGAACAGCGCAATGTGTTTGAGGTTTGATAGTACAGTATTCATTTCATAGGCACACTGTACACTTCAGTAACCTTAACATAGCTCACCTGATTTAATGTGGTCCATAGGCGCTAACTGAGGGAGGGGTCAGGAAGCAGTAATTATTGGATATGGTGGTTAAAATGTTGTACTTGCCTACTCATAAGATGTAGGCAATGTCCAGAGACATACAGAAATGCAACAAACCATGTCATAAGAAAGTACATGACGTCCTAAACTACTTCCTTTAACTATCTATTGAGCGAGCACAATTTAAAAAATGGGGGGGGGGGGGAGATGGAAACAAACTGCTTCTATTTCTATTGAGATGACTATGGATTAAATGCAATGGCAAACCAAAATCCCGAGCAAGTTTACTACTTTTGTATATCAAATATACTTGCCTTGCATGAGCGTCAGTACAGAGTTGCTAAAAAGGGGGAAATAAAACGAGACTAACTGGGAAGATCTACTATAATTTATGCAATGATAATGACACAAACACAAGATTGGACTAATCCATATTTTACCATCCTACAGATTGACAAGACCGGAAGAGAGGAAAGTATGAGAAAGCAGAGAGTAGAAGGATAGTCTTGTAATACGGGTCATATCAATATATAACAGGGATTTTGATAGTATCTGCCACACATGGGAGCAACAGCGAAAATATCTTATAATAATCCCTCAGTATGTCCTGAATTTGTAAGAAGGTCCCACAGCAGCTGCCATACCCTTCTGACCATTCACCAGTCCAACCCCATTTTTTTTAAGTTAAAACCTAAAAATTTAAAGGAGAATTAGTGGTTTGGAAAAGAGAATCCCAGTCCGTTTATTCTACTATTTGCAATGCTACTGAAGTCGGATGTACAAAGCCTTAACGCAATTATTATAAACCTTATGTATCCTAAGAGAATAATGCGTCCCATCAACAATAAGGATATAGTCGCCTATATAGTTCCCTGCCCTGTATAGACAGAAAAAAAAACTGCTTTATATATTACAACATCCCATTTCTAATTTGTATTTTTTGGCACAATGATAGGAACTGAATGAAATGCAAACCCAGAGCATATACCTTTTGTGAAATACTTGGAGAAGACATGAATGTCCTTGGCAGACTTAATACAGCTTGTGAACTATTCCGTGGTCTGGGATAGGAGATTAGGATTTTTTTTTTAATGGTATTTGTAATTGTTATAGACATTGCATGGGTATTTCCATTATAGATATCCTTTAAAAACTAAAGAACCTCTAAAAAGTGATTTTGTCCCCATCTCGCTCCCCACAGTCCTAATTAGAGACGTAGTCTATTTTTACTCTAAGCCATTGGATATTACTTGTAAGATAAAAACCTATGTTTTTGTTCTAAAACTTTGAAACTCTAATTTTGTATATAATGGGTTTTAATGTGCTTGGATTTTTGTTTTTTTTGCCAGTTTTCCATTTTGTTACAGTTGGATTTAAATAAACTTTTTTTTTTTTAAACCTGACTTTTTGTTTATATTCAAGTGTGAATTTGGCTGGTAAAGGACTATTTCCCAATCCACTGGTGCTAGTTTGTAGGTACTACCCTTGTCACATGTTTGGCAAAGATCGGTCTGTGAAATTAATTACCGGGATTATAGAGGGAAGTCCACTAAAAAAAAATGGTGTACCAGACCATACTATTTTAGGGCCAATCAGCGTTTTTAAACCAGAAGTTTGGTTCTGGTCTTATAAACGGCTAATGTGTGTGTGTGTTTACTTTAATATGTCCGTTCAGTTTAAAAAACAGTTGATCGCAGGCCTCCTTACCTGCTGGGACCCCCAGGTCAAACGGTCCCAGTAGTTCCGCACATGATCTGCCTCCTCCCTCTGCTCAATGAGCTTTTTATAGTTTGATCATGGGCAGAGACAGAGGTAAATTCAGTCACTCATGGCTGTGATGTTGGTGGTCACAGCATTGATTGACTGCATAAAGGGAGGAGCCAGCTTACACTGCAAATGGGGACAACTCTGAAAATCTGGTTAGTAATGCAGGTGATAAAGTGTAAATATCGGTGGGGCAGTTTAACGGTGAATTGACCAGTAAGTGAACTTGCCCTTTAAATATGCTGGTTACGAATGCAGTAAAAAATAGCCATTATGGTATAACTAAAGTCAATGGTTTTTGTCTTAACATCAAGACCGAGCAGATTCTTGGATGGCTTGGGCCATATTACACAATTGGATAGATATGAGGAGGTTGTGTATTTACACACGGGAATCCCAGTGTACCCAGTACAAATGGCGACGGTTATGGCAGTGGTTCCTCGTTTTCCTGCTTGGGCACCATTTAAAGGGCATGTCCACCCACAAATCTAACTTTGGGGGTAAGGTAAGTAACCCTACCACCCCCAACCACTACTAGACTAGGAAGTAAGGGGGAGAGCCAGGTTACCAGGAAGTAGAACTGGTATGATCGAAGAGTCTATGATTAAAGGGCCAGTTCAGCAAAAATTACAAGTCAGTTTGGTTAGCAATCATAACCTCCTATTACCCAGTCACAGCCATCCTGTAATCAATGCACTCTGTTACAGCTCTGACACCTTTGATAACACACTTGTGATCCGATTGGCGTTCTGCTCTGGAGTTAGGAGGAAGCAGCAATCGACCTGATGGGCTGCTGTTTTACCTTCAGAGCAGAACAGCCAATCGGATCAAATTGTGATTAAGGGGCGGGACCACACAACGCGGGACTTGAGAACTTACTGCATAGAAGCAAGAGAGGAGAAATGTGCCGGCCACTTCCCTGTTCATAGTGACGAACAACTGCCAGTGGTTGTATGGACTCCCAATGGACATTAATCATGTTGGGGGGGTTGCACTAGGATGTCAATGTGAGGGTGGGGGCGGGGGGGGGGGGGGGAGTCAGAACTGCACCACTGACCATGGCACCATCCTGTTAAATTAACCTCCTGTTATAAAGTGTCAGGGCAGAGTAACGAGTGGCATTGATTACAGGACTGCTGTGACTGGGTAATATGAGAGCGAGAAAAGGCGGCTATAAACTTAGGGAGAGGGGCCTTCACTGGCATAAAAGCAAGAGAACACCTTCTTATAACAGAAGGCATCTTTGCAGTCTCATGACCATATGAATAGCATTGCACACCAAAGCCTAAGAAACAAGAAGTAATTTCTTACTCCCCTGTTTCCCGAGTTAAGGGAATATGAGAGTTATGATTTCTAACCAAACTGTGATTGGTAATATGGGGAAACCACATAGTGAACCAGTCACAGTCTGTAGTCATGCAGTTCTGCCTGGGCTCTGATCCAATTGCAAGCTCATGGTAATTCATCACATGCATGGGAGCCACATCCCAATCATTTTTGGTGCATTCTCACATGCACTCTCATGTTAAATTGTTCCATACCTGGTATGGGGGCCAATGGACGGGCTTACACCAAGGCCTGACACCTTTGGGGGACATGGTGTAACAGTGGTGTCAAGGGTGTCAGGCTAGAGTAAGCACGCAAAAAACAACCTAGTCTAGCGGTAGAGGACTCCATAGTAGTCGTAATCGTAGCATCGTAATCAGTGATTCGGGTTCGGTCGGGTTAGCAGAGATGCTACTAGTGCGTTTAGATCGGACCAGTAGCATCTATCATGCGATCTGGGAGCTATCAGCGGTATCATCGTAGGAGTCGAGTAGTAGCACTATCTAAGCAAGTAGTCACAAACGTCGGATCGAGAGTCCAAGCACAAGTCTAGCGATACTCAAGCGTATCGAGTACGTTAGCGAGTTACGTATCTAGTTATCAGTCGGTATCGTAGTAGAGATCTAGGCATTCCTTATCGTAGTCGCACAGAGTACAGTCGAGCGAGTATCTAGAGAGTAGGAGCGTTAGGGGAGCAGTAGTAGTCTAGCGTAGCTAGTCAATCTAGAGCTACAATCATCTACTATCTATTCTATATCGTAGCATTATCGATCTCATATATTATCTATCATCGAATAATGACATTAGTCGATCATCTACTGATCTATTCTAAATATCTATCTTCTATCTATTATATACCTATCATTCTATCTGTGTAGCGAGAGAGTCAGCGAGCGAGCAGCGAGCGAGAGAGAGCGAGAGAGACGACCGAGCAGCGAGCGAGCGAGCGAGGGAGGGAGAGCAGCCGAGCGCGCGGGGGGAGCGAGAGAGCCGAGAGCGAGGAGCGAGCGGGGAGCTGATAGACAGCGAGCGATCGATCTAAGCATAGAGTAGGTGCATGCGAGCTAGTTAGAGAGATAGTCGATATCTCTCGAGATACTATCTGTTCTGCTTAGCGGCGATCTATTAGCTAGGCGAGTTCGAGCTCGGTCAGGCTATCTATCCATCTGTATGTCTTGGGAAAGTGGGCATGGCCAAAATAAATTTGCACCGCTCCGTGCTTGTATACCTCTATTTTGGATTTCAAAATCTGGCAACCTAAGTAATACCATCTAGCAATGTATCAGTGTCTAGTTTCATGGCGGCAGATCGTAAGTAATGGTACAAAGCAGATATCCAACCTTAAAATGTTCTGTTCAGTTGAATAAAATAAATAAAGAGTAATTACTTGAAGTTCCCAGGGGGAGTCCGTCTCAACCCTGGGGTGGAGGCACGCCAATTGCTATTATGCTCTTCTATAGCGGAAAACCACAGCATTTCTGTGGCACCAACCCAGACTATAACTACCAAATGTCTATTCTGTGTTTACCAGAGGGCTACATGTATTGAACATGAATCTTTCTCGAAGGTTTTCAAAAACTATTTGCCATAACTCCACAAGGATTTTAACATTGTCAAGACGCCCAGGAGGAATATAGGATGATATTGACAAAGTCCATGTTATTGTGCATGGTGGTAAAGGATTACTAGAAACACCCGTTCACCTCTGCACCCAATGCTGATGGTTGTAGATCCTCCAAGAACAATATGGTAAAGGGACGTGAGAACAAGTGCGCAAGCACAAAACTAGTCGTGACCACATTCCTGCTGAAACGTGGTGAAATAAAGTTCTGTCTGGTTTTTTACTTGTTCCAGGTTTGCACCTCCTTGGGGACATCACCTTAGCAAGGGGTCTGGGGTGCTTTGGACAACCGAGAAGGAAGGGAGACGGTCCTTCAGACTGTATATTGGTTTATTAAATATATATAGCTGATGGGCTGGGGTGATTGGACCATCGGAGAAGGAAGGGAGAGGTCTTCAGACTTGTATACTTGGTTTATTACTATATACAATGGGTCTGAGGTTGCTCTTGGACCATCCGAGAAGGAAGGGAGAGGTCCTTAGACTGTAGACTTGGTTTATTACATATATAGCGATGGGTATGAGGTGCTAGACCCACCGAGAAGGAGGGGAGAGGAGAGGTCTTCAGACTGTATACTTGGTTTTATTACATATATAGCGATGGTGTCTCTCAGGTGTCTTGCGACCACCGAGAAGGAGGAGAGGTCCTTCAGACGTATACTTGGTTTATACATAGATAGCGATGGGTCTGAGGTGCTTAGGACCCCGAGAAGGAAGGAGAGGGCCTTCAGACTGTATACTTGGTTTATTACATAGATAGCGATGGGTTGGGTATGAGGTGCTAGGGACCCACGAGAAGGAAGGGAGAGGTCTTCAGACTGTATACTTGGTTTATTACATTATAGCGATGGGTCTGAGGGGCTTGGACCACCGAGAAGGAAAGGAAGAGGTCCTTCAGGACGTATACTTAGGTGTTTACAGAGATAGCGATGGGTATGAGGTGTGCTAGGACCACCGAGAAGGGAAGGGGAGGTCCTTCAGACGTATAATTGCGTTTATACATAGATAGCGATGGGTATGAGGTGCTTTGGACCACCGAGAAGGAAGGGAGAGGGTCACTTCAGACTGTTATACTGGTTTATTACATAATATAGCGATGGGGTCTGAGGTGGCTTGGAACACGAGAAGGAAGGGAGAGGTCCTCAGACTGTTATACTTGGGTTATTACATAGATAGTGATGGGTAGAGGGGGTCTTAGGACCACCGAGAAGTTGAAGGGAGAGGCTTCAGACTGTATATACTTGGTTTTATTACAATATAGCGCATGGGTATGAGGTGCTAGGGACCACACCGAGAAGGAAGGGAGAGGTCTTCAGAATGTATTACTGGTTTATTACAATTATAGCGATGGGTCGAGGTGCTTGGACCACCGAGAGGAAGAAGAGAAAGAAGAAGGGAGAGGTCCTTCAGGACTGGCTACTTGTTATTACATATATAGCGATGGGTTGAGGTGCTGGAACACCGAGAAGAAGGGAGAGGGTCCTCAGACTGTATACTTGGTTTTTACATATATAGCGAGGGTCTGGAGGTGGCTTGAAACACCGAGAAGAAGGGACAGGGAGAGGTCCTTCAGACTGTATACTTGGTTATAAATATATAAGCGGATGCTCTGAGGTCGCTTGGACCACCGAAGAAAGAAGGGGAGGGTCTTCAGACCTGTTATACTGGTTTATTACATAGATAGTGATGGTATGAGGTGCTAGAGACCACCGAGAAGGAAGGGGAGGTCCTTCAGACTGTATACTTGGTTGATTACATATATAGCGATGGGTATGTGAGGTTTCTTGGACCACCGAGAAAGAAGGAGCGGTCCTTCAGAATGTATACTTGGTTTATTACATTAAGATAGCGAGGGTCTGAGGGGCGGACACCGAGAAAAGAAGGGAGAGGTCCTTCAGACTGTATACTTGGTTTATTAAAATATATAGCGATGGGTTCTGAGGTGCTAGGACCACCGAGAAGGAAGGGAGAGGTCCTTCAGACTGTTTACTGGTTTATTACATAGAATAGTGATGGGTCTGAGGTTGCTAGGACCACCGAAGAAGGAAGGGAGAGGTCCTTCAGACGTTATACTTGGTTTATTACATAGATAGTGATGGGTATGAGGTGCTAGGACCAACGAGAAGGAAGGGAGATTGTCCTTCAGACTGTACTTGGTTTATTACATATTAGCGAGTGGGACTGAGGTGCTTGGAACAAACGAGGAAGGAAGGGAGAGGTCCTTCAGAATGTATCAATGGTTTATTACATATTATAGCGATGGGTCTGAGGTGCTTGGCCACGAGAAAGAAGGGAGAGGGTCCTTCAGACTGATTACTTGGTTTATTACTATATAGCGATGGTGTCTGAGGTGCTTGGAAAACACCGAGAAGGGAAGGGAGAGGTCCTTCAGGACTGTATACTTTGTTTATACAATATAGCGATGGGTCTGAGGGCTTGGAAACAACGAGAAACGAAGGGAGAGGTCCTTCAGACTGTATACTTGGTTTTACAATACTTATAGCGATGTGGTTCGAGGTGCTTGGACCACGAGAAAGAAGGGAGAGGTCCTTCAGACTGATACTGGTTTATTAAATAGTAGTGATGGGTTATGAGTGTGCTAGGACCACCGAGAAGGAAGGGAGAGGTCATTCAGACTGTTACTGGGTTTATACATATTATAGTCGATTTTATTTGAGGTGTGGACCACCGAGAAAGAAGGGAGAGGTCCTTCAGCTGTATACTGGTTATTACATATTAGCGATGGGGTCTGAGGTGCTTGGACCACAGAGAAAGAAAGAAGGGAGAGGTTTAGATGTATACTTGGTTTAGTAAATAGATAGTGATGGGTATGAGGTGCTAGGACCAATAGAAGGAAGGGAAGAGGTCCTTCAGACTGTTATACTTTGGTTTTTATTACATTATATAGCGATGGTATATGAGGTGCTGGGACCACCGAGAAAGAAGGAGAGAGGTTCTTCAGATGTATACTTGGTTTATTAAATATATGCGAGGGTCTGAGGTGCTTGGAACCACCGAGAAAGAAGGAGAGGTCTTCGAACCTAGTATACTTGTTTATTACAAAATCCATAGTATAGGATGGGTCTCAGGTGCTTGGACCACCGAGAAGGAAGGGAGAGGTCATTCAAGACTGTATACGTGGTTTAGTACATATATAGCGATGGTATGAGTGCTTGACTAGTCTTTCCAGGATTTATATTTGTATATAAATGTGATTCATATCCCAAATAGTAACATAGTCTTTCCAGGGTTTATATTTGTATATACATGTTATTCATATCACCAATAGTAACATAGTCTTTCCAGGGTTAATATTTGTATATAAATGTAATTCATATCACCAATAGTAACATAGTCTTTACAGGGTTTATATTTGTATATAAATGTCATTTATATCACCAATAGTAACATAGTCCTTCCAGGGTTTATATTTGTATATAAATGTCATTCATATCCCCAATAGTAACATAGTCTTTACAGGGTTTATATTTGTATATAAATGTTATTCATATCACCAATAGTAACATAGTCTTTCCAGGATTTATATTTGTATATAAATGTCATTTATATCACCAACAGTAACATAGTCCTTCCAGGGTTTATATTTGTATATAAATGTCATTCATATCACCGATAGTAACATAGTCTTTCCAGGGATTATATTTGTATATAAATGTCATTCATATCACCAATAGTAACATAGTCTTTCCAGGGTTTATATTTGTATATAAATGTCATTCATATCACCGATAGTAACATAGTCTTTCCAGGGTTTATATTTGTATATAAATGTGATTCATATCACCAATAGTAACATAGTCTTTCCAGGGTTTATATTTGTATATAAATGTCATTATTATTATTATTATTTTCAAGTTTTAAACAAATAAATTACAATTCACTGGTCATAAATGAAGATCTACACTGCTTATTATATTGATTAGATGAATTCTTAGATTGGTTTTTGGTTAAATAAAATCTTATCTCAATGTCAGAGATTTAATTCTCAGCCAGTCCATAACGATTCATTTTTAATTCCTCTGTGAGGGAACAGAAGAGTTCAGGGTTAAAACAAGATTCAAAATGGCGGCAGTGTTGGTTACAATGTATGAAATTATCATTAAATATCATCTTACTGTTTTATCGCATCCTCGCTCACAGAGTCTGTGTTGTTTCTCTTCATTTCAATGATAATACAGCTATAAAAATAAATCAGACACCATTAAAATGGTTATAAAATAACATGAATAAAGTGGTCAGACTCTACCCAATACTGGAGCTTGTGTTTTTGTATTGGCTGCGCTCACAATTCACATTACATCATCCAATGGTGAACACTCTGCAGGTCATTGATAAATATGCAGAGACCACAGAAAGTAGCAGGAGGCAGATTTGTTGTCCCCACTGGTTCCTATGAATAATAGTTGGATGTTGAAATATAGTTTATACTGTACGTGGTTGCAAAATAAATTATGGGCATGATATTTGGAAACTGGCCTGGATTAGTAACATTTCTGGAATTCATTGTTCAAAATTTATTTTATCTAAACTTGAAAAAAAGCTTAAATCCGCCCAAACTTCCATTGATAAAGTATCAGTGGGCACTGAACAGAATGGGATTTTATTATGTCCAGATTACAGTGAAGAGGGAAGCCAATATCACTCACTTTGTTCGGACCAGCTCTGGGCACTTCCAGCTGTTATCTCCCCTATCGGTTCTTTTGACTCCAGCGGAGTTGACACACCAGCAGGTGTCTGTGTTGTTACACTGTCTGGCTTTAAACACTCTGTTTATCTCACAATCTGGATCGTACAATCCGTCGTTATCAATCACTGGCTGACCAGTTAAAGGACCATTTACTGTACATGGATGTTACTTACTGGAATCATGTTTCCCCTGGTTGTGCGTTCTACATTTACATGCTGGTGGAGAGAAGATATTTCAATAAAGAGCAACAATAAACTGGTGACTTGTTAGTTATCTAACCTAACCCCAAACCCCAACTGCTTTTTTTTTACTAGTTTATTATTATTATTGTGGATTTATATAGCTCCAACATCTTCCATAGCGCTTTACAATTACATGTATACATTCACATCAGGCCCTGCCCGAAGAGCTTACAATCTAATTACATTTATTTGATACATACAACCTATTGGTTTGTCTTTATGATTGTGGGGGAAAGCGGAGTGCCTGGAGGAAACCCACGCAAGCACGGGGAGAATATACAAAATCCTTGCAGATGTGTCCAAGGGTGGATTCACACTTAGGACTTCAGCTAACCACTGAGCCTCTGTGCTTTTCAGATCATCCTAGTTCCTTTAGTGTGGTATAAGATAATCATAGCAAGCTTTTGAGAACATCCTAGTTCCTTCAGAGTGGTATAAGATAATCATAGCAAGCTTTTTAGAACATTCTAGTTCCTTCAGAGTGGTTATAAAGATAATCATAGCAAGCTTTTCAGAACATCCTAGTCCTTTAGAGTGTATAAGATAATCATAGCAAGCTTTTTTAGAACATCCTAGTTCCTTGAGTGGTATAAGATAATCATAGCAGCTTTTCAGATCATCCTAGTTACTTTAGAGTGGTATAAGATAATCATAGCAAGCTTTTCAGAACATCCTAGTTCCTTTAGACTGGTATAAGATAATCATAGCCAGCTTTTCAGACACCTGTTCCTTTTTCATTTTTCATGCTGATTACAATGAAGCGTGGTGCCTCTGATATAAATACAACATTCACTCATAGTTCAATAACCAGAAAAAAAGGAACACAGTGTGGAAGGTGTTAACAAAGTCATATAAAGGAGCAGATAAGGTACAAGAAATGTGGATCAAGTGGCTGATAAAATAGTGATAAGCTACTGAAGTGTGAATTTAAAGATTCAATAAAAAACAGAAACAAATTGAAATCCCTCTATTGTCACAAACATCCCCAACTAAGACCCTCAAAAAGTAGCCAGGGTCTACAGTTGTTCACTTCACAAGTGAGAGGCTCCAAAACATATTCCCAGACCCACCACTTTCGGGTCTACAGCTGGGTACACAGAGAGCAATTCTTTTTGCCAACTGACCTTTCGTATACCGATTGTATGTGTTGGCAATCACACGGCCAATCACGCGGTCGCCTATAGACCACATGATCGCGTGACCACCACCAACGGGATTCATCCCAGCTGACCCTCTCACTTGAGATATTCAGTTGGGACAAAAAATTCACCTTCAGATAGTAAATGTTTATTTCCTTTCAGATAGGACACTACGAGAAATACCTTACCAGAGCGTGCTAAGATCTGGTAACTTCATTATCATCCCCCCTGCGCTCTGACTATGTATTCTATAAGTGTAACATAAGTTGTGATATTGGAAATACATACACAGAGCTGTGCTAGATCTGGTTTCACTTCATTATCCTCCCCCCCCTGCAGCTCTCTGTACTTGTTTTATTCAATAGTTAACAATTAAAGTTGTGAATTGAGAAATACATTACACAGAGCTGTGCTAAGATCAGGTTAACTTCATATCCCTCCCCCTGCAGCTCTGTACTATTTATTTCTATAAGTGTTAACAATGAAGTTGTGATATTGAGAAATACATTACACAGAGCTGTGCTAAGATCTGGTTCCTCATTATCCTCCCCCCTGCGCTCTGTACTATGTTATTTCTATCAGAGTGTAACAATTAAGTTTGAATTTGAGAAATACATTACACGAGCTGTGCTAAGATCATGTTCACTTCATTATCTCCCCCCTGCGCTCTGTACTATGTTATTCTATAAGTGTAACAATTAAAGTTGTGATATTGAGAAATACTTACACAGATGCTGTGCTAAGATCTGTTCACTTCAGTAATCCTCGCCCCCTGCAGCTCGGACTATGTTATTTCTATAAGTGTATCTATAAAGTTGTGATATTGAGTATACTACACAGAGCTGTGCTAAGTCTGGTTCACTTCATTATCCTCCCCCCTGCAGCTCTGTCCTATGTTTTTTCTTAAGTGTAACAATTAAAGTTGTGATATTAGAAATACATTACAACAAGCTTGCTAAGACTGGTTCACTTCATTATCCTCCCCCCCCTGCAGCTCTGTACTATGTTATTTCTGTAAGTGAACTATTAAAGTTGTGATATGAGATATACATTACCAGAGCTGTGCTAAGTCTGGTTCACTTCATTATCCTCCCCCTGCACTCTGTACCATGTTTATCTCTATAGGTGTAACTATTTAAGTTGTGCTATTGAGAAATACATTACACAGAGCTGTGCTAAGATCTGGTTCACTTATTATCCTCCCTCTGCAGATCTATCGGTTATGTTATTAAAGGGGTAATTTAAAGGGCAGAATGCAATGTTTAGGGACTTGTCCGGATTAAGTGACTCAGCAAACTCTCCAACACCACAATACAGAGCATTATAGTATTGAAAAAAACAATGGTTCATCATATTGCCTAACAAATATTTTGCTGATTTAACCTGGGCCTCTCTCTACTGACCAGTTATATATGATATTTATCATTGCGTGCATGTCACCACCTGGGAGAATAAATGTTGTTTCAATAGTGAATGGGGATTGAGGTGCTTGAGTTTTTGTCAGAATAATCTGTTCTTGCTCTTACCCCTCCTATGTGCTCTGGAATGAATGGAATCTTCAACATTCACCTATACATGTCCATACCTGACACCACCCCAATGGGATTTCAAATTACCGGAAGTATTTCATAGTCATTTCCCCCACCCCCTATAGGATGGATTTCCTAAATGGACACAAGTGATGGGATGCCATTAATCTACTTGCTATTGCAGGGATATTCAAAACTACAACTCCCACCATGCCCTAGCTGCCTTCTGCATTTAAAAGAGTGCCTGGGAGTTGTAGTTTTCAACATCTGGAGACACTGGTTGCCTATCCTTGGCTCTTTGGTGACATCATGTAAATAGGAATGTCCAGCAGGTTAACATTCCGTAATGTAGTTTAATCAAATTCATAATTAATAGACGGAGTTGCCATACGTTTTCTAAGATCAGAAAACGAATATATGTTTAAAACTGTGTAATAACTATCTCTGAACGTACCCTCCTTTCCCACACCTTTCTCCTGCTAAATACTTATTTTATTTAAAAAAATAATCTTATCTTTGTTTATTTAAAAACCTGAACATACCTAAAATGAAGCTTTTGTGCTGTGTAGCCTATTTTCTAGGGATTTACAGATCTTTTTTAAATTGCGTTGTCCTTTAAATGAATTAATATGTGGGAAAAATTGCCAAGCGGAGCCAAATGGATCCCTCAATACAAAATGGCTACATAAAACATGATTGATGAAACCACACTCATTTTCTCATGCTTAGGCACATGTTGTGAGGTTTTCATATGAGATCTAGAGCCAAAAGAACAGTTTTTAGATATTCCTCAACCTCCTCTTCTTATACGGTATCTTTATTATTATGTAAAATTTTCCACTTTAATACACATATCACTATGATAGTTAGTAGACAATGTGTCTCAGTCTCACCCTATAGGGGAGTGGTATCTCTCTCTGATAAACAAGGCTGGATATTTCCTTTGCTTTTTCCTCGTTTTTAAACTCACATTGGTTCATAGTATGTAGGTGAGAACTTCATTCATTGGTTCCCCAGTTAGTCTTCAGAAGGATTGTGTGACGTTTTTCTGTATTCGTTTCACTTGCACACATTTTTCCTTCCTGTTTTTTTGTTACTGTGCTGGCTTCCACTTAGGTCGGTTGAGCCGGAAATTTACTCTAAAGGCAAATTGTGTTGCTTTGTTTATGGTAGCCCAAGCCTGAACATAGAGTTATTCATTACACAGAAAGTTGTGTGACTCAGAAATTAACATTTTCATCTGTTGTACAAAGATAAAAATACAATGAAGAAAGTGAATCTTAAGACAGGTTTACTTTCTGCCTGGCTCACCGAGCGTGCTCAGTCTGTGTTAAGTCTATGGAAAACTCCAAGTGTATGACTTAAATACACTTGGCACTTAAATTCTGATTTCGGAAACTCTGAATGAAGCCTTTGAATTCGGTAACCCTTGAATGTGCCATGATTTCAGTAACCCTTGAATGTAGCCACCGTTTGTCGGTGCCCCTCAAATGTAGCCACCGATAAAGGTAACCCTTAATGTAGCCACAATTTCGGTAGCTCTAAATGTAGCCACCGATTTCAGTAACTCTTGAATGTAGCCACCGGTTTCGGTAGCCATAAAATGTAGCCACCAATAAAGGTAACCCTTAAATGTCCCACAGATTTCGTAAGCTTCAAAATGTCCACGATTCTCGAGTACCTCTTGAATGTACCTTTGAATAATACGGTAGCCCTCGAATGTAATGCCATTTTTTTAGTAACCCTCAAAGTGTAGTTGGAAACCAACAATGGCCAGATCGTGGGGGAAGAAGTGTTTTAATGGGTTTTGGTGACAGTGCACATATTCCCAACCATTTCCCAGGTGCCACAACCATTTACGTTAAGTCCCATTGTTATTTTAATCTGTTTTTTTATCCAATTTTTCAAAACTATTATCTCCTGTAGGCTTTAATAGGTTTTTGTTTAGGTTTAACTCTCCTCTGGGAGACATAAAAGGAAGTATTATGCGAGGAACCAGGTTGGCTACAGATCTGTCATGGGCTAAATCCTAGTTCCTTTAGAGTGGTATAAGATAATCATAGCAAGCTTTTTAGAACATCCTAGTTCCTTTAGAGTGGTATAAGATAATCATAGCAAGCTTTTTACACAGAGCTGTGCTAAGATCTGGTTCACTTCATTATCCTCCCCCCTGCAGCTCTGTACCATGTTATCTCTATAAGTGTAACTATTAAAGTTGTGCTATTGAGAAATACATTACACAGAGCTGTGCTAAGATCTGGTTCACTTCTAGTGCCTTTAGAGTGGTATAAGATAATCATAGAGCAGCTGTTCAGATCATTTCTAGTTCCTTAATGGTATAGATAATCATAGCAGCTTTTCAGGAAAACTCCTTTCCTTTAGATGGTATAAGATATCATAGCAGCTTTTCAGACATCCTATCCTTCCAGAGTGGATAAGATAATCATGCAACTTTTCAGAACATTCCTAGCCTTCAGATGGTCAAGTATCATGCAGCTTTTCAATCTCCTATACTTTAGAGTGGGTATAGCAAATACATAGCACAGCTTTTCAGATCATCCTCAGTTTACACTTTAGAGTGGTATACAGATAATCATAGCAAGCTGTTTCAGATCATTCCTAGTTCCTTTTAGATGGTATAAGATATCATAGCAGCTTTTTCAGATGCCAAATCCTCAGTTCCTTTAGAGTGGTATAAGCAATTCATAGCAAGCTTTTTCAAACATCCTAGTTCCCTTTAGAGTGTATAAGGAATAATCATAGCATTTAGAACATTTTCAGTGTTGATACAAGTTAGACCATCCCTAGTTTTCCTTCAGAGTGGGTATAAGATAATCATAGCAAGCTTTTCAGAAACATGCCTCGATTCCTTTTAAGTGGTATAATCGTAATCATAGCAACTTTTTCAAACATCCTCTGTTCCTTCAGGTGGTCATAAGAGTATCTGCAAGCTCTTTTCAGATCAATCCAGTTACTTTAGAGTGGTATAATAACTCATAGCAAAGCTTTTCAGAACATCCCATCAGTTTCCCTTTAGTGGTAATAAGATATCCTATGCAAGCCTTTTCAGAATCCCTAGTTTTCTTAGAGTGGTATAAATCAGCATATCATCCCGTTTTCAAGATCATCCTAGTTCCTTTAGAGTGGTATAACATAATCATATCATAGCCTTTCTTCAGAACATCCATTCCTTTAGATGTGTATAAGAATCATATCAAAGCTTTTTCAGAAATCCTAGTTCCTTTAGAGTGGTTAATAGATGAATCCAAAGCAAGCTTTTTTTTTAAGAACATCCCTAAAGAACCGTTTCCTTTTAGTGGTATAAGAGATAATCATAGCAATGGCTTTTCAGATATATCGAGTTATTCCTTTAGAGGTGTTAATAAGATAAGCATAGCAAGCTTTTTCCAGTCTCCTGAGTTTCCTATTACGAGTGGTATAATATAATCCATAGCAAAAGCTTTTGAGAAGCACTCCTAGTTCCTTTAGAGTGGTATAAAAGATATCCATAGCACAGATTTTCCAGATCATCCTATTTCCTTTAGAGTGGTATAAAAACATATCAAGCTCTTTCAGATCATCCTAGTTACTTAGAGTGGTATCAGATATCATAGCAAGCTTTTGAGAAACATCCTAGTTTCCTTTAGAGTGGTAATAAAGATATCAGAGCAAGCTTTTGAGATCATCCTAGTTCCTTTAAGTGTATAAGATAATCATAGCCAGCTTTTCAGAACATCCTGTTCCTTTAGAGTGGTATAAGTAATCAAATAGCCAATTTCAAATATCCTAGTTCCTTTAGAGTGGTACTATCTACAGAGCAAGCCATAGCAAGCATAACGACGGATTGATGGTAAAGAAAATATCAGCAACTTTTTGTGCACCCCACAGATCAGCGTCCGCCAGAACCCTGAAGTGCAACAAAGACACATCATATAGCCAGTTAACATCCACATGATAATCAGAGAACCAAGTTTCAGAAGCATCTAGACATCTGGGGTGGACTAAGTAGGTTCGAATAAGATAGATCATAGCAAGCGTTTTTTAGAGACAGTCCTAGTTCCTTTAGAGTGGTATAAGAAATCAATAGCAAGCTTTCATCATCCTAGTTCCTTAGAGTGGTATAAGATAATAATACACAAGCTTTCAGATCATCCTAGTTCCTTAGAGTGGTTATAAGCTAATAATATACAACTTTAGAACATCCTAGTTCCTTTAGAGTGGGATAAATAATCATAGCAATTTTCAGAATATCCTAGTTCCTTAGAGTGGTATAAGAATAATCAATAGCAACTTTTAGAACATCCGTAGTTCCTTTAGAGTGGTATAAGATAACATCAGCAAGCTTTTTCAGACATCCTAGTTCCTTTCAGTGGTATAAGATATCATAGCAAGCTTTTCAGAACATCCTAGTTCCTCAGAGTGGTATAAGATAATCATAGCAAGCTTTTCAGACATCCTAGTTCCTTCAAGTTTATACAGATATCATAGCAATTTTCACAGAACATCCTAGTTTCCTTTGGAGTGTATAAGATAATCATAGCAAGCTTTTTCGAACATCCAGTTGTCCTTAGAAGTGGTATAAGATAATCATAGCAAGCTTTCAGATCATCCAGTTCCTTAAGAGTGGATAAATATATAGCAAGCGTTTCAGAAACATCCTAGTTCTTAGTGGTATAAGATAATCATACCAGATCTTTTCAGAACATCCTAGTTCTGTTCATGCTGATACAATGAAGCGTGGTGCTCTCTGAATAAATACAACATTCAGCTCATAGTTCAATAACCAGAAAAAAAGAACATCAGTGGAGGTGTTAACAATCATATAAAGGAGCAGATAAGTACAAGAAATGTGGATCAAAGTGTAAAATAGTGATAAGCTCTGCGTGTGATTAAAGGAATTCAATAAAAAACAGAAACAAATGAATCCCTCTAGTTGTCACAAACAATCCCCAACTAAAGACCCTCAGAAAGTAGCCAAGGGTCTACAGTGTACACTTCACAAGATGAGAGGCTCCAAAACTATTCCCAGACCCCCACTTTCTGGTCTACAGCTGGGTACACATGAGGCAATTCTTTGCCAAACTGACCTTTCGTATACCGATTGGTATGTGTTGGCAAATCACGGCCAATCACGCGGTCGCCTATAGACCACATGATCGGTCGTGACCACCACCAACAGGGATTCATCCCAGCTGACCGCTCACTTGAGAATATTCAGTTGGGACAAAAAATTCACCTTCAGATAGTAAAGGTTTATTTCCTTTCAGATAGGGACACTAACTGAGAAATACACTTACACAGGCTGTGCTAAGATCTGGTTTCACTTCATTATCCTCCCCCCTGCAGCTCTGTACTATGTTTATTTCTATAAGGTGTAACATTAAAGTTGTGATATTGGAAATACATTACACAGAGCTGTGCTAAGATCTGGTTCACTTCATTATCCTCCCCCTCCCTCTGTACTATGTTATTTCTATAAGTGTAACAATTAAAGTTGTGATATTGAGAAATACATTACACAAGCTGTGCTAAGATCAGGTTCACTTCATATCCTCCCCCTGCAGCTCTGTACTATGTTTTTCTATAAGTGTAACAATTAAGTTGTGATATTGAGAAATCATTACACAGAGCTGTGCTAAGATCTGGTTCACTTCATTATCCTCCCCCCTGCAGCTCTGTACTATGTTGTTTCTATATAGTGTAACAATTAAAGTTGTGATATTGAGAATACATTACACAGAGCTGTGCTAAGATCAGGTTCACTTCATTATCCTCCCCCTGCAGCTCTGTACTATGTTATTTCTATAAGTGTGTAACAATTAAAGTTGTGATATTGAAATACATTACACAGAGCTGTGCTAAGATCTGGTTCACTTCATTATCCTCCCCCCTGCAGCTCTGTACTATGTTATTCTATAAGTGTATCTATTAAAGTTGTGATATTGAGATATACATTACACAGAGCTGTGCTAGGTCTGGTTCACTTCATTATCCTCCCCCCTGCAGCTCTGTACTATGTTATTTCTATAAGTGTAACAATTAAAGGTTGTGATATTAAGAATACATTACACAGAGCTGTGCTAAGATCTGGTTCACTCATTATCCTCCCCCTGCAGCTCTTACTATGTTATTTCTGTAAGTGTAACTATTAAAGTTGTGATATTGGATAACATTACACAGAGCTGTGCTAAGATCTGGTTCACTTCATTATCCTCCCCCTGCAGCTCTGTACCATGTTCTATCTCTATAAGTGTAACTATTAAAGTTGTGGCGGCTATGAAATACATTACACAAGTGTGCTAGATCTGGTTTTCATACTTTAATTATCCTCCCTCTGCTGCAGATCTATACTGTGTATTTATTCAAGGGGTAATATTAAAGGGCAGATGCAATTATTTAGGGACTTGTCCCGGATTAAAAGTGACTCAGCAAAACGCCTCCAAACACCACAATACAGAGCATTAAAGTATTGAAAAAACTCACTGGTTCTCATATTGCCTAACAATATTTTGCTTGGGAATTTAACCTCGGCCTCTCCTCTACTGACCTTTATATGATAGTTATCATTGCGTGCAGTGTTACCACCTGGGGAATTTAATGTTGTTTTCAATAGTGAATGGGATTGAGGTGCTTGAGTTATTGTGTCCGTATAATCTGTTTCTGCTCTTAAAAAAAAACCGCCCTCCCTATGTGCTCTGGAAAATGAAATGGAACTTCCAACATTCAACCCTATACATTCCATACCTTACACACCCACAATGTGAAAATTTCAAATTACACCGGAAGTATTTTCCATAGTCATTTCCCACCCCCTTAGGATGTTTTTCCTATAATAGACACAAAGTGATGGATGCCATAATCTATTGCTTATGGCAGGGATATTCAAACTACAACTCCCACCATGCCTAAGCTGACGGCGGAATGTAAAGATTGCTGGGATTTGTAGTTTTCAAACATCTGAGGGACACTGGTTGCTCTATCCTTGGCCTTGGGTTACCAAATCATTGGTTAAATAGGAATTCCAGCCTGTTAACGTCCGTAATAGTTTACTCAAATTCCTAATTAATAACGGATTGACATACTGTTGTCTAAGATTAGAAACGAATATATGGTATATAACTGTGTATAACTATTTCTTGAACGGTAACCCTCCTTTCCACACACCTTTCCTTGCTATATATTATTTATTTAAAAAATCTTATCTTTGGTTATTTAAAAACCTGAACATACCAAATGAAGCTTTTGGTGCTGTGTACCTATTTCATCTAGGGATTTTACAGATCTTTTGTAAATTGCGTTGTCCTTTAAAATGAAGTTAATATGTGGGAACAAATTGCCAATCCGGAGCAGAAATGGATTCCGCAATACAAAATGGCTACATAAACCATGATTGATGAACCAAAAAATCATTTTCTCATGCTTAGGCACATGTATGTGAGGTTTTCCATATAGATCTGAAGCCAAAAAGAAAGTTTTGATATTCCTAACCTCCTCTTCTTTAGACGGTATCTTTAATTTATGTAAATATTTCACACTTTAAACACATATCACTATGAATAGTTTAGTTAGCCAATGTTTCATCAAGTCTCACCCTATAGGGGAGTGGTTAATCTCTCTGACACCAAGGCTGGATATTTTTAACATTGGCTTTTTCTCTGTTTAAACTCACATGGGTATATATCTGTAAGGTAGAGAACTTCATTCAATTGGTTCCCCAGTTGTCCAATTCAGAAGGATTGTGTGACGTTTTCTGTATTCGTTTCAAACTTGCACACATTTTTCCTTCCTGTTTTTTTTTTTTTGTTACTGTGCTGGCTTCCAATTTAGTCGGTTTTGTAGCCGGAAATTTACTCTAATTGGCAAATTGTGTTTTGCTTTGTGTATGGTAGGCCAAGCCCTGACAATAGGAGTTATTCATTACACAGAAAGTTGTGTTAACGCAAAATTTAACCATTTTCATCTGTTGTACAAACGATTAAAAATAACATGAAGAAATGAATCGTTAAGGACAGTTTTTTACCCTTTCTGCCTGGCTTCACGACCGCTGCGGCTCAGTCTTGTTCAGTCTATGGAAACTGCCAAGTGGTATTGACTTAAATGACTACACTTTGCACTTAATCTGAATTTCGGAAACTCTTGAATGCAGCCTTTGAATTCAGGTCGGTAAACCCTTGAATGTACCCACTGATTTCAGTAACCACTTGAAGTACCAACGTTCGGTGCCCCTCAAATGTACCACCGATAAAGGTAACCTTAATGTAGCCAGGCCACCGATTTCGGTAAGCTCAATGTAGCCACCGATTTCAGTAACTCTTTGAGGTGAGCCACCGGTTTCGGTAGCCCCCAAAATGTACCACCAATAAAGTAAACCCTTAATGTTAGCCACAGATTTCGGTAAGCTTCAAATGTAGCCATCCGATTTTCATAACTCTTGAATGTAAGCCTTTGAATACGGTAGCCCCTCGAATGTATGCTATTTTAAGTACCCTCAAATGTAGTGGAAACCCAACACTTGCCAGATCGTGGGAAAGAAAGTGTTTTAATGGTTTTGGTGACAGTTACATATTCCCCAGAGACCAGTTCCCAGGTGCCCAAGGGACCATTTAACAGTAAGTCACCATTGTTATTTTAGCTGTTTTTTATTATCCAAATTTTCAAACTATTCCCCTCCTAGGCCTTTACTAGGTTTGTTTAGGTTACCCTCTCTCTGGAGACATACAAGGGAAGTATTTATGCTAGGAACTCAGGTTGCTACAGACTTTATGGAGGCTAACCTTATTAATCATAGGCCATTTTTATAAAATAAGCGTTTAATCTACTATTAATGCATCCATTCAATGGTAACGTTTATTTATATTTACATTAGGATTAAACAACTAATATTCTATATTTGGTGTGCTTGTCTATTATCGTCACTAGTGCACACTATCTTAATGTAACAAATGTATAAGGCTCTTACACACTGTGATTTTATGGCCAGACAAACGAGTGTTTGCCGAATAGCTGTTTACAATAAAATCCACGTTGTTGCCATAGTACTTGATCCCCCGTGTTCGTACTACCAAAGGTGCATAGGCAAGTGATTACACACATATGATTAGCTGGTGAACCGGACGTTTGCTTTTGGTACAAGCCGTTAGTAGGGTTTCAACAATTATCCATTTATAGTTGTATTTGCACATTACTACCAGTAGAGAGGCTGCTATCACTTCCCTAGTTATCGTCCCAAAATCCATTACACAATCACATTATCATCCCATCTGTGGGTTTATTTTATCTTCTGGAGGGCAGGTTTGGAGAACACACATATTCCGATGCCCAACTACACATTCTGAGCCGGGAGCATGGGAATCTATAGAATGTCTAGAATGGGGGTTTATTGTAAGTGCTAGACCCCCAGTGGGCAGCCAATAGAATCTCTACTTTTGTGACAACCACATTTTGATTATCTTTCCCCTGAATATGATGGCTCTGCAATAATACATAAATCACTTTTCTGTTCTTTCTAACCATAAGCATGAACAGGTTTATATTCAAGTCCCAATTCAAACTGTATCTTAAAATTTGCAATTTATTTTGTGTGACTATTAAAACAATCTCAAAACAAGGATTTCCAATATTAAGTCTAATATACTATACACAAAAACATGATATAATATCCTGTAAATTAGATAAGTGGATAATGTACCCCCAACTTTACAAGTATAGGATAAGTCACAGAGGAAGTTCCGTGACCGACCATATAAACCACAATGCCCGCAGCCAAGCAACCTTGTTAATACAGGCATGGAACTCCAAGTACTTGAATGCCCTATAATTTTACAGATTGGGGGGGCGCATTCGTTATTATAACCTACCCCTTTGTGCTTCTGTTTTCCTCTCCTCCTGAAACTGTAAAATATAAGTCTATAATCTTCAGTTCCTCCTCCCCATAGAATCCACTACAGGGGACGTTATATCCTTAGATATGGTACTTAGCTATTTATCAATTAAGTTCTGTCACATGATAACCGAAATTTGTTGTATTACAGGAAAAAGTGCATCCTCTATTTAAAGAGAACTGTGGATCATGCAGTATTAACTGCTCTCCTGGCTCCACCACAAGTCATGCCCCCCCCCAACATCTGCACGTGCTACCTAGGTCACATAGAGTCAGGGGCTGGACTTCAGAGGAGCCAGAGAGAAGTCAAGTTACTAAATAAGAAGAGGTTTTTTTTAATTTTGATATAATGGAAAGTCACGTGGATTCTAAAACTCAGCAGGTTGCTTTGTGCCACCACAATTGTCATGAAAACTCCTTGGGAAAAAACATGTTTTAAAAACAAACAAAACAAAAACTGCTGGCCTAGCACGATTTTCTGACTCTTGTCCATTATGGCTTGACCCCAGTGCCACCAGTCAGTAAATTTACCACCCCCCTGGTATAGCTGAGCTGGTGAAATCACATTTTTCAAAATACCACTTTATTTAATGTTAATGTGGCGGATTAAATCCCCATTCTCCCCAAACCTGCCCAGAAGACGCCCTCCCTGTCATTTTTAACCGTGGAAGTGTGGGGGGCCCACGCGTACCCGGCTCCCACGGTGTGTTATTACATTACAAATGCCGCACCTGCTCACCATACCGGACTGGGAGAGGAAAAGACAGATACCCGTGGGCCGTGGCATGTGGCTCACACAGAATACACAATAGTGATGGATTGTGGGATTTGTGACGCCAGTAGATAGTGAGTTCCTTTCACACCAATAGTAATATGTAAACTTCTATGGTTTCAATGAGTGTGCAAATGAAAATCATTGTAAACCTTCCTTTTATAATGATTCTCTCTGTGTGGTCACACCTCACCCCAATACATACGCCCACTACATTGTCTGGTGATGTCCGCACCCCCAAATACAGATAGTTTTTTGCAACACCAAACAACGCGCGCACACTTGTCTGGTGGTGTCACACTCACACCAATCAATAACGCCGCACACTTGTCTGGTGTTGTTTGCACTCACAAACATCAATATGCGGTCACGACTTGTCTGGTGGTGTCGCACTCACAACAATACAATACGGCCGCAACACTTTTCCTGGTGATGTCGCACATCCACAACAATACAGTACGGCCGCACAACTTGTCTGGTGGTTGGGTTTGCACCTCACAACAATACAGAGGCCGCACACTTGTCTGGTGTGGTCGACTCACAACAATACAATAACCGCACACTTGTCTGTGGTTGTCGCACTCACAGCAACAATACATACGCCGCACACTTGTCTGGTGGTGCCCCACTCAACAACATCAATCCGCTGGCACACTTGTCTGGTGATTGTCGCACTCACAACAATACAGTACGCCGCACACTTGTCTGGTGGTGTTGCCTCCCCAACATACATAATGCCCGCACACTTGTCTGGTGGTGTCGCACTCACAACAATACAATAAGCCGCACACTGGTCCTGGTGGTGTCGCACTCACAACAATACAATACCCGCCACACTTGTCTTGTGGTGTCCGCACTCCAACCATACAATAGCCGCACACTTGTCTGGTGGGTGTCGCACTCACACATACGCCGCACACTGTCTGGTTGTGTCGCACTCACAACAATACAATCCGCCGCACACCTTGTCTTGTGTGTCACACTAGACAACCAATACAATACGCCGCACACCTTGTCTGGTTGTTTTGCACTCACAACAATACAATACGCCGCACACTTGTCTGGGGGGGTTTGGGGTTTGTCGCACTCAAAACACTACAATGCTCGCGCACACTTGTCTGGTGGTGTTGCACTCACAACAATACAATACGCCGCACACTTGTCTGGTGTTGTTGATCTCACACAATATAATACGCCACACACTTGTCGGTGGTGTCGCACTCACAACAATACAATACTCCCACACTTGTCTGGTGGTGTTGCACTCACAACACATACAATACCATAACCCGCACACTTGTCTGGTGTGGTTGCTTTGCTCTCACAACATATAATCGCCGGCCCACTGTCTGGTGTGTTTGCCTCACAACAATACAATATGGCCTGCACACACTCGCCATGCGCCAGGAACAAGAATTCTGTTCATATTTACTTATCCTTCTAATTTTACTAGTGATCCGTTGTGTTCCTTATCTGAACGAGGCTGCCATCCCTCCTCAAGATATGGGGGACTACAGGACAGGAGGGACACATCACTCAATCCTACGCTACAAAATCATATTGTCGCGTATTAGTACAATAGTTAATTCCTTTAGTTTCTCCTTTAAAGGGCATGTCCACCCTTCTTAAAACTTTTCATATATATTCTCCCTGTCCCCCCCAGCCCCAACTGCTATAGTTTTAATACAGAAATGCCCCAAATATTACTTACCTTCCCCTCTTTTCCTTCTTCCCCGCACTGCCAGGCCCTCTGCTTGCGAGAAAATGGAAGCGAGGGGCGGGACCAGCAGAGCGCTTGAGTGGCTTTAGCGGGCAAGCAAATCACGGATGCGGCTTGCCAGGAGTTCAGTGCACGAGGGAATAGGGAAAGTAAGTAGTTTTGGGGCACTTTCTGATAATAAAACTATAGGTTTGGGGCTGGATGGACAGGGATACTATTAATAAAAGGTGTTTTACGCTAGGGGTAGGAATCAAATCGGGAGGGAGAAGAGGGTGAGGGAGGGGAGAAAGGGCTGCAGTAACTGCATGTCCCAAACTTCTCCCGAGGGGATACAGGTAGGCAGATTCCTATATTGCCTGAATCCTCCTGTGGGCAAGTTTTTTGGACTTGGGGGGGACTACAGAGAACACTATGGAGCTGGGATGTAAGGTTAAGGATTAAACTACACTACAAAATGAGGCCCAGTAGTGGGGGGGGGGTTTATAGTTTTTGGGGTGGAATGACATGCCCTTAAAGGAGACAACCCCCCCAGTGTAAAAATTTCTTGTGAGATCGTGCCATGACCTGTAATTAATGAAGCGGGGGTGTAATTATAAAAAACAATCACTTCCTGCATTTCTCATTCTGCCACTCTGATTGGTTCACTTAACGACAAGAGACTCTATTTAACTCTCTATACTGTATCTCCTGCAGGGAATAGTTATTCATTTCAATAGATCATTATTCAGTCTTTATTATGGCCACGTAAAAGCCAACTTGGTAATTTGCCTTTATTTATGGATTGTGGAGGTGTATAAGTTTTCACACTTGGTCCCCCCAATGTAAATTTCATAAAGCGCTCATCGTTTTAAGGCGATCGGTTTAGCGATACTTAATTTATGATCGTATTGTAATTACGGTAACGATCCGTAAATTACAGTTATGATTTATTATCCCATAGAATACAATGGTGTAGTTTACTACCGAATGCATTCTATGAACCCACCTTCGTTAAAAAAAAAAAAAAATTAATGAAATTGGTTAAATGTATGACCGCTTTTAATAATATATATATTACACAAACTCTAAGAGTTAATCAATGCACATTCCTGGCAACTATCATATTATCTGCACACTGGCATAATTTATAACAAAGCGTTGGAGTAGACATTACTGTGATCACATGAACATGAAAAGCCTTCCACCAAAGTTTGCTATGGTAATTGAAGTAAAAGACATTGTCAAAAGGTTAGAAGTTAGGACTTCCAACTGGGTTACCTGACGTGGTTGGAAGGCTTTTCATGAAAGCCCATTCCCTTTACTTACCTTACCGCTAGTCCTAATCCTAGTCCCAATCCTATCCCTTACCCTAGTCCTTACCCCTGTCCTTACCCTAGTCCTAATCCTAGTCCTAATCCTAGTCCTTACCCTAGTCCTAATCCTAGTCCTTACTCTAGTCCTCACCTAGTTCCTAATCCTATTCCTAATCCTAGTCCCTAAGCCTTATCCGAATCCTATCTGGACCACCCTAAGTCCTAATCCTAGTCCTACCCGAGTCCATAATCCTTATCCTAATCCTAATCTTATCCTAGTCCTACTCTTTTTCTAATCCTTATCCCAGTCCTTAAATCCTAGTCCCTTATTCCCTTGTCCCAATCTTATCCTATCCTTCCTCTAGTCCTAATCTAATCCTTATTCCTATCCTAGTCCTAAGCCTTACCCTAGTCCACATTATCAATCCTATCCTAATCCTTACCTAGTCCTTATTCTAATCCTAGTCCGTTATCTTACTCCTTAAGGTGGGTCCCATCCGTGTATAAACAACAGTTCGTCCGATTAAACCGGCCTGCGTGTACGCGCTTTAAATTGGCTGAAACGTCCCTTGCGTTAGGATCGATGAACACCGAAGTGGCGATCTCCAAACGAACGAGCGGTTCGGCCGATCAAATCACCGTACCATGGGCCGTAAGCGCCAAACGTTATCACACATTAACAAGATAATAGTTAATGTTGACAGTCTGTATGATATGTAGCAATGTTAATATCTTAACCATGTGAACTGCCTAACAGGTGTATGTAATAATATAACCGTCCGTAGCCACCGCGGTATCATAAAACAAACTAATTGTGTGGTGCCCTGTAATTGGATTATATACTGTAAGGGATCAGCTTGGTAGACAGCAGGGAGCAGGCACAGAAAGGAATAGAAATCACATTAGTCCTTTTTGGGTTAAACAAAAAAGGAAAAAAATATTTATTTAGGGCCAAAATAAAGCCCAGACGACCTTGCCATTCAACATGTTACATGAGAAAATGGTGACACAAAACCTTACACTGCTGTGTGCCAAACCCTCACCTTGGGTTATCTCACTCCACGGCCACTCTTGGCCACACACCATGGTCCTAATGCACTGCCACCTGCTTGTCCAGGTTCCTCCTAGATATATGGTCCCTTGGCCTAGCTCACCCCCAGACCCATCAGCTCACAGGTCCCACCCTGTCTGAGAACATGCAACCGCTTTATTGAACTCGGCCAGGTGATCTGATTGGGTCCTTGTTACCGACATTCAAAACCTGCCCTGGACTTGAAACATGGAATGCGCCGGCAAATCCTTGTTACCAATCCCATCCTGGATCCCAAAGAAAAAAACAGCTGTTTCTAAGCTGCACCAATTATTCATTAGATTGTTTGCCCCAAATCCAGCCAAATCTGTGCAGTAATAGTAAAAAGGCCACTAAATTCTGCTTAATATCCATTGGATCTCACAATCTAATATAAAACCGTAGGATCATCCCTCAGAACATATCATCAATTTTTATTATAAAGATATTAATACGTTTTTGATGCACGATACGGTCCATCATCAGGAATCAAACTTTCTTCTTATCACAACAAGCGTTACCCCCATGTTTACCCTCCCCCCCAGGCAAGTCACTGCCCGACCAATCAAAACTGCGGTGTGTCAAAAATCATCATAATCATCAATTAGCTCTCAATCATCAATTGTTGATAGCGATACAATAAATTTGATGAATAATTGTTGTAATCTTTGTGTATTCTTTATGAACAAGTGCAGTCGCAAGTTAAGGTTTCATGAGAAGGGCGCCATTTAAAGAACATCTGTTCACCTCTAGACTAATTAGCACAGCGATGCCTCGATTCCTCCATACATTGCTAGGAAGTTAATACAAATTGGAGAGAAAGAGAATTAAGCCTATAGATGTTGTTGGTTTGACGTATTATAATGGAGTTGGAATAGTAGTTGCTTAGTTATTTCCTCTGTCCACGGGGTCGTCAGACTTGTAGTCATATTATTTATGCAACAACGTATTACTTGGTGGCAGTCTAGTTATTGATCTATGTCTAAGATTTATTTAATATACAGGAAGTTCCTAATTGGTGCATGTTGATTTTATTACAGGTTTTATGGTTGACTGGTGTAGGCAGGGACACGATTAAGCCAATGATACGATTGTTACCTCAACCTCACCCATAATCCACCTAATGGATCTACCAACGTGTTGCAGTCGTATAATGAAAAAAAGATTATTATACACCCCATAAAATTACACAACTCTTCAATATCACTTTGGATTTATTGTTAATAAACAAGATAACCTCACCGTTCTTGTTATACCAGCTTTCATTTTCTCGTACAAACGTCAATGTTTCTCATAATATGTACAGAGAACACAGGAATCCATTGAGAGGGTTCAATGGATATCAAATAATCAATGGAATCCATTAGCTTACAAGCAATAGAGAGACCTCCTTTCCACTTTCGGCAAAGCTCTAATACGTTATAATAATCTCATTTAAAGTTGTGTCACTGAAACTTTTATTATTTGTTTCCCCTTGTGTGACTTTATTGTACTTTGTTAGTGTACATGATTGGTGTCCCCAAGTGGTGCTTTACAATAACCTAGCATACATACAAGGGTCCACACAATTGCTATTATTGGAACAATCCTATTGCAGTATTTTATAGTAAAAGAAACCAACATTTCTGATTAAAAGAAAAGACTCCTTAGACACCAATACCCCTCCCCATAATAAAAAGCAAAAATAAGTACCCATGAATAGGACATAAACCTTTTTAGGTGACCGTTCACTCTGCTTGTGCCACCTCCCATTTGTGTTTGGACCTGGCCAATGAAACACGACTTCTAGCAGAGCCTCCTCAGATGCCAGCCTCCCCGGGACTAAAAAGCTTAGTCCCCACGCCACTTCTATTGGGAGGGGGTGGGAGAGAATATACTTGGCCCTTTAAAATGTGTCACTTGAACTGTATAAAGTGGTTCCTACCAAGAGATTCAGCAATTCATATTTTTGCCCATTGTCTACCCTTCCCGTAGTCATTTTGGGTCAATGACTGGTGACTGTTCTTTAATGAGTTTCTGCAATTGATTTGCTCGAGAGGATTTTCCCAAAAGTTGCTCACACGACCAGTCCTACTGTTTCTTTGTTTTCGGTCCAAGATAGGCCGAATGGATTTAGGCCCTTCATGTGTTTGCATAAGATCATTGGTAAAGAAGGAACAGGGATTTTTTTATAATCAGGGGCACTCAATGACCAGGTTGGTCCTCTCAGCCCGCTGCTATCTAAGATAATGGTGCCGGTTTAATGAAATGGCGAAACCCTACATGACTCTGGTGGGAGGTATTTAGATTGTAAGCTCATCGGGCAAGGGCCAGGTGTTTAATGGATTAAGTATATAAAAATTGCAGAATATGTTAACACTATATCAAACATAAATACATACATATTATATATATATACATACCTCATACATCCATACATAAGCGCAACACTCTATACATAAACACATTCCATACATATATACATACATAGCATACATAACAGTACATAAACACATACGGTTACTAAGCATCCTGTACATAGCTACATACTACATTAACATAACCAACATACTACATAACATACTGCATACCTAATTATACAGTACATAAACAACCTACCTAGCACTACACACATATACATAAAAAACGTAAAAATACATACAGCAGACATTATCAATCACAAATATACATACGGTACTACATTACAGTACATGCACACATAAGTACGTACATACAGAGCAGACACATATATGCATACACACATTCCTCCATCACAGTACATAAACAACAAGCAACACATATATACACACAGTACTACATACCTACATATATACATATATATTTATATATATATATATATATATATCTATATATATATTTTTTTTTTTAATGTAAATAAAGTACATACATACATAGCATCATAACTCAAATTCTTCTTTTGTCTCCCCAGGTGGGGGTGGAATTTGTGGGACATCTATAATGTTTTGTAAGCCTGAAGGTTGGACACTATAATGTTGTCAGCCTGAAGTTTGGACACTATAATGTTGTAGCCGAAGGTCGGACACTATAATTTGTAGCCGGAATATCGGACACTATAATGTTGTAAGCCGGAAGGTTTGAACACTATAAAGTTGTAGCCGGAAGGTTTTTGGACACTATCAATGTTTAGTCCTGAGGTTGACCACGATAATGTTTGTAGCCGGAAGGTTGGACAACTATAATGTTGTAGCCTTAAGGTTGGACACTATAATGTTGGAGCCTGAAGTTGTGACACTATAATGTTGTAAGATTGAAGGTTGGACACTATAATGTTGTATGCCTGAAGATTGGCACCTTAATGTTGTAGCCGGACGGTGGGACCTATAGTTTTTTAGCCTGAGTTGGACCTAATAAGGTTTTTTAGCCGCCTGAAGATGGGACACTATATGTTTTTAGGCCTGAGTTGATACTAGAAATGTTGTAGCCTGAAGGTTGGACCTATAATGTTGTAGCCTGATGGATGGACACTATAATGTTGTAGCCCTGAAGATTGACCCTAAATATGTTTTAGCCGGAAGTGGACACTATAATGTTGTAGCCTGAAGGTTTTGGACACTATAAGGTTGTACGCCTAAAGAACTGACACACTATAATTTTGTAGCTGAAGGTTGGACACTATATGTGTAGCCTGAAGGTTGGACACTCTAATGTTGTATCTTGAAGGTTGACACTATATATTTAGCCTGCATGTTGGACCTAAAATTTGTAAGCCTGAAGATTGGACACTATTAATGTTTTGTAGCCTAAGAATTGGACACTATAATGTTGTACCTGAAGGTTGGACACAATAATGTTGTAGCCTGAAGGTTGACACTTATAATTTTGTAAGCCTGAAATGACACTATAAGTTTTTAGCCACGGAAGTTGGACATATAATGTTTTTAAGCCCGGAAGTTGGACACTATAATGTTGTGCCGGAAAGGTTGGACACTATATGTTGTAAGTCAGAAGGTTGGACCACTATAAATTTTTTATGGCCTGAAGTTGGCCACCTATAAATGTTTAAGCCTGAAGGTTGGACACTATAAATGTTGTAGCCTAAGATTGGACACTATAATGTTGTACCCGAAGGTTGGACACTATAATGTTGTATCCTGAAGGTTGGACACTATAATGTTGTAGCCGAAGGTTTGGACACATACATGTTTGTAGCCGAAGGTTGGATCACTATAATGTTGTAGCCGGAAGGTTGGACACTATAATGTTTTTAGCGCGGAAGGTTTTTTGGACCTATAATGTTGTAGCTGGACGGTTGGACACTATGATTTGTAAGCCTCAAAGATTGGACCTATAATGTTGTAGCTGAAGGTTTTGACACTAAATGTTGTTCCTGAAGGTTTGGACACTAGAATGTTGTGCCGTAGGATTGACACTATATGTGTTGTTAGCCGAAGGTTGGACCACTATAGTGTGGAAGCGCTGAAGGTTGACACTAAATGTTGTAGCCGGAATGTTGGAGACACTATAATGTTGTAGCCGAAGTTGGACACTATCTGTTGGAGCCTTGAGGTTGGACCTATAATGTTGTAGCCGGAAGGTGGACACTATAATGTTGGAGCCTGCAGATTGGACACTATAATTTGGTAGCCTGAAGGTTGGACACCATAAATGTTGTCGCCTGAAGGTTTGACACTATAATGTTGGAGCCTGAATTTGACACTAACTAAAGTTTATGAGTGAAGGGTTGGACACAGAATGTTGTTAGCCTGAAGATTGGACATAGAATGTTTGTAGCCTGAAGGTTGGACCTATAATGTTGTAGCCTGAAGGTTTGGACACTAAATGTTGTAGCCTGAAGGTTGGACACTATAAATGTTTGAGCCTGAAGGTTGGGGGACACTATAATGTTGTAATGCAGTTGGACACTATAATGTTGTAGCCTGACGATTGGACACTATAATGTTTGTCCCGGAAAGGGTTGGACACTATAATGTTTGTAGCCGGAAAGTTGACACTATAATGTTGTATCCGAAGTTGGCCACTATAAGTTGTATCCTGAAAGGTTAGACACTAAAATGTTGTACCCGAAGTAACGAAGGTTGGACACTATAATGTTTGTAGCCTGAATATTGGACACTATAATGTGTAGCCTGAAGGTTGGACTCTATAATGTTGTAGCCGGAAGGTTGGGACACTATAAATGTTGTAGCCGGAAGTTGGACACTATAATGTTTAGCCTATGTGACACTATAATTTGTAGCCGGAAGCTGAACACTAAAATGTTGTGAGCCTGAGGGTTTGGCACTACAATTGTTGTAGCCTGAAGGTTGGACACTATACTGTGTCGCCGGAAGGTAACGAAGGTTGGCCTATAATGTGTGTAGCCTGAAGGTGGGACACTTCATGTTTGTAGCCTGAAGGTTGGACACTATAATGTTGTCGCCCCGGACAGGTAACGCGGTTGAACACTATAATTTGGTGCCAGAAGGTTGTACACTATAAGTTGTAGCCTGAAGGTTTGGACACTATAATGTTGAGTCTGAAGGTTGGACACTATAAAATGTTGTAGCTTAGAGGTTTGGACACTATAAAGTTGTAGCCTGAAGTTTTGGAACACTATAATGCTGTAGCCTGAAGGTTGGCACTAATAATCTGTAGCCTGAATTTGGCACTATATGTTGTAGCCTGAAGATTGGATCACTATTATGTTTTTGCCTGACGGTTGACACTATAATGTTGTATCCTAAGTTGGACCTATAATGTTGTAGCCTGAAGGTTGGACACTATAAATCGTTGTCGCCTGAAGTTTGGACACTATATGTTGATAACTCGCCACGCACTTAGGACACTATAATGTTGTAGGCTTTGAAGGTTGGACCTATATTTTGTAGCCTAAAGGTTTGACAACTATAATGTTGTAGTCTGAAGGTTGACACTATATTGTTTGTAGCCGGAAGATTGGGACACTATATGTTGTAGTCGGAAGGTTGTCACATATGTGTTGTGCCTGAAGGTTGGACACTATAATGTTGGAACCTGACGGTTGGGCACTATAATGTTGTAGCCTGAAGGTGGAACACTATAATTGTTGGCGCCTGAGATTGACACTATAAATTTTGTAGTCGGAAGGTTTTGACAACTATAATGTTTAGCTAAGGTTGGACACTATATGTTGTAGCCGGAAAGTTGGACACTATATGTTGTAGCCGGAAGGTTGGGACCCTATAATTTGTAGTCGGAAGTTTGGACACTATAATTTTTAAGCCGGAAGGTTTGGACACTATAATGTTTGTAAGCCAAGGTGACACTATAATGTTGTATCCGGAAGGTTGGACACTAGAATGTATGTAGCCGGCATGTTGGACACGATAATGTTGTAGCCGGAAAGTTGGACACTATAAATGTTTAGCCGAAGGTAACTAAGGTTGGACACTATAATGTTTTATCCTGAAGATTGGAACAACTATAATGTTGTAGCCTGAAGGTTTGGACACATAGGTTGTAGCCGGAGGTTGGGACACTAAATGTTGTAGCCTAAGGTGACAACTATAATGTTGTAGGCCTGAAGATTGGACACTATCCATGTTGTAGCCCCTGAAGTTGGACACTATAATGTTTTGTAGCCGGAGGTAACGAAGGTTGGAACACTATAATGCTGTAGCCCTGAAGATTGGACACTATAATGTTGTAGGCCAGAATGTTGGACACTATAATGTGTAGCCTGAAGGTTGGACACTATAATGGTGTAGCCGGAAGGTTGCCACTATAATGTTGTAGCCTGAGATGAACACTATAATGTTGTAAAGCCTGAAGGTTGACACTAAATGTTTGTAGGCCGGAATTTGGACACTATAATGTTGTCCGCGGAAGGTTGGACACTATAATGTTTGTAGCCTGGAAGATTGGACCTAATAATGTTTGTAGCCTGAAGATTGACACTATTAATGTTGTAGCCAGAAGGTACCAAGGTTGTACCCTATAAGGTTGTAGCCGGAAGGTTGGACACTAAATGTTTGTAGCCTGAAGTTGGACACTTTAATGTTGTAGCGGGAAAGGTTGGACATATAATTTTTAGGCTGAAGTTTGACTACTATAATGTTGTAGCCCGGAGGTTGACACTATAAATGTTGTAGCCTGAAGGTTTTTGGACACTATCAATTTGTAGCCTTAAGGTTGGACACTAGAATGTTTAGCCGGAAAAGGTTGGACACATAATGTTGTAGCCGAAAAGGTTGGAACACTATAATGTTGTAAGCCGGAATGTTTGGACCCTATAATGTTGTAGCCTAACTGTTGACATTATAATGTTGTAGCCGGAAAGTTGGACCCTATAATGTGTAGCCGAGGCTTGGACCCTATATGTTGTAGCCTGAAGATTGAACACTATAAGTAGCCGACAGGTTTGAACACGATAATGTTGGAGCCATTTAGTTACATACTAACATACTACAGTGACCAGTTAATAGTCAACTGTTGCACTAAAGTCTCATTGTAACTGGGAGTGAATATTACTCATATCATGGCTATTTTAGAACATAACTACCATATCACCAAACACTTTATACAGAATGTTAGTCTGTGTACCACCAGCAGACGAGGTCGGAAAACGAACGGGGCGACGGACATACGGTAAATCACTGTCCGGTCGCAAGCACGTTGGCCACGACCCGACAGTCATTTGTCCAGACCGATCGCGCGCCTAGCAGCAAACGCTCGGTCGGGACAAAATAATTGGTCCGTTGTGTACCCAGCCTTATAATGTTCTGATTAGGGGTGTGACCTCAACTCTTGCTTTTGCGCTGTGTCTGTAGTAACTTTTTGCACTGTATGTGTCTTGAACTGGTTTGATGCTGCTACCCTGGACCTCTTCGGACATTTTTGGCTATTACATGTTTGTGCGTTGTGTTGTGCATTTTTAGGTTTGTGTCATTTAAACCAACTAATTGCATCAGGTTTGTTCTTTTAATATAATTTTATTGAAAGATTTTCAGTTATTACAACTTAACAATCAATCAGAACCAGTCTTCCGACCTTACCCCCTTCCTTCCTCTAGTTTGGAACTTGTTGAATGAAATTAACAAAATCCTAAATGTTTTGAAAAAAACCCCAAATACCTGAATATTGGTCACACAACATATTGTCCTCGTGTGTGCCTAGAATGAAGGCCTAGCAGAATGTGCGATTTTCCCATTGCAATGGAATGGATCGCCTGAATGACACCGACCCATTTTTTGCCACCCCTGTGCGATTGTGGCCAAATTGGCCAATTTGGCACATTGCCACAATCGTACATACTATCTCCTGGAAATGTTTTTCCCATTTATTACTTAACGCTTTAACCATTCAGGTCGTTGAATTTATTCTCCGTTCCAGTTCCTTCTGATTCTCTACCGTTTTTAATGTGGATTTGGTAAAGAATGTAGCCCAGTAATACATGACTTGGACTTATTATTTTCCCCCCAAAGATTAAGTAATCTTAGCGGACCCCCCCAATCAAAGTTTTAGAGACAGGTCATAGGAACTGCGACGGGGGGCTGCGTGTGCTCCACCTAGCAGCCTCCATCTCGATGGTGGAACAATGTATTGTTTCAGAAGTTATTTGTCGAACTTCCACAGGGGAGGAGGAACTCATGCGGGTACTTTTACGTAGATACGTCCTCCCTCCTTTGCAAGTACGGTCAAAGGACTTGTAGGTTATTAATAACTAAACATCAATGGACCTTAATATAAAATTCCTAAAAATATGATTTTGAAAAGGTTTAACTTCCTTGACCTTTCTATCTATATTAAGTGTAAACAACTGAGACCTGTCTGCGCAGGAAACATACAGCTTGAATTACTCTTTGAGCACAAGCCCCCCATCCACCCAGTCTAATAAAGGGCATACCAAAAGGCCAGTTTCTTAGGGGATTAAGAGAAACTGTTCGAGGAGCTGGTTGATTTCAAAACTGCAAGGAACTGGCGAATATTTTTAGGAGAGGGGATATAGTGAAATAGATTTGAGGAAGGATACTCACAAGCATAATAGCAGGAAACAGAGTCTATTAAAGGGTAAACAGATGTCACCATAAGTATGGGGGATGAAGCTGGATGCCAACAATAAGTAGTTTATATCCACCCTACCACCAGAGGGTGTGATCACGGGTGTAAGATACTGAAACAACATGTCCCTTCTCGATGAGGACAAATATCTAAAAGATCTGTGGGCACTTTCCATTCCCCCCCCCCCCCCCCGCCATGACGGCAAGAAGGCCCAGAAAGGAGAGATAACTTCCCCTCATTTTTGTAGATCCCAGAAAATGATGGATAACCTTTCCCCTATTTGTAGATCCCAAAAATGAGGGTTGTAGGTGGCTTGTTAATGAAAGTGGAACGGGAATAGAAAGTGTGGAGGTGCAAAGTGTGCTCTAATTGGACAAATTTTTTTTTGTGATATTGAGAGGGGGTAAAAATATCATATTCAGACGTGATTACATGTCAACCAAAGTGTCAATTTCTCTGATCATTTGTGGGTGTGGGGGAAAGTCATATGGGAAAACCATTGCCCCCTCAAATTGAAATTTAATGACATCATAGACTATTTTATCTACTGATTAGAGTACATGTGTGAAAAATACATAAAAATGATAGATTAGTAGGTTGGTCCTTATGTGGACTTGAAAACATCTCCCTGGGGTTTGAGATGTGACGACCCTAAATAAAATTTGTTTGCACGTGAACCCAGATGGGGATTTTATAATATAATATCAAGAACCAAAGGTTTAAATGAAGCTGTGCTCTTTCCTTGCTTTTGTGATATTAGTGGTGGATCCGGTGGTATTGGGTGTGACTCTCGGATGCATCATTGGATGCGAGACGGGGTGATGTCAATTCCGGACTAATAAGGAAATGCGGTTTGTAACTAACATTATGATGGATTGCAATCATAATAAAAAATCTAGTAATGGTTATATGCCCCCTTTAAATTTACCCTTTAATGACTGTGCCCTATCGCTTTAAATTGGGACACTTAAAAAAACCACACATAACTCCCAACCAATGAAGACCCTGAGGAAGCCCCATCATCAATCCGGAAGTACGGTCGAAACACTTGGTCGTCAGTTGATGCTTCATCCACCTAAAAGTGCCACAAACTCTACAGAGTGTTTAGATGTTTCTCATTAGGTCCTGCGGGTACCCATGACTGTATTTTTGGATTGCCTAGCTCGAAGGGGTAATGAGGGATGAGAGTTGGTGGCCATCGGTACTTATCACCTAGTTTATAACGCACTAGAAGCTATGCACCCTGCAAGACTCTGAGTATCTATACAATATGCACCCTGCAGACTCTGAGTAATATAAGCTATGCAACCCTGCAGAGCTCTGAGTAATAAATTTAAGCTATGCACCTGCAGACTCTGATATATATAAGCTATGCACCCTGCAGACTCTGAGTATATATAAGCTATGCAGCCTGCAGACTCTGAGTATATATAAGCTATGCACCCTGCAGACCTCTGAGTATATTTAAGCTATGCACCCTGCAGACTCTGAGTGTATAAAGCTATGCACCCTGCAACTCTAGTAATATAATATAATGCCCCCTGCGGATTCCTAGTAATATAAGCTATGCACCCTGCAGACTCCTGATTTATATAAGCTACGCACCCTGCCAGACTCTAGTATCTATACCTAGCTATGCAGGCCCTGGCAGACTCTGAGTATATATAAGCCTATGCACCCTGCAGACTCTGAGTATTAGTACGCTCTGCAGCCTGCAACGCTGATATAAGAAGCTATGCACCCTGCAGTGAGGACCCAAACTGCGAGATAGAGACTGTACCAGAGGTTGATGATTTAGACAGCCGACAGACAGGAACTGAACCAAATAGAATATCGACAGCTAGTCAGATAGATAGATATAGACGACAGACAGGAACCAAATAGAATATAGAAATAGGGACAGATATATCGAATATCTACGATAGGACAGATAGATAGAAATATAGACAGAATCGGGGAACAGATAGATAGATATATACAGATAGGGGACAGATAAATAGAATATAGACATATAGGAACAGATAGATAGAATATCGACGATAGGGAACAGATAGATGAATATAGACAGTTTGGGACAGAAAATTGATATAATATAGACAGATAGGGCAGATTAATAGAATATAGACAATAGGACAGAAGATATATATATGGACAGGTACAGATAAAAAGAATATAACAGATCGGGACAGATAGATTAGAAAATCGACCGGATAGGTACAGATAGATAGACTATGCATTTTGGGACCGATAGATAGAATATAGACAGAACAGATAGAATATAGACAGATAGGACAGATAGATCGAATATAGACGGATAGGGGACGTAGATAGAAATATAGACAGATAGACAGATAGATGAATATAGACAGATAGGGACAATTAGATATAATATTAACGATAGGGACAGATCGTATAGAATGTAGACAGATCGGGACAGATAGATAACTATAGACAGATAGGGACAGAGATAAAATATCGACATATTAGGGACAGATACTATAGAATATAGACAGAAAGGACAGAAATAGATAGAATTAGATAGAACGAGAGTATATAATATTAGAACAGATAGGGACAGATATCTAAACTATAGACATATAGTGCCCCCGCTAGCTCGACATCTGCTACCTCTAGGGCAACATACTAGATAGAATAGAGACCAGATAGGAACAGATAGAACATCTAGACATATATAACAGATGATAGAAATATAGAAGACTAGGACCGATATATAGAATAATAGTAACCAAGATAGAAACAATAGATAAATATATACATAGGGAGAGATAGATATAATATAGAACAGATAAGACAGATAGAATATAATATAGACAAGAACAGATTGGATAGAATATAGAACCAAAGAACAGATAGATATAATAATAGACATATAGGGAACAGATAGATAAACTATAGACAGATGATAGGGAACAGATAGTATAAATATGACAG